>RXID01014214.1:1200000-1532290 GCA_005019695.1 Trichopus zeylanicus subsp. travancoricus
TTCACAGTAGAAGATTTACAAATCACCTTATTCCCAAATAATACAAAAAATGAGAAGTAATATAAGATAAAAAAATATAAAAAAAGACAACAATAGATCTACTATCAAAAAGTTTTATAATAGTTTATAAGAAAGATTGGACTCTTTTTTACTCAACTAAATTATTTCATCAAGCCTCGATAATACCTCCACTTTCAAAAAGAATCTCTAAGAAAATACCACGAGGAATCACCATGAGAGACCACCGAGAAGTACTAGAAAGACCTACATACGAGAGTCGACACTCTCTCTCTTTCTCTTCTCTCTTTTCTCTCTATTCCTCTCTCTCTATTTTTCTCTAGTTCAATCTTAGTATTACACCATACCTAAACTCTATGTATTACTAGAATATTTATAGGCGCTTATTGAGTCTGAATTTTACTCTAATTATAACTCCTAATATTACATAATAAGTATTCAAAATCAATTATAAGTCTGAATTCAACTTTGGATTTCTATTTAACTCAAACTCTAATTCGAGTTCAAGACACCCAAAACTCAACAATCATTGTGTATCTAGTCATACTTAAATTGCATGTACCTAAGTTAATTGTTGCATCGAAGCTCAATAGTGTATGTTAGAACCCTATAAAATGTGACATTTTCAAATGTCGAGTTTGTATCCTTTCAATTTGTAAAGCTTTTTATAGCTGACTTTAAGATAATGCCACTATTTTGAGTTCATCAATTCATCACACGGCTTTTAGTGCAAAATCTGAATATATTAATAAGATACTCCGAAAATCTCCTCGCTCACTTGTCGACCCAACAACTAAGAAAGAGATATTTTTGGGTATATGTATAACATTGATGCTTCTTTCTAAATTGATAACTTACAAATATGAACAACCAATTAATTTAAAAATTATCATATTCTAAAATAACAATTGAAATGTTCAGTATGTTGTATACGCTTACATGATCTCTAAACTATTTTAGAAATATTTCATTGTGCATTTTTTCTCGCTTAGATTTCCATCTTTGACATCGTTGATCCACCTATATTTTTAAAGGTGTGCCCTACAACACTATGAAAAATATATACATATAATTATAAATTAGTTTGTGATTAATTAATTGGTGAGAAATCCAGACCAGCACTTACTCATGATAGACATTAACAATATCAAGATTGGAAAGCATGTATTGATAAGCTTGGGAATATGCAATCTCATAGAAATAATGAATCTCATACAATAACCCAATTGGCTAGTATACTGCAAATTTGGACTCGCCTTCATGATTCTAAGAATTTAAATAAAAGTTTGACTGAATCTCATTCACATATATTATACAAATGACATATATTTTTTTAGCTAAATACCTTTCTACTATTGATCCTTCTGGATGAGTCTAATTTCGCACGAAATTTTTTAGTTTTAAAAGGTATCTTATGTGCAATAATATTTGTTAATTCATGAGTATATATATGTCATCATTTAGTATTTAATGCATGTATGAAATTATCAAATTTCACCTCTCAATAGAACACATAGATTGATATTATGCATGCCTATCAATTACCACCTCCTCTACCAAATATGAGAAAGACGTTCCATGATGTCAAAGAATGAAGGTGGGAAGATTTGTTCAAGCTGACATAGAACAATGACGATCCTTTATTACAAAGCTTTGAAGTCAGATTGTCATTTCTTTTTTGTAAATAGCTACCTGAAAATACTGCTTAGTTCCATCAATGTTTTAGGCATATTTTTAGAAGATAAGCACTAATTGGGATGGGCAATAATAGTTGCATAAGTACATGACAATTATAATTTTTCAATTATGATATTATCTAATCCTTTTTATTCATGCATCTAGAAATATTTGATGCTTAACCATTAAGTATTTTTATATTTTTTAGAGTACTAAGAAATTCATCCTTTTATTGCTTTCTCATGGTAAATGAAATAGAAGGCAAGTAGATTTTACTATCTCTTTCTTGTAGATAAAGTGTCTCACTTATTCCAATGGCTTTCATATTTAATCATGCATTCAAAATTTTTTTTAACTTTAGAGTTCTTAACAATGTCCACAACACGTTATTGAGAAAATTTTTCTCAACGTGCATGATATCAAGATTATAGAAAATTTGTAATGAACTGTAGTACAACAAGTCAAAAACATGCTTATTTTTTTTTTCAATTACTCATTAGCTTCAATATGTTATTTGTAGTCTCTACGGTCCTTCTCCTTTTTTTGACTGAAAGTAATTTTTTATGGATTCCCATCTTATTTAATATACTAATCACTTCATTCAATGTATCCACTTTAGATAGTCGAGAGGAAGAAAGATCATGTTCACTTGTCTCATCAAATAATAACTTATTTAGTTGAAACTTATAATCTACAAGTAAAAATTATTGATGACACATATAACAGAGTTTAAGATTATTCTTCAACCAATAAGAATATGTATTCGTCCCATAGACTAGATAAATCTTCAATCCTCTTGTCATATAACCCGATATATATGCATATGCAGGAAAATTATTAATAGTCCACATGATAGCTGCACACATATAAAATATCTTTTTTCTACTTGCATCATATATTGACACACCTAGTTCTCATAATTTCTTCAATTCTTTTATCAAAACTATAAATATACATCTATGTCATTTTCTGAACTCCTTGGTCCCCTGCTAAGTATAGATAAGATAATGACATTTTTTTATACATAATCATGAGAGTAAATTATACAAAAGTAGAATCATGAGTCATGTGTTGTACGATATGCTTATTGTCTTGAAAAGGTTGAATCTATTTGAAACTAACCCCAATCATATATTGTGATAATCTATTGCAAAGTCAGAATACGTATCATTAAAATCCTTCCAAGCCATGTTATTTATTAGATGTCACAATGATTTGTCTACTAAATTGTCTTGTGCATATCATCTTATATGTGAAGTAGTTTTCTTTGACATAAAAAGTCATTGTAGTATGGACTTTAGGAAAAATAGCTAGCCATTTTTATTAAGATGTATGAGATCAATTTCAGCTATCTTAGAGTAGCAGAGACCTCTAGCGAGCAATCTCGATACATAAATTAAAGTGTGTTTATTTTGTAGTGCACTATCAAGTATTGTAGGGACATTGACTTCTAATATATGCAAACCCCTATTGTTAATTACACTGATAATTATTAGAAATATTCTAAAATAAAAAATCTAGCTAATAAAATAGAAACAAAAAAAAAATAGAAAAAAGTATTCAACTTATTTTAAAAAATGATACATGAATTAAGTAAGGGTATGGGCTCACTCTACAATAAATTTTAACATAGAATTATATAAAATATAAAAAAGAAAAAATAGAGAAGAAGCTCTGATATGTATTGCTGCCCTACTAGACTATATGTAAAGGTGGCTAGTATGACCCATTTGACTGAGTTGTTATCATTGTTTTGAGTTGTGCTTGGCACAATTCAAAATAATAATGTATCATACTTAGCACGGCCTATTGCCTAACCCGATTTTTTTAAAATATATCAATAAATACACATAAATTATTAAATAATTATTAATAGGTTGTACTTTAGTTGGTTAAGTTTCTTGGCTTTTATTTAAGGGACTTGGGTAAAAATCTTGATAAAATTTTTTTGTAAATTCCTAAAAAATCTGAAAAGAATAAAAATAGAAAATAATATTCATAAAAATCAAAAAATATTTACAGAAGAAAAAATTTTGAAAAAAATAAAAAATATTCATAATTAAATTAATTTATGAGTATGATACTTACCTATATTTAAGACGTCTTGGCAATGAAGATTTTTTTTAAAATTTTTTTACAAATACCTAAAAAAATCTTAAAAATAAAAAATAATGTTCATAAAAATTGAAAAAATATTTGTAAATAAAAAATTTAAAAAATTAAAAAGCACATATCTAAATTAAGTTATATATAATAATTAAAATTTTTTAATATATATATATTAAAAAATTATTTAAATGCAATGGCTTTCTGCAAAGCAGGGAGCCATTGCAGACTTGTCCTTTTGAGGACTAGTCAAAAGGACATCCTTAGTCTCCAACCCAACTCGTGATTCATGAGCCTGCCTTTTGTCTTTTGATTTAAAAATAAAATTCACAGCTTAGGCCGTCATACCGTGGGACACGAATGGGGCTTCAGGCATGACCTGGCATATAGGTCGTTCCAAGCATGGCCTGAATACTGTAAATTTTGGGTCGTGTCAAGCACGACCCATAACGTGCCATTCCAAACCGGTCTGTGGGCCAAAGATCCATTTTAACACCTCTAACTATGCAGAGTCCAACTCGAATGAGTCTTGACTTGATCCTCAGGAGTTGTTAATAATTTGGTTTGGTGGCATTGTCCAATAGGATATAGAAAGAGAATGATGACTGAAGTGTTTTCGATAACTAGAGCATTGGCGATAACTTTATTTAGTTTAAAGTATTTTCATTAGCCAATAAGATGTTGGTGATAACTTCATTTGATTTGAAGTGTTTCTATAACCAATAAGGCTTAGGTGATAACTTATTTAATTTTGAAGTATTTTCGTTAGCTAATGAGATGTTGGTGAGAATTTTATTTGGTTTGAAGTATTTTTATAGCCAATAAGGTATAAGCGATAACTTCATTTATTTTGAAGTCTTTTCATAGCCAATGAGATATAAATAATAATTTTATCAATTTCTGAAGTATTTTCATAATTAATAAGACATAGATGATAATTTCATGAGTTTTAAAAGGTTTCTATTCCTAATAAGACGTAAGCAATAACTTTATTTATTTTGAAGTATTTTCACAATCAATAAAATATAGGTGATAACTTCATTTGGTTTGAGGTATTCTTATAACCAATGAGAGGTAAGAAATAACTTCATTTATTTGGAAGTTTTCCACAGTTAATGAGACGTAAGTGATAACTTTGTTGATTTTTGAAGTTTTTTCATAGCCAATAAGGCATAAATTATAACTTCATAAGTTTTGAAGTATTTTCATAGTCAATGAGGTATAAGTAATAATTTTATGACTTTTGAAGTATTTCTATAGTTAATAAGACGTAAGTGATAACTTTATTGATTTTGAATTATTTTCATAACTAATGAAGCGTAGGGGATAACTTCATGAGTTTTAAAATATTTATATAGTCAATGAGATATAAGCAGTAACTTCGTTGATTTTTTTGAAGCATTTTCATAGCCAATGAGATATAAGTTATAATTTGATTTGGTTTAAAGTGTTTCTATAGTCAATGAGGTATAAACAATAACTTCATTTATTTTGAAATATTTTCAAAGTCAATAAGGCATAGGTGATAATTTTATTTAGTTTAAAGTGTTTATATAGTCAATGAGATATAAGTAATAAGTTCAATATTTTTTTAGTCATTTTCATAGCTAATAATGCATAAGTGATAACTTCATTTGAGTTTTGAAGTATCTCTATAGCTAATAAGACATAAATAATAACTTTATTAATTTTGTAGTGTTTCTATAGCCAATGAGACGTAACCAATAATTTTATTAATTTTGGAAGTATTTCTATAGCCAATGTGGCTAGGTAATAACTTTATTTGATTTGAAGTACTTTTATAGTCAATGAGACATAAGTAATAACTTTATTTATTTAAAGTATTTTCATAACCAATAAGGTGTAAACAATAACTTTATTGATGTTTGAAGTGTTTTCATAGCTAATGAGGCGTAGGTAATCATTTTATAAGTTTTGAATTATTTCTTTATCCAATGAGGCATAAGTAATAAATTCATTAATTTTTTGAAGTGTTTTACCAACTTCTTGTGGAGTTGGGTGAAGCCTTGGAGTGCTGCCAGGGGACTTTGTACACCTAGTGAAACTCAATTTGACTTTGTTTGGTTTTATTCTGATTAATCTAGATCAGGTTTAAGTTCAGTTTAGATTCACTCAATGCGGATCTTAGGTCTAGTTCAATCTGAGCTTTAGTCTATCTATGTGATCAATTTAAGTTCATTTGGTGGTCTATTCGAGTTAATTTAGTTTTATTCATTTGTTCCAACTAAGTTTAATGTGATTAAATCGCTTTAAGTTATTCGATTTGCATTAATTGATTAGTTCAAAAGCCCACAGACTGTCATGATGGTATTATGGCGAGCCCATAAGCTAGCCATGAGTTCAAACTAGTTGTCGTGCAAAATTATAAGTTGACCTAAGTTGGATCAATTATCAATCAAGATCATAGGCTAGTTCTAAACTATTTGATTTTTGGGCAAGATCACATGGTGGCTCTAAACTATTTGACTTTTAGGTGAGACCGCAGTCTATTCCTAAGTCGATTGCTTGTCAGACAAGACCGTAGGCTAGCTTTAAATCATCTTGATCCTAAATAGTTTGACTTTTGGGTGAGATCATAGGCTGGTACTAAATTATTTGATTTTTGGATGAGATCGTAGGATGACCCTAATTCAAATAGTTATCAGGCAATACTGCAAGTTGGTCCTAAATCATTTAACTTTTGAAAGAGACTGTAAGTTGGCTCTAAGTCGGATTGGTTGTTGGACGAGACCACAGGTTAGCCCTAAATTGTTTGACTTTTGAGTGAGACCGTAGGCTAGTCTTAAATTGGATTATTTGTCAAGCAAGATTGTAGCGGGCCTTAAGTCGAATTGATTATCAGAAGAGACCATAGGCTAATCCTAAATCATCTTATTAAGATATTTTATTATTATTTTCCTTTTGTTGTTCTGTTTTATTCTTGTTATTGTGCTCACTCTCCTCCTCATTGTCAATCCAAGAGGTTCTCATCATTGATTCTTTTTTAACATGATGTCATAGTGATGAACGAGGCCGCAGGTGGCCGTAATGGTGATGGAGACCACCGGCATTCTATACCATAAGTGGTCATGGTATTGGTAGAGATTCACCATCTTATAAAGGATCGTGAGTGATCGTGGTATTGATGGAGATTCATCATCATTTGAAAGATTGTGAGTGACCACAGTATTGGTGGAGACTCACCATCATACGGAGAGCCACAGGTGGTCATAGTATTAGTAGATATCTACCATCATACGAAGGATCACTGGTGGCCACGATATTAGTAAAGATTTGCTAGTGCAAAGCCATAGATGGCTACGGTGTTGATGAACAAAAAGAGAGGCCCACGATGGGGTTCGAATGCCCAATTCTTTCAGGTTTGATCATCTAAACCCAAGTTGCTAAGACTGTGCAATGGTTGGTAGAGAACAAGGTCACAAGTGGCTGCAAGCCTTGAGGAAGATGGGGCTATAGCAGCAGAAAATATGAGAAAATGAAGACCTTGCAAGGGACAAATAGAAGAGGGAAAAATAAAAGAAAAGATGAAGAAAGGGATAAATCTTATATCTTTTCGGTCTCCCGTTGACACTTTTTTACTTTCCTCCTAGATGATGAGATCTTTTTCAAAACTACCTCTTTAATTCATGTAAAATTTGTCCAAGAATAATCTATGAATTATTATAAAATTTACATGCCCTAGTCCCTTTTTTATAGGGCTTTGAGAGGATCTCTAATTTTAATTATTGGGATTTGATTAGGAGATTTCATGAGTATTCTTTTGGCATAAACCGCATATTTGAATTTCAAACTGATATTCTCTAAGGTTATACCTTCCTTATTAAAAAATCAAATTGATTTTGATGGATTTTAAGAAGAATTTTATTTTTATTTTTGCATATTCCGACTGAACTAGACATCTGATTGAAAATTGAACATTTGACAATGAGCAATGTTTGCATAGTTAGACAATACCAGACATTTGCTTAAAATTGGACATCCAATTGCGAGTAGGGGTTCGCATTGATGGACAAAGTTGGACAATCGGTTGATAAGTAGGCATCTGATTATAACTCAATTCAAATTATGGGTCTAATTTTTCAGCCTTTTTCTATTTCAAGTTGGCCTTAATCATCTTAAATCAAGCCAAATTCTAATTCTAATACCAAGTTGGTCTCAAGTTATAAAAATTACCTAAACAAAGTGCCCCTTCACATCCATTTCACGAGTTTTCTTGGTGAGAGGAGTGGATGCGAACTATAGTGAGTTCTTGACCTCCTTTGTTGCTTTTACAAGTGTTTGATAGGTGAGGTTCTTCACCTTCTTTTTTTTGTCAACTTGTGATAATTCCCCTTCTTTTCTTTTACTTGTTTGTCTTTTTTTTCCTTCTCTCATTTTATTTTTTTAAAAAGGTGTTATAGAGCCTCTTATAATTAATATAGTCCAAGATGAGAAGGAAAATAGTTTGGCCCTACATCACTTTCTTCCTGTCTCAGGGATTGATGCCCAAGCAATCATGGCATATCGATCATAGGAGTATCGACAATAAGTGTGGTTTGATAATTACCACCTTTTTACTTGTTTTTCTAAAGAAGGAAATCTATGTGCTAATGGTGCAGGCAAGTCCTTCATGTTGGAGCCCATCGGGGTTTTTAAGCAATGAGCATTTTTAAAAACCCTGGGGTCTCGTATCCTAAATGGTCTTTCTCCTCCTTGGGGATGATCTTTCCCACTTGCCAGAGCCATACCAATCTTGCTGAATTACTCAGAGTGGGTTAGTAACATGATATCTCAATTTTTAGCCTATCTCATGGGTCTTGGTATCTTAGGAGAAGTCATAGCATCCAAAAGTAGTATGCAAAAGACTTAAAAATATTTTGTAACATGGTTGAGATGTGGAATGGTGCCATAAACACTTTTTATACTTTGTATGACGAGGTTGGTATCTCTTTATGGGACATAAAATAGCTAGTCAAAATCTGTATTCTTAGGAGTTTTTATGATGAGTATATCCCTACTAACCATCAAGTATCCCTAGATTTTAGTTACATTCTTCATGACCTTCTCATGATTTATGAGTGGATGGTGATACATTTCTCTAATAATCAGAAGTGGGTATGCTTTGATCATTGGGTTGGTTACTTTTATGAAAGATTTCAAACGAGCAAGCTAACTAAGTTTGACTAGATCATACATGACATAGGGAACGCCCTTCCAAAGTTTGTCCCTGAGACATACTTTGCCACTTTCATCTATTTGTAGTTTTTCTGTTTCATCATGCCACATCATGAGCAATACATTTATTTAGAATTTTTTAAGATGGCTTGCAAAATGACACATGGACAAAAGGTTGCTTTAGCTCCTACAGTAGTAGGATCCATATATGCAAGTCTTAAAGCGATGGTAGGCAGCCCCAGAGGACCAAGTGATTTCTCAACTTGGTTTCCCATCCACTTTCTTCATGCCTAAATTTATGCTCATTTTCAGAGGACATAGACTGAGTTGGAGCTTAGTGATACAATTAAGGGGGTATGTCACTCATGCTTAATCCCTGTTCTTAAGATGATTTAGATCATGAATACAGTTACTTCTACTTTCACTCCTAAGGAAGCTAGGATGCATGTGCAAGATCCTTGAAACTTTGAGTGGAGAGTTTTCCCTTACACTCTTTTAGATTCTAACATTCTAGTGAACGTAGCTCGTTTTCTATTATCTTTAGAGGCTTATGAGTTCATTATCTCTTTATACTACAAAGTACTTCCACTCTGCTCAGGCGAGTGTTCAACTGTAGAGTCTTATAATACACATTGATTCTCACAGTAATTTGGGTATAATCAAGGTTTTCTTGAGAATGTTCTTGTCCCTTTACTGTTATCATGTATGGGCTATCTAACAGGCTGCTAGTTGCATCTTACTAATCTCCAAAATAATTTAGAGTATTATATTTCTGATATTAAGTGAGAGGCTAAGATTCTTTATTTATATGCTACAATATGGTTTAATAGCATATAAGAGTATTTCTGCATTGATCCAGAAATTTTGTTCAGGAGTGAGTCTGGTGTGCATAGCAAGGAAAAGCAAGAGGTGAGTAGCAGAGGGTTGAAGTGATAGAGGATCCTGGAGACACAAAAGACTCTGACTTGTAAGTTTGCTTATCCTAGGCCAAATGAGGAGAAGATCAATGATGGCCATTTTTGAGATAATGCAACTCCCAGATTGAGTCTGAGGCAAGAGGTACCTCAATTCGCTCATGACCCTCTTATTCTGAGTCCATCGAGGTCAACTTTACCGCATGCATCATCTCAAACTCCGATTTCTTCATTTTGCATAATCGACATGAAAATGGGGCTCAAGGTGACCCTTCTTTTACCAATGCCAGTACACTAATCTTCTAACATGGATTTGGATAGAATAGCCTGACTGCACTCACCATCATCAAATATGAATGCCAAGAGGAGGATAGAGTTTTCAGGTACTGGTCATTCCTCTACCTCACGTTTGCCTCCCCTTCTCCTTCTCTTTAGCTAAAATCATGTTCTATTTTAGGAAAACTAGACAAAGATTTTGGAGACCTTCCTGATAATATTTTAGACTCATATGGTAAGAGATATCTGAACTTTTATAAGGTTTTGCATTGTGTGTATATTGATTTAAATTTTCACTACAGATGTGGTTTCCGAATCGTGCTTCAATCAATGGATATTTGTCCTCATAGGTATTCATTCACCATCGCTAGTGTTAGGTGATGGTCCATCATCTCCTTTTTATCTTAATACTTTTCTATCCCTTTTGTTAATATGACACTTGCTTCCTCAAGTGATGATGGAGAAGCATAAGCGATGACTATTGGGTTGTCACAAACGTTGAAAAGCATCACTAAGCTTTATGTATCTTAAGATAATCATTATCCTCTTTAT
The DNA here is from genome assembly GCA_005019695.1 of Trichopus zeylanicus subsp. travancoricus. Classification (NCBI taxonomy): domain Eukaryota; kingdom Viridiplantae; phylum Streptophyta; class Magnoliopsida; order Dioscoreales; family Dioscoreaceae; genus Trichopus; species Trichopus zeylanicus. The sequence continues at coordinate 1,210,719 of RXID01014214.1, forward strand.
CTAGAACTCATGTTTGCTTGCTTCCATCTTATTTAAGAATATCATTGTGGAATCAATTTCGGTGTTCCGAAATAGTGGATATCCCGAGGAATGACCTCAATCACAAATTAGAGTTTATTTTGATTTGAAGTGTGCTATCAGGTATTGTGAAAATATTGACTTTCAATAGACATAAGTCCATGTCATTAATTACCTTGATAATCATCAGGAATCACCTAAAACGAGAAACCTAACTAAAAAATAGAGACACAAAAGAATAAAGAAAGTATTTGATTAATTTTAAGAAATAATACATGGTTTAAGTGAGGGCATACTCTCACTTTACAACAATTTTCAATATAGAATTATATAAAATATATAAGAAATGAAGAAAGAAAAAGAGTGGAGAAGAAACCTTGATATGCTGTTGCCCCACTCCCTATATGCTAGACTGCATGGCATTCAACCTAGATTGTGGAAGGGAATAGAAGAAATTTAAAGTGTTTCCAATGGCTTTGAGTATCAGTAATAACTTCATGATTTGAAGTATTTTCATTAGCTAGTAAGGTGTTGGTGATAACTCCGTTGACCTTGAATTTTTTGAAGTATTTCCATAGCCGACAAGGTGTAAGCAAAAACTTCATTGTCTGGTTTTGAAGTGTTTCTAATGACTTTAAGTATCAACAATAACTCCATAATTTGAAGTATTTTCATTAGCCAACAAGGCATTGGTAATAACTCTGTTAACTTTAAAGTATTTTCATAGCCAATAAGATGTAGGCGATGACTTCTTTTAATTTGGTAGCATTATCAACAACTTATAAGCTTTGGTATAGCTTGAAAAGGCACATAGTCAACTACTTGTGGGAGTGACTACCTTGAAAAATGCATCATCAACTACTTGTGGGGTTGACTAGCTTGAAGGGCATATCGTCAACCGCTAGTGAGGTTGACTAGCTTGAAGGACACATCATCAATTGCTTGTGGGATTGACTAGTATGAAAAATATGCCATCAACTGCTTGTAGGGTAAACTAGCTTAAAGGGCATATCATCAACTGCTTGTGGGATTGACTAGCTTGAAGAGTGTGTCATCTACTGCTTATGGATCAATTTGAAATTTCAAAACTTTGAAGGATTTTTTTGCAAAAATTTTCTTCTCAAGGATTTATTCGTAAGAAAAATCTGGTCAAGTACTTATTTGTAAAGATTTTACAAGTTTTATTTTGACCCAAATATTTGATAACTTTCACGTCCAATTTTGATTCAAGTATTCAACCCAATCAATTCTTTTTAATTTAAGCCCCAATTTTTCAACAATTTAAATCCAAATTAAACCTAATTTTTGATAAATTTAATTATGATTTTGGTCCAATTGAGACCCACATTCGGATCATAATCTAATGGCATTTAATTTTATATGTTGATTGAATTTTGATTAAATTTAATTTTCGATCAAAATTGACTCAAATAATCATTATTGCTTTACGAAATTTCCTTGTATAAAATTTTTATTTGCAGTTTTGTGTTCCTCACATTTTAATTCCAAAAGATAGATTTTTTTTATGAATTTGACTTGTCATGTGATAATGAACTCATCTTAATACATGAGAGTGGACTTGATTTGTCATAAGGAGTATTTAATTCACTACAAAGAGTGAATTTGAGTTACCACAATAAATGAATTTAAATTGTCATAATGAGTGGACTCAAGATGCGACAATGAGTGGACTTGATGGGGCATGGACTCAATCGTCATATAAATTAATGAGATTTTGTGTCCATATTTTGCCTCAAGAAATATAGATTGCATGTTTAATCAGACATTCTCTTTTGAGGGAGTCAAATATTCTGTCATAAATGAAACATAAACACTTTTCATTATTATTGTTATTGCTCTTAGAGGCTTAGGTATAGTACCTCTTGAGAAATCAGATGTTGATTGGTAGCACAGACCTTTCTCCTTTATTATCAATCAGTCGGTTGGATCCTCCTTCAAATATCCCTTCAACAATATAAGAGTCTTCCCAATTGAGCTCAAACTTATCTTTCTTACTTTGATTTGGAATTAGGGTCTTCTCAAGACTAAGACTATTTCTCCTTCTTGAAAGGATCTAAGTCGGGTCACCTTATTGAAGGTGCTGGACATTTGTGCTCAATTCATTTCTAGATTTTATTGAGTTGTGAGTTTTGTTTTTTTTTTTGTGATTTCTTCTTATAAGATAATCCTTAGAGGAAAAATTTACACCTCTAATAGTAGGATTGTTTTAATCCCAAATATCAATGCATATGGCACTAAATGGGTAGGGTTCGATATGTGGTGCAATAAGCCCACAATGCTTCTGGAAGCTATTAGCACCAATCTCTCTTATTTTTAGTGATGACTTTCCTCAATATCTTGAAGAGGATTTTGTTGAATGTCATAATGAGCTTGTTCACCCTAGCATTGTAGATGAATGGATACCTTCAATCTATCTTGTGATGTTGCGCAAATTGTCCTATCTTGAAGCTTCTGAAGGATAGTTCATTTTTAGAAATAATCTTTTAAGGAATTTCAATTGGTACAAAATAATTTTTTGAAAGAAGTAAATAAAAGTATCCACTTTTACCTTTTTAATAGAATTGCTTCGGCCAACTGAGAGAAATAGTCAGTTATTGCACTATGAAGTGGTGACTTCTAGAAAAAGATAGTTCAATTGGACCGATGATATCCATATCCTATATCTCAAAGGGCCATAAGAACAATGTTGGTTGTAGAGGATTTGGATGTTGATGAATGAAGTCCTCGTGAATTTGGCACAAATGATATTTTCTTGCATACTTGATGTGATCTCTTACCATCATGGGCCAATAGTAGCCTATACGCTTAATCTTTATCATTATTTTCAGATCTAATTGATAAGCCCCACATATCCCAAAATGTACCTCATACATAATTACTTTAGCATAGAAGTAATTAATCGAAAGACCTTTTATAAATAATATCATTGATAAGTAGAAAGCGCGCATCCTTATTTCTAAGTTATATTTGTGCTAATTTATTTTCTGAAAGTTCTCCATTTTTGAGGTAGTTAATAAAGAGTATTCGCCAATTTGCAGCATCTTCTATCAGTTTAGATTCGGTATTTTCGTGTTTGATACTGAAGACTGAGCTTATCATTTATTTATTACGAACTAGATCAGAATCTCTCCTTGGTCGGGATCAACCAGTCCTTGACTAACTTGGCTAAAGAATCAACTTCTGTGTTAATAGATTGAGGAACCTTAGTTATTTGAATATGCAGTATTTGTCTTATGAGTTCTTGAGCCTTTCCATGGTACTTTAGAAGCTCGAATTATGGACTTAATTGATGACCAGTTACGAATCACCAAAGACATGTAAGAGAGATATCTCTCTGTTGGAGGTCATTTCTAGTCCTACAATTAGGGTCTCATATTTAGCTTCATTATTTGTGCATAGTCTTGTGGAGAATAGGAATATCGTAAGATGCCCCCCATTTGGAGTGACAAAGACAAGTTCAACACCTGCTTTAATTAGTGAAAGCTTTGTTTTAATCCCTGATCTGATGGATAATGCCCTATCATAATATAGCGTCTAGTAGGGCTCTTTTTCTTCAATAGGAAGGATCTCTTTATCAAGGAGCTCGCAACTTAGTAGACAACCATTTGGCATGGGGTGAGCTGTTAGAAAATTATTGAGGACCTGCCCTTTAACTACCTTTTGGGGGATAAATTTAATATCATATTTCATAAGGATTAAAGCTTACTTTAATAGCCTTCCAGTGAGTACAAACCTAGTTATCAAGTATTTTATAGGATCAATATTCAATATTAAAATGACTTGATGAGAAAGCAAATAATATCTAAGCTTTTTTACTACGAATATAAGCACCAAATAATACTTTTCAATGAGAGAGTAGTTATCATCTGTCCCCAATAACATTCTATTCAGGTGGTAGAGTGCATTATTTAGGCGAGAAGTGCCCCTAGAGACTCTTACATTATAATTGTGTAGAGGATCAAGGATTTATCAAGCAGTGGTGCTGCTAAAACTGGTGGCTTTAAGAGATACTGTTTGATCTCTCCAAAGTCTCGTTGGCATTCTTGATTTCAAATGAATAGATATCTTTTTTCATCAATTTGAAGAAAAACTTGCATCTTCCTGAGAAGTTTGAGATGAATCTTCTTATATATATAAGTCGGTCTTGGAATGACCTCAACTATTTTAGGTTTCTAGGCAATGGCATGTCCAAAATTTCTTTGATTTTAAATAGATCAATTTCAATTCTTTGATGTCTAGTAATGAATTTAAGAAACTTTTCTGATGATACACTAAAGACACATTTCATAATATTCATCTTTAAATTATACTTTCTAAGGTAGTAAAAAATCATTCTTAGATCTTGGATGTGCCTATCTTTAGACTTAGTTTTGACTATTAGGTCATCAACTTAGCTTTTCACCAATTGGTGTATGAGATCATTAAAAATTGGGTCATAGCCCTTTGATAAGTGACACCTACAATCTTGAGCTTGAAAGACATCACCCTGTAGCAGTAGATTCAATTGGTGTTTCAAAAGTTGTATGCTTCTCATTATCGAGATATAACTTAATTTAATTATATCTCAAAAAATTATCTATAAAGGAGAATATTTTGAAGTCAACCATATTATTAATCATGATTTTCATTATTGACAATGGAAAGTCATCATTTAGATATGCTTTGTTCAAATATCTATAGTCTACATAGATGCAAATTTGGCTATTCTTCTTCTTAACTAAAACAATACCTGCCACCCAATCTAGTTATTTTTTCCCTAATGAAGTTTGCTTCGATTAGTTTCTTTATTTATTCTATCACTTTTTGTTCTAAGTCAAGTTTTGTCTTCCTAGGTGCATATTTGACAGACATCTCCTTGTAGTTTCATGCAAAGCAATCAATGTACTCTTTATTTCTTCTATCACCTTTTTTCTTTGAGATTGATGATCGTGACCCCAAAATCTAGTCCAAATATCTCTTTATCGCTCTATGCAAAACAATCAATGTACTCTTGGAACACCACTTTGAGTTGGATTTTGCTATCCTTTGACAATTGCGTGCTAATGAAAGTTAGCTTAGGGTCCTCTTATAGGCTTACGATGATTTTCATCAGTTTATCGATTGTGTCTTGCCCTCGATCTTCAACCTCTAGTGAAGATTCTTTTGGTTTAAGAATCATTCTCTCACCAAGTGTTTTCTTATATTGAGTGATATCTGATGAAGGTTCATCTGAGGGTGTTTTTGCTACATCATGCCCTCTTTTTTCTAGTCTTGATAGAATTTTGCTAAGGATATCACTTTCTCACGATGTATGGAGAGCCATAGCTACTTCAGCACATGTGTCAGAAGGTGTTGACTTTTTTGGATATTTTGGATATTAGACAAAGATCCAATGGTGATCATAATGCATGTGTGAATATTTGGAGTGATATATCCCAATCCTTTAGTGTTATTGTTTCCTCTTCTAGGAATATAAGCACACCTTTGAGATAGATCTCATAAATTCTTGAAGAAATGACTCTCTCTCTCTCTCTCTCTCTCTCTCTCTCTCTCTCTCTCTCTCTCTCTCTCTCTCTCTCTATTTATGGATGTCCACCGCCAGATTTTTGATTATTTGACAAATCTAATCCGAAAAATATTTTGGCATGACTACTGGCTGATAGTCACCATCATCCACTGGAACTTCAGTTCCCAACATTTCATATATGCTTGGAACACATGCGATTGCCTCATGAAATAGTATCTCTTTTTTCCTTTGCGTCATGGAGGAATATAGAAAATCATTAATTCTTCCATGATATTGATGCTTAGCTCATCTAACGACTTAAATAAGTCTTTTGGAACTTTAATAAAGGAGAGTATTCTCTATTTTACCTTTATTTTCATCTTCGTCAAAAGTTTAGCAACCTAGACAGATTTTCTTCATTTGGAGAGTTTGAGTCAATATCACTTCCCAGATGAGGAGGAGCGAAAATCAAGCTAGTAATCTTTTGCTTTATTTGACTAATAAAGTAGACCCTCTATCAGCATGAGATCTCTAATAATATTTTACATTATCATAATACACCTCAAAACATCAAAAGGATGTACATCTTCATTAATTCGTTATTCTTCACCATCCTCAAAATACTTGAGGCATAAATATAGGGTTGATGGCACCACTCTATTTTTATGTACCTACGGTCTATCTAGTAGTACTTTGTATGATGCATCAGTATCGATTACACATAACTTGACATCTGTTATCAACTCACTTACTTTTAGAGGGATGGCTATATCTACCAGAGCTCTTTAGCTGATCTGATTCAATCTTTGGATGGTTATAATCTCGGACGATAGGTAGCATACCTCAAGAGTTAGAACTCTTAGAGTTTGGAGAGTCATCAAATTGACCAAGGAACCTGGGTTAATCAAGATGTGATTGATCTTGATCCCATCACTGTTTTCCTATGAAAGTAATTTTGATCTTGATCTTGATTAACATATGATAGCCTGTTGTGGTCTATTGTTCCTATTAGCAAGTCATCATTTGTAAAAGTGATTATAAAAGCTTGGCATACATATAAAGACTCCTTCATCTTCTCTTCAATAAAATATGCATGATAGTTGGTTGCATTCTGCAAGATATGCACTAGTATGTCCCTAAATTATTGCTACATTATTAAGGCATCAAACACACTTAGTATAATAGGGATCTTCTTAAGGTGGGCTACTTTATTGTATTTCACCTTCTTAAGTGCAGATTTAGCTTACAAAGGCTCAATGTCTTCATTTATCTGAATTTTCTTTTCCTTATCCTTGGAGGTATTTTTGTCCTTAGGCATTGGAACTTATCTCAAGGGCAGCACCTTCTCACCTAGAAGTCGCACCTAGTTTATACTCCTCAGTTGAAATTTGGCTTCATGAGATTAATAAAGTTTATCTTCGAAATTGCTACCAATACTAATCATGGGTAGGAGATAGTGAACCATTGCCCCCGATTGATAGTTCCTTTGATGCCTTTGGAGGGTGTAACTGGCTGATAATTATCCTATTTAACATTACAATTAGACACATGGGGCTTCTTTGTAGAGAGATCCTCAAAAACTCTTTAGATAAATCCTTCTATTTTGCCTACTAACATGATCTTTTTAGAACTTTGTATTTAGGATATTTTTTCTGTGCATATTTAGATTGGCTTGATGCGAGAGTAAAATGAGCTTTAGAATTAGCTTGCTTGATCCTCTCTTGGAATGCCACTTCTTCTTCTCACGAGTTAGTGTAGGGCCTCCTGAAGCGATCATAAAGTTATTCTAACTCAAACATAGACTCATATTTATCATCTATACCTTATATACATAATTCATCTAAAGTTGGTAGAGTGCATCCTTCTACAAGTTCTAGAATTGAAACCACACCTAACCTAGCAGGTTGAGTATTTATTGTCAGATTACCCAATAAAGGCTGAGATAGCTACTTATTGCATTTATCTCATATGTAGGAGTCACCATGTGACAAAAGGCCATAAACTTAGATAATTATCTTCGATGGTATCTAGCTTTTTTGACCCATATTTGGATGGAATAGGTGGCAAGAGTGATCAGTTTAATTGCAAGGAGGGTTGGTAAGTGGTTCTCCACCATCCCTGTAGGATCTTTTTTGTGGCTTTGTCTTCTTTGCTAGCACCTTTTTCATCTTCTTGATTTCCTTACAGAGTATGGTAATTATATTTATCATGCTTTTCATATGGGTAGTCATAGACTACATATATTCGTTCAATATTTGCATTTATCTCTTGACAAACTTCATGTTAGTGGTAGCTAGTTCTTTCACAGTATCTAAATATAGTTTGAGCATACTATAATCATATTTATGGGTGAACCACTCTCTAAGATAGTCATCTCAAGAGTAGTCTTGGAGAGGTCTATGAGATCTTTTATTTCGGTAGTAACATCTTCAATAAATCTATTCGCTTCTTCTCACCTTGTGTCTCAAATTTTGTCATCACTAAAATGATGGGATAACTCTAATGGTTGTCTTGATTGTAGACATCCAACAGTAAATATGCGAAATACACTACAAATGTCAGTTTACTTTCTTTATCTCTCCTTTGATGAGTTCCTACGTTGGGTTATAGCCTTATGACTACTCTTGTTATTTTGTTTGATAATTTGCCCCTTTGCCATAACCTTAAGGTAAGAATATACCCCATGTGATTTGCTTTTACCCCTTTCTAAATTACTTAATTGAGCGAAAAAGTTAGAGATGCGAATGGTAATGACTGACTTCATTTGAGGGATAGACTTCCCAAGCTAACTGAAAATTCTAATAGCTCTTCCTTTGCTTATGATAGTTAGTATGAGTTCTTCTTCATCTATCCATGTTGAGGCATAAAAAATAACTTTATTTATTTTAAAATATTTTTATAACCAATAAAGCATAGGTGATAACTTCATTTAGTTTGAAGTATTTTTATAATCAATAATGTATAAGTGATAACTTCATTTATTTTGAAGTATTTCCATAGCTAAAGAGACATAAACGATAACTTCATTGATTTTTGAAGTATTTCTATAGCGAATGAGATATAAGTGATAACTTCATAAGTTTTAAAGTATTTTCATAATCAATGAGGTATAGGTGATAACTTCATGAGTTTTGAAGTACTTCCATATTCAATGAGATGTAACCAATAATTTTATTAATTTTTAAAATATTTGCATAGCCAATGAGGCATAGATAATAGCTTCATAAGGTTTGAAGTATTTTTATAGCCAATGAGACTTAAGTCATAACTTTATTAATTTTTTGAAGTATTTTCATAACCAATGAGGCATATATGATAACTTTATTTGATTTGAAGTATTTCTATAACTAATGAGGCATAAGCGATAACTTCATTTATTTTATAATATTTTCACAGCCAATAAAGCATAGGTAATAACTTCATTTGGTTTGAAGTTTTTTTATAATCAATAAGGTGTAAGTAATAATTTTATTTATTTTGAAGTATTTTCATAACTAATAAGGTATAAGTAATAACTTCATTTAGTTTGAAATATTTCTATAACCAATAAGACATAAATAATAACTTCATTAAGTTCTGAAGTATTTCTATGGCCAACAAGGTATAAGCAATAACTTCATTGATTTTAAGTTATTTCTATAGTCAATAAGACATCGTGATAACTTTATTTGGTTTGAAGTATTTTTATAACCAAGAAGGCATAAGAGATAGTTTCCTTTATTTTAAAGTGTTTATATAGTCAATAAGGCATAAGCGATAACTTCATTATTTTTAAGGTGTTTTCCTAACTAATAAAGTATAGATAATATCTTCATAAGTTTTGAAGTATTTCTATAACTAATAAAGTGTAAATGATAACTTTATTAATTTGTTATAAGTGTTTTATCCACTACTTATAGAGTTGGGTGAAGCCTTGAAGTGCTGACACGAGCTTTTACACACCCATTAGGACTCAGCTTAATCTTATTTAGTTCTGTTCAAACTAATCTGGCTCAGGTTTAAGTTTGGTTTGGACTCACTTAATTTGGATTTTAGGTCTAGTTTAATTTAAGTTTTAGTCCATTTATTTGATTAATTTAAGTCTATTTGGTGGTTTATTTGAGTCAATTTAGTTTTGTTCATTTGTTCCAACTTAGTTCAATATGATTGAGTTGCTTTAAGTTAATCAATTTACATTAATTGATTTGGTTTGAGAGCCTACGGGTTATTATAATCGCATCATGGAGAGTCCACAATCTAGTAATAAGTTCATATTGGTTATCAAGTGAAATTACGGGCTGATCCTAAGTCGGATTAGTTGTTGGGTGAGACTACATGCTAGCCCTAAATCGTTTAACTTTTGAGACAAAATTATAAGCTAACCCTAGGTTGAATTAGTTATCAGAAGAGACCATAGGTTGGCCTCAAACTATTTGGCTTTCAAGTGAGACCGAAAGTTGGTCCTAAATCAATTAGTTGTCAGATAAGACTGCAAACTGACCTTAAACTATTTTGACTTTCGGGTAAGATCATAGGCTGGTCCTAAGTCGAATTAGTTATCGAGTAAGACCACAAACTACCCTAAACTGTTTGATTTTTAAGAGAGACTACAAGCTGTCCCGAAGTCGAATTGATTGTTGAGCAAGATTGTAAGTTGGTCCTAAACCATTTTACTTTCGGATGAGACCATAGGCTAGCCCTACATTGATTGATTATCAGATGAGATAACAGGCTAGCCCTACATTGATTGATTATCAGATGAGTCTATGGTATAGGCTAGCCCTATGCCATCTTGACTTTTGAGTGAGACTGCAAGTTGATAGTAAGTTGGATTGATCATCTAACAAGACTGCAGGCTAATATTAAATTATTTGACTTTTGCGCAAAACCATAAACTAGTCCTAAGTCGAATTGGTTATTGAACAAAATCACAAGCTAACTCTAAATCATTTAACTTTCAGGCGAGATCGCAAGCTGACTCTAAGTCAGATTGATTGTCAAACAAGACTGCAAGCTAGTCCTAAACTATCTTATTAAGATTATTATTATTGTAATTTTGTTTTGTTCTTCTTGTTCTTATTCTTATTCTCTCTCCTCCTCATTATCAATCCAAAAGGTTTTCATCATTGATTCTTTTTTAATATAATGCCATTATTATGAAGAAGGCCGCGAGTGGCCGTGATAGTAATAGAGATTCGCCTACATCCTAGACCGTGAGTGGTCACAGTGTTAGTAGAGATTCTCCATTATATGAAGGACCACAGGTGACAATGGTGTTGGTGGAGATCTGCCATTGTCCAAAAGGCCAAAAGTGATCGTAGTGTTGGTTGAGACCCAACGTCATATAGAGGGCTACAAGTGACCGTGGTATTGGTGAAGTGCTACCGTCATATAGAGGGCGATGGGCAGCCGTAACATTAGTAAAGATTTACCAGTATGAAGCTGTGGATGACCATAATGTTGACGAGCAAAAGAGAGGCCCATGATGGGATTCGAAATCCCGATTCTTTTGGGTTTGGTCATCTAAACACGGGCTGCTGAGAGCGTACAACGGTTGGTGGAGAACAATGCCATGAGTGATCACAATGTTTAAGGAAAAGGGGGCGACAACATAAAAAGTGTGAAAAAACAAAGACCTCATAGGAAAAAAGAGAAAAGGAGATAATGAAAGAAAAGACAAATAAATAGATGAAATCTTACATCTTTTCAGTCTCTCGTTAACATTTTCTTACTCTCCTCCTAGATGAAGAGATCTTTCTCAAAACATCTTCTTTAATTCATGCAAAATTTGCCCAAGAATCATCTATAAATTATTATAAAATTTGTGCACTCTATTCCTCTTTTTATAGGTCTTTAAGAGGATCTCTAATTTTAATTATTATGATTTAATTAGGGAATTTGATAAGTATTCTCTTGTCATAAATCTCATATTTGAATCTCATATTGATATTCTCTGAGATTATATATTCCTTATTAAAAAATCAAATTTATTTTAATAGATTTCTAGAAGAATTTCATTTTTATTTATGCATAACTAAATGGACGTCCGATTGGAAACTAGACGTCCAACAGCGAGCAATGTTCTCCCAGTCAGATAGTAGCAAATGTCCATTTGAAACTAGACATTCGACTATAAACAGTGGTTCGCACTGATGGACAAAACTGAATGATCGGTTGATAATCAAGCGTTCAATTGTGAGTTAGTTCAGATTCTGAGCTTGATTTTTTAGTCCTTTTCTATTTCAAGTCGGCCTTAATCATCTAAATCAAGTTCAAAGTCCAACTTTAACCCAAAGTTGGGTCGGGTTGCAAAATTACCTAAGCAATATGTTCCTCGCTTCCTAACTATTAATTTCACCTTGAGTTTTTACTTACTTGTATTGTGGTAATTTATAATACTTGTAATATGTATCTGATGTACTCTTATTCTTACAAAGCATGTAATAATTAAAACAAATATGAATCTTTGTATACTCGAGAACTGAGTTTTTACAATATTTCAAGTTTCACAATAAAAACATGAAAATGAACTTAGCTCATAAAATGTCTCCTTCAAAGTCTCCAATAGAATAGTAAATGATTTGTTACTCCATCAATATTTAATTTTCATGATCAATAATTGCATGATGAAGGATAAATTTGTGAAATTTTTGCATCCGGGTATAGTTCTCTATTAGTTTTTCATTTAGTAGTTTGAAGAATTTTATGTCATAATTAGCTGGGACCTCTATTGGTATTTCTCTATTTACAACACTAAATATCTCATGTAGTAAATATTCAATGTTATCCCCATCTTCGTCATACACTGTAACAGACTCTGTAATCTCACTATACTAAATTTTCTATTGATACTATAGTTTTTCTCCATGAAAAATCTAATTAGTGTATAATGAATTTCATTGTCTTACTGTTAAGTGTTCATGAACTTCTTTCTATATTTGATTGTGCAAATTCATACAAGTAATACATGGACATCTTATCCTTTGATCAGATCCCTTGTTCGTGTAGGCATATTCAAGAAAGGTACTAACTCCTTCGATATATCTCCAATCTAACTAATTTTTTATCTTGATCTAACTCTTATCCATCAAAATTTCAGCTTATGTAATGCCTGTTGATGTTAGATTCAAATCTAAAAACTTGATCTTGAATGCCTGTCTTATCTATTTTAATTGCATAAATAAGTACAAACAATTATAAGTTTAGGCAATACATGATTCTAGAATTATGTCCGTGAGTTGGCTAATGTGTTAGCAAATCAAAATATAATGAATCTTTCAATGAAATGGTAGAATAAATATTAGAAGATACACTGAGGATACTTGTATAGAAGACTAACAAACATTATACTATAGCAAGCTTTTAGTTATTTATTCAGAACAAACCATTTTATTTTTTACATAAATTCATTGTAGGATGTCAAATAGGTTGCATCACAATCCAAGGAGGCAAGATCCATTAGCCAAAGCATTAATGAATTGCCATTAGAGCTTTATCAACTAGGAAACAAGAAAGCCTAATCCAAAAATTTCCAAAATCCTAATCCTAATCCAAGTTACAAAACCCTAATTAAAAAATAAAAATAATAATCTTTATTTAAACTGCAAAACCCTAATTCAAACTCTATAATTTTTTAAAAAATAAAAAACTAATAAATTAAACAAAAATGTATCGATACAACAGTTGATAGTAGTGGTGAGGGTGCAAACTTAGGCGACAAGTGTGGGTGTGGATGGCATGTTAGTGCAGGAAAGTGTAGACCAGTGTGAGCAGGCATGGACCGACATAGGCAAACGCAAAGCGAACTGGTAGGGATAGCAACCCAAGCACTGGCAGGTGCGGAGCAGGCTAGCAGGGGTAGCAGTGAGGGCATAAGCGAGCAAAAGTGGTGAGCCCAGGTGTGAAATCGAGGTACATAAGGAGCTCATGAGAGTGAGAGATGGAGGAAGATGAGAAAGACAAGATTAGGATTTCTCGATTGGATTTTTACTGAAAAATATGATATTTTCAATTAAAAATATCAAATTTTTTTGGACGTTTATTCACATACACTTGAAAATTTTGGCATTTATTAATAAATGTCAGAAAAATTTTGACATTTGTTACCAAACGTCAATAATTTTCAATGTTCTCTATAAAATGTCGAAAATAGCAGCATTTCTTTGACCATCGTTGGTAATATATCAGTAAAAATTTAAATTGCTATAATATTAGCATGAATTTCACCTCTAAATTAGATGGATTCATTCCCAACAAAGCATTCTTACAAAAATTAATTTGAAGTCCTAGTATTACTTCAAAAACATAGAGAATGACATTAGTATTGGGTATTTATATGAGGTGATTGTCCAGAATATTATTCTAGTGTAATATTGTAATAAATCAAAGATGTTCATATGACGTTAAAATCCTTTTCTATATGGCTAATTTCAAAGGCATTTTGTAGACCTTTTGATATTTCAAAATAGTCAGTTAATTTTTTTTATATTCACGTTATAATATTAACTGTGAGCAATTAATTTTATCAAATAATTCGCCAAATAATATCATATTTAAATAGTGGCTCTATTTTCCATCAACTTAAAATTTGAAACTATTTTGATATTCAACCCATTCTCCTAATATATTTAAAAATTATACGCGTCATTTCACCATCTCTGTTTGAAGCGAACAGTTACGAATAAGTATAGGGACCTAAAGGTAAAACGGACATGGATAGTTATACGCCAGTCGCGTCTCCGTCCAGACTCGCAGAGCATTTGCAGGGTCTCCTCCGATCTCTCTCTGAGTTCATTCATGGCGATGGTTTTGCTTCCGCGCGGCCTTCTTCTCGTCTTCGCCCTCTTCCTCGCTTTCTGCTTCTCTGCCTCTGCTCACAATACCCAGTTCTCCTACTGCAGTGAGTCATCGGATCTAGGGTTTCTTTTTGGAAAATTTTCTGTTCCTTTTGAGTCGATTCTGTTTCTTCCTTGGGCTCGGATTGTGTTCGTTTCTTTGTTTCTTGAATTATTTCTTCACGTTCCGGATGGATTGTGCGGCCCCTTCGCGGAAATTAGGGTATCGATGCTCTTGATTTTTAGTGTATCTCGTTTTTGAGGCAAATGAAGTAGTTCTCTAGGTACGTTGATTCCCTTGGATCTAGGGTTGGAAAGTAGCAATTAGCCGTTCTTTTATCACGATCTTCTAGTGAGCCATGGATTGGAACCCATTATTCTGTCCTTTTTGAAGCAAATAAAGCAGTTCTCTTGCAGCAGTGACGCCCTCATATTAGACCCCGATGGGGAAATAGGGGCTTCGTTATTCTTCATGCTATTTTTCACTGAGTCTTGGACTGGAAACCATTGTTAACTCCTTCCTTTGAGGCGAGTAAAAAAAAGTTCCGTTGCTGCTGTGACTCTCGGATCAAGTTTTTTCTCCTGTTTTTAAGGATTTTCTGCTTCTATTTGGAAATCAGCTATTTGTTTCTCTTCTTTTTTTTCTTCTTTTGTTTCTGTTGTCTCAGATTCAAGATCCTTTAGCTTGGAATGTGATTATTTCCCTATTTTCAGGATGTTTCTTTTCAAGTTCTAATGAAGTCTGTATTGCAGATAAGGATGTGGACTATGCAGTTAAGGTTAATGGGGTGGAGATTTCTCCCAATCCTGTCAGAGCAGGCAGGACAGCTACTTTCCAAATCTCAGCCCAGACTGGTAAAAACACTCTTATGTTAGTGTAATTTCTATCTGGATTTCATATCAAGTCTGAGATGTGTCCACCTTTACCAATCTTAATTTGAACTTGGTTTGATAGTTGGTATGTTATTATTAGAACTCATGCTTGGGGATTTGTTTGATGGAAAGTGGCATAAGTGAATATAATTCTGGCCACCAGAATGAGGGCATTGTTCAATTGATTGAGCATTCAAATGATATGAGCATTTATATTAGCTAATTATCAGATCCGGATTATTCAATATATCCAAACAAAATAGTACTTTGGTCAACTTAGCTCTTAATTCGTCAATAGTGCAAATAGGTTTTTATTTCTTCCTGCAGCATATTACCTGAAATGTTACTAATGTTAAAGGATTTAGGAAAAAAATGATCTTTTTTTGGTGTGTTGATTGAAACATTTGGCATTGTCCTGGAATAGAGATTGACTTTATTAATGTGCCATGAAAATTGAAAATTGTTAAGCAATAACTTTGTTGTTGTCAGCCTGTTTTTAAATCTAAGCTACTATTTGATGGATATTTTAGTCAGTTCTTTAAGAACTGAAAGTGAAACAGATACCAGTTTGTGTAGGCATACCTTTTTCTTGTCATTGTGTTGAGTTAATGAAAACAATTACTATATAATTGATCATGCATTTAATAATATTAATATGAATGCACTGCACCTATGGGAGCTAAATAAAGCTCGCACCTGTCTTAAGGTCAAACTTCTATTTGCCTCTTCGCACTAAGGAAAAAAACAGGCTCTTATTCTAAAATTTACAATAAGCTGGTGTATGTAAACAAATGCATGCTTCCCACCAGAATAATTTAGGTAAAATGAATTTGTTTTTTTCTGTAATTTACGATATGGGATTGTCACTACATAAATTCACTTGTCATTTGATGAAATTTGTTTTTAGAATGTGTCGCTTTGTAAAATATCTAATGTACAAATTGCATTTCTCTTTTCTGCCTGATAAGAAGGTTGAGTTGTACTTTCCACTTTTCAGTTCAGAATTCCAGAACGTTGTGAAACTTTGGCTGTCCTTACTTGCATGAACATGAGTAAAACATCTATGGTGGTGGTCAATCTGTCAGCTAATTTGATATCTTTGTATTTTGGTAGTTTTCCACTTGCTTATCCTAGAATGCAGGATTCTCTAACAAAAATATGGTGGAAAATGATAATAATCTTGAAGATAGAGGGTGCCAAATGATCAAAAAAAAAATAAATTACCTCTTAACTGAAGATGATCAATACTCAAAGATGGTAGATGAATTAATAATTCTCTCACTTAATGGTAGAAGCTGCCACCTTAAAATTTGTGCATGAAGAAAGCATCAACCTCAAGGTGTTGTACAAATAAAAAAACCTCTAACCAAAATATAGAGGATTTTCCTATCCAAACACAGTGAAAAATATATTAAACTCTGATTTGAGATCACACACGATAAACTGTAGGTTGTTGAAGTTTCCTGTCCTGTCATTTGTAGTATTCAAATCTATTCAATTCAATTTGTTTTACAACCAATGTTTTAAAAAAGCGGCCACCTAGGCCTAACCAGTTCCTGGACCAGTCCAAATAGCATTAGGTGGTACCTATTATGCAGTACGGCATACATACTTAATTTTAAGGATCGGCAAGTGATTGGATAGTCATATATGTAGGTGAACTATTTATACAAGGCACCTAGTGGTTGAGCAAAACATAACCTATTTTGCATTGTTACATTAGATCAATATTAAACTCTATTATATACAATATTTCACGATCATATAGGATATCATCCATAATGTTTAAAAGAACTATGATAGTGACTACATTTCAAAGATATAGTTATTATGAAATAATAATTTTATGTAATATATCATTAATTATATATGTCTATATTTAGTTTTTTAATATTTTTATTCAAACTGCCTAATTGTCTGCCTATGCGCCTGAATACCGCCCTAGGCACTATGCAGTCTCCTAACTGCCTAGATACTCTTTTTTTAGAACCTTGTTTATAACTTGGGTAAAACATTTCATTTGTATCTAACAATCGGCTATATTTGGCCATATGACGAAAAATTTAATTCTGTGGATGTAACCTGAGGGTGATCAATGTGATGATTTTTCTTTAGGTTTAGTTATGAACTTATGACAAAGTTGGTCAGGTGACACTTGCTAGTTGAATCACCGATTATAGGGCTAATTGGATCTGACAGGTGTAATATTACGTGATGCTGATTGGCCATGAACAGACATAATAAAATCCAATACATTGTTGTTAGCATCACAATTGCACACGCACATCAGGGATGTAGAGGGTGTTAATTGGTGAATCTAATTTATGGAGTTCTGAGAATTGGAGTGTAAGAATTCATGAGCCAGTGTTTCTATCTTTTGAAACTCAAAATCGGGCTTACATTAGTATGCCATGATGTTAGGATTTATTGACTTTCAGTTGTTCTCTCCTGCACGGATCTATGCTCCTCACCTAGAATGGGACATTTGTCTCCTGCCTCATAGTAACATAATGTCAGATGCGCTAGCAGAAGAATTTTGAAATTCTTGTGTAAGTGTTTAAGCATGGACTACCTGGTATGCGGCAGAGCACAATGTTGTCAATTCTTGTGTATGCAGTGCTCCAATTGTCATTTTTATGATTTTGTTTTAGTTGTTTTGATGTAGGGGATGACATATCCAAAGGGAAACTGGTGATTGCTGTCAAATTGTTTGGACTTGAGGTTTACAAGGAGGATCATGAACTTTGCAAGGAGACATCTTGCCCGGTATCTGTTGGTGATTTTGTGCTATCCCATAAACAAAAATTGCCAGTATTTACTCCCCCGGTAAGATTCTTGTTCTTGTTTTCTAAATTTTTTTCCAGGAAATCCCTCTAACTCATGGCTCCTATCCTGTAAGTCCAAGTCCCTTTTCAGGGGTGGACCTTATTAATGTTAATAACAATTACCTAATGAAGTTGTCCAAGTACTTCATATAACCCCTGAAAAGTATCCGCAATCCCATATTGTCTCGCTTGCTGAAGGGATTGTATCATGTATGTTTGTAAGTTTTACTAATTCAATGGATGTAGGTGATTTGCATGGTGGTTTTATGTCAGAGAAATAAGGATAACAATGGAAACCCTGGTGTTGATTTTGAATTAGTAGAACTTTAGGGTTATGGATTCTGTCTCTTAACTAATGACTGCATCAGTCTTAACTGATTGTTAGCACTAGCTTAGTTAATTTTAGCTTGCATTCCACAGAGGGCTTGCGTTGTCCTAAAATCTGACTGCAGAAACCAATGTTACAAATATAATTATGGGCCAAAATACCCTGCCAATAGGGAGTCTAAACTTGTATGAAGCCTAATGCGGGTCCCAAGTTTGTAAAAAAAAATTTTTGGCTGACTGTAGCTCTTGCCCTGACACATTAGTAGTATCCTGTTGCATACTGATATATATTCCTGGGGTTTTTTCCTCCTTTTCTTTCAAATAGAAAAGTTCAAAATGGTGCTAATACCAACTGGGCTTCAGGTTAGAGGGTGTGCTGTGTGGCATCTGCAGACCCACATTTATGATTGGCTTAATCCAAGAATATTAGATTTCAGTTTCTACTAAACTGAAATGACAATGACAATTTATCTTTCTGGTAGTTGTTTAGCTTTTTCCTCTTTATTTGCACATACGATGCCCTTGTGAAATCAGAATATATAGTCTGAGAAAATTATAGTTGCTTGCACATATACCCATGTTAAAAACTCTAGGTTTATAAATCGCTATAGAATTGATGTTTGCACTACCACCCCCCCACCCCCCCCCCCCAAACACACACACACCACCACACCTCCCCTCCCCCAACCACACAACCCCCCCCCCCCCCCCCCCCACAGCGGTGATTGCCATATTCACCTGATACTCCATGGGGGTATAAGTGTAAATAGTGATTTTATAAGGCACATACGAGCATATATGACTTTTATGGGGTACATTATGCAATTGTGATTTCACAATGTTACATATGCAAAAAAATCCGAGCAAAAATATTGCAAATTTGGAATGGTCGAAACCAGGTTGAGGAAATCTGGTTTTCTTGAACAGGACCAATTTGAAGGAAACTGGCTTGGGTTGCTACCATTACGACGGTAGCTACCAATCTGATGGATCTGGACCCTTGGATCTAAAACCAAGGGTCTGGATTTGTCCCTGCTTTTGCAACAGCAGTAGCAACTGAAATTGTTTCCAATTTGGAATGGGGTCCTCTGGATGCAATGCAACACATGGGGCAGATTCCTCATGCTGACCCTGGTTCCAATAAATATTGTCAGGTGTTAATCAGATTTGTTGATGTTAGCTGTTTCTATTTTTTTCAGGGCACCTACACACTTGTGATGACTTTGGAAGCAGAAGACAGTAGCGTACTGTCTTGTATCACGTTTGACTTCAGTATTAGCTGGTGGGCTGCTGTGCCAATTGCTGACAGCTGAAGTCCGCCTTGAAATGAAAACCACCGTCAAATAATACTCACCCCCTTATGTAGTGTTTATTGTGATATTATGTATTCTGCCATGTTCTCGGTGGCATGCTACCCTAGACGTAAAACTTCAACTGTACTGAAATATGAAAATTTTTATATTGTTGTGAAATAAGCTTTGCTGCGGTGTTGAGTAGCTGCATCTTGTATTCCTATTTTATGTACTTTACCCATAGTGGGTCGTCCGCATTAAATATGGAGAGTTGTTGCGTCAGGAAATCTTGATTAATGTCCCCAAGACCCAGTCCGCGGAATTTTTTTGGTAGTAGGAACAAATTGCCAAGATTTGAGGTGTAAACCCTTTGAGTGACCATTACCAGCCCATGGGAACTTCTTGACATCTGCGTCTATTTGAATTATGATGGCTGCAGGAAGGTATTAGTGGCTAAAAAATGTTCTGGCCTTCTTAAGAGAACATATTGACATAAAATTAATCTACTTGTCTGAGATAGAAAGAAAGGATTTTTGAAGCCTGACTTTGGATATGGTCAATCAGTCTGTCAATTGAAAAATAGAAGTTAAAGTGGATTTAAATGTTCGTAAAAGTGCTTTAGGAATATCTCTAGCTGATTTTTCATTAGCCTCGCAAAAGATAAGGTCATCAACATAAGTTAAATAGCAAATTTGATTCCTTTCCCATTAATGGGAACACCTCTAGTTCTTCCCTTCACAATATATCCTGCAAGAATATCAGTAAGGATTTGAGAGTGGACTAGAAAATTGTATCACCATCTTGTATACCCCTCTTAAGGAAAAGCCTACATGTTATAGAACCATTGACAAAAAAGCGTATCTAATAGTAGAGATAAAAGTGAAAACGAGATCACAAAAGTGAGGATGAAATCCAACTGAGCATCAGACTTTTAGTTTACTCGATCAAAAGCTTTGGAGAAGTCACTCTAAGAACCATAAGGCTATTTCTACCTCTAGAATTGTGGAGGGTGTGCTGTGTGGATTTCATTAAAAAGATCTTTTGGCCAGTTTTTTCTGCAATTTTGCAGATTTTTCCGGTAAATTTCTGTAGGTTTTTTTTTTCTGAATCTTTTTCGACAGATTCATTGATTAATTTGTAGGTTTTTCCGTAGATAATTTTTTTGTAAAACTCTGCATTTTTTTTTTCTGAATTTTTGAGCAAATTCATGGTTTAATTTGCAGTTCTGTAAGATTCTGCAAGTTTTTTATGATTTTTTTCAGCAGATTCACTATTTAATCTGCAGATTTTTCTGTACCACTATCGTCCCATGTAATATTCCCCTACATACCAACTAGCAATCCAAGATAAGTTATAGTATGATCAGAATGAATCGAACATGTTTTTGGGTTTTGTTTCAAGAGAAACTAAGACTGAATCTTAAGCCTCAACACTCTTTGGCTCAGCTAGCCCAGCTAGCCCCTAAAGCTTAGCTCGAGCTACCATGCTGATGCGTCTGGGGTTGCCTCTCACTTGCACCGCTCGACAGTTGATGATCCAACGTAGGCGGTGGTGGTGTTGATTCCTCCCTCTCCACGGTCACGATTATTTCTTTAACGTAATCGAGGGATCTGCATCCAAGCGCCGAAGCAGGAAGCCATTTCCTCATCGTGTTGGGATGTAACTATTTCCCCTATTCGTTTCCAGAGGTGCTTCCTTCATTGTTTGCCTGCAATTGATCTACCTCCATTTGCTTTTTTGCTTTAACTTTTCTGGGACAATTATCCGTCTTGTGATAAATTTTACTGCAAGTGAAGCATATAGTATGGATTTTCTCCTATTGAAACGGTTGTAGCATGGCTTCTTCTTCCGATGGCTCAAACCAGGTCCTAGGGCAGAGTTCCTTAGTATGGTCAACCTTGATGTATATTCTAGCAAAGGAAGTTTGCATTTTGCTAAGGGTTTCTTGATTTGCTCTGATCGAGCTTCAACAGCCGAGGCAATAGCTGAAGGCCGGCAGGAGCTGCCCGCTTTGCCAGGCGGAGGTGCCCGCTGCCATCTTCGCGGAGGGAGTTATGTTCTATGGTTGACGAGCATTCATTGTTTTCGCTTCTATTATAATGTTCCGGAGGTCAACGCTGTAATGCAGTTTAGAGTTTTTATCGTATTGCAAGTCTGATGACAATGTGATGTAATTTAGGCAATGAATTTTAGTTTGCCAGTTATTATGATCCAATAAAGATAATTTCAAATCAGAATTCGGCAGTTCTCAGTGATTCAATATTAATTAACTTCATTACATGACTGTAAAGCTAAATCATCTTCAAAATGCCGAGAAAAGAAGAGAAAAACAAAGAATGATGCTTGAATCTGTGCCTCAAATAGAGAGCGCATTTCCTTCGGCAAACGCCTTGGCTGGCAAATCCGTCCTGCAAAGCGGGCACTCCCAGCTGATCTCGAGCCACGGCATAATGCAGCTCTCATGGAACCAATGCCCGCACGGCGTGCGCCTCAACACTTTCCCCTGCTCCAACTCCTCCAAGCACACCGGACAATACTCCCCCTCGTCGCCTTCATAGGCCTTCGTCGCCAACTCAAACGGTATCTCCATCTCAATTATCGTGGCGAGCGCCACCCAAACTAACCCTTCACTAGGAATGCTTTCCAGTGTCATGCGAATGGACTCTACCATGCAGCGAGCCAGCTCGTCTAGCTTGTCTTGGCCGCCGGCGAGGGGAAGGTTGAAGGACTCCAGAACGGATCGGATGTAGTGGATGCCGGAGTCTAGGTTGGCGAAGCAAGATGCTTTGACGCGGAGATTGCAGCTTCGGCGCGTGGACCGGCTTTCGTTCGGCGACTCCTGGGACAACAAGTTGATGGTCCTCTGGAAAGTGAAGTATAAGCCGAGGACTACCGGCTTCGCTGCATCAGAGTTGGCGGCACCTTTGGTTGTGTAGCCGGTGCTAGGACTGCTGAGAAACTGCCTGTAGATGCAGGACATGGTGAAGAAGACGATGACGATGGAGTAGAAGAGCCGTTGCAGCCATGGGCATAGATATACAGAAGACGCGGCCAAGAAAGGAAGTCTTGTCCGATTCGAGTTGGGATATGATTTCGAGTTCGGTTTGGACTCGGATTACAGCTAAGCTCATAATTCTACTCGGTAAACTTGAAAGGTTTGCATTAGCTCCTTGAATTTGGAATAATTAGATATAAAGTATATATTTTATAGGATATTAATTGTTGGGGAGCCACAAGAACGTCAAACCAGATCCATATAATGAGCCAGACATCAAACCATCCTAAAAGCTCGGACTCATGGGATATGGGTCTTTTTCACTATATCTATTGGACTCTATCTATCCAATATCCGATGTGGGATTAATTCATCACACCTGACATTATAACAATCTCCCCCTTCAGATGTGATTTGACCACATCAATTTAACACTCTTAATTAAGAACTCTTTTATTCGATCACTTCCACCGTGTGACCCATGTCCTCGCACCGTCCTCTAGTGCCTGCGCCCTTGCGTCGGCTTCTGGCGCTCACACTTGTGGGCTCGCCATCCTAGCGCCAGCGCATGCGCCCTCTCTCCGGCCTCAAGCCGACCTCGCACAAGCGCCCGAGCCCTTGGGCCTGCACTCACACCCTTGCCGGCCTCGCGCCCGCGTCCTCTCGCCAGTCTTTGCCATGAGACTAACATGTGACTCAATTCAGTCGCATCATCGCGGTAATTTTTAGTCTTAAGAGTTTGCACAGCTTCGAACCTGAAGCTCTGATACCACTTGTTGGGAAACCACAAGAGCGTCAAACCAAATCCATATAATGAGCCGGACACCAAACCATCCCAAAAGCTCGAGCTCATGGGATATGGGTCTTTTTCACTATATCTATTGGACTCTATCTATCCAATATCCGATGTGGGACTAATTCATCACACCTTACATTATAACAATTAATTGGGGCAATTTTTTAAACTAAATTTATTTTTTACAAAAACTAACAAATATTTTAAAAAATAACTCTCTCAAAAGCCACGTAGACAAACCAATTAGTTTTTTCTCTCATTGTTGATAAAAAGTATTTCGCACATAAATTCTTAAAAATTTTAGAATTTTTAACAAGAAATATTTATAAACTTGTGAAAAATCACATATATTATTAATATTAGAAAAAAATACTCGCCTTGTACTATAAATTTACAAAAAATCACCCCAATTAAAATATTATATTATATTATAATTTATTTTTACCAGTTAAAATTAAAATAAAAAAGATCAAATTATATTGATTTAATTTTAATTTAGGCAATTATTAAATTAATATAAAAATAATTTATTTTATTTTGTATAAAATGTTAGTTGTCTGGTGTTGTAAAACTAAAAATTTAAAATTCACTTTTACCATATTAATTTTCCGTTAATTGTGAATCAATTTTCAAAAAAAAATCAAATAAAAATAATTTAATATTTTTAAATTAATTTAATTAATAAAAATAAATTAATTTTTTTAAAAAAATATTTTAATCGAGATAATTTTTTATAAATTTATACTATAATGCAAAGTATATTTTATCACTAATAATTAGGTAGGTGATTTTTTATAAATTTACAACAAGACATATAATTACTTACTGAAAATTCAAAATTTTAGAACTACAAAAAGAGTTTTAAATAAAATTTATATAATAATGGACTTATTACCAAAGAATATTATTTAATTTTTTAATCCAAATGACTTTATTGTACTTATAATTTATCAAAAATAAAAGAATCATTGCATATAATTTCTTAGAAAATAGCATATTTGTCAATAATCCAAAATTTTTTAATATTCATCCCATAAAATCTTTAGAAATTACATTGAATATTGAAGAACTAAACATAATCATGTTTGTAGACATTAAAAAACAGATAAATTAGTATCAGTTATTTACAATATATTTTTTCGTTTTTGACATCATTGATGGAACTATCGAGATTGAATTTTTTGCATAAATAAGCAAAGAATATTGAATGCTAATTATAAATAAGCAAAAAAAATTTCATCATTCTACATATAAAATTTTCTATATTTTTCAGCAAATGAATACAAAAGTTTGGAATATTTCAAATAATTGTATATTTTAATAATGTATATCTAGAAAAGGTCTCTTGGGCTAAATTTGATCCTTTGGAGATTTAATTTTAAACAATGTTCTGTAATGTTTAAATTTTTAGGAATTTACATGCAAAATTTTTTGAAAATACTCTGTAACAATGAGATTGTTAATTTTTTAGATATTTTTTATTAAGTGATACTTTAAATTTCTGTAAACATAATTAAGTTATTTTTAGAAATGGCTCTATTAAATATAATCAATAATAATAATAAGCTCTTTGACTCATAGGTCTCTGTAATCACACATGAATCTCAGATCAGAGCAAGGTGTTTATCTCGAGGCAAACAATACTTGAGAAAATATTCAAAATTCGAGTCAGGATTCAGGAAGGAATGCACAGCAACATTGAAGACTACAGGGAGTAAAATGCAAACAAGCACGATCATTAGACGGTATAAACCAAAGTTTTCGGTTTCGGTTTCGATTTCGGGGCCTAACGAAACCGATATGTTTCGACCGTTTCGGTTTCAGCTAAAATATTTCTTTTAATTAATATTTAAGTGTTGATCAGAGTTTGAATATATTTTTTACTGTACTTTGACTTCAAATTAAAAATACAATAAAATATTGGGAAAATTTTGAAAAAATTTGAAAAATTAGGAATGAATTTATACTTAATTTTATCATAATATTAAATATTATTTTAGTTAATTAAAATTAATTTTGATAGTTAGTCATTGATATAGTTTACTTTTAATATATATTAGTGTATTAAAAAAACATACAAGAAGTAATATAAATATAATTAAAAGTTAAAAATTAACATAAGTAAATTTAACTTTTCATTAAAATGTACTTCACACGTACATAATTTATAAATTATAAGATAATACAACTAATCATAATCATCGTCAGTTGAGTTTGGAACATCTGGGTGTGGAATTACAAATTCAGTATCTGAATAATCCGAACGAACATTTATAGGCATACGAGCCAGAACAACTAGCATGGTTACCATTGGGTTTTTGAGAAAAACTCTACCATAAAAATAATTTTTTATCCAGTTTTTGGTTAAGTTAATTAATGGCGAGTAAAGTCAAAATTGGTTTAGGATTTTGCTCGCGATATATAATTATCAGGAATGCAGGGGGGTAACAAGTAAATCCGTATGATTTCACAGGATATTTGTAAAATTCCCCCAAAAAATAACCCATTCAAATATGAGCTTGCATGAAAAAAATGGAGACGATTTTAGGATCATGCACGTCAACGGCCAACAAGACCTGTTCAACTTGGTTCGCTCAAATTTCCGGCTCATCTCCACCTCAATTATTGCCTGCGATCTGATCCACAAAGGCTTGGATATTCCAGTCCGACGAGCCGCCTAGCTCCACCGTCTTCTTGGCCGCCTCCTGTCACTTCTCGGCCCTCTTCCTCATCCCATCTGCTTCCGGCCCTGCCACCACCTCCTCCACGCACCTCTTTATCTCCTTCCTTTTCACTGGCGCCCATAGCCTCACACCAACCTTGTACAAATCGATGACAAATTTGGCGACAATCATCTGGTCGCCCCACTGGGGCCATGCCACCACCGGCACCTCGGAAGAAAGGGTCTCCAACGTCGAGTTCTAGCCACAGTGCGTCACAAAGCATGCCATTGCCTTGTGTGACAGCACCCGCTCTTGTGGACTCCATGCTACCACCTTCCCTTGCTCTGCCGTCTCGTTCTTGAACCCGTAGGAAGCAGTATCTGATATTAATTATGAATTCAGACTCAGTTATCATAAAAGTTGTATATTTATATGCATGAATCCATACTTAATACCTGATGCTCCTCTCTCAACACCCACAGAAACGGCTAGCCGGTCTCCCGGACCCCCACCGCCACCTCAACCACCTCCTCTTCAGACAGCATCACGACACTCCCCACTGAGATGTACACCACCGTGCTCGTCTGCTGCTGATCGAGCCAGTCGATGCAATCAGCCGCCGGCTTCCACATGTCGGCTTTGATCTGGTTCTCCGGCGACTCATCTCCCCAGTCATCTCCCCACGTGCGCTGCGCTCGCCGTCGGAGACTTGCGCTCGCCGCCGACGCCCTGTGCGCCCTACCGCCGCCCCGCGCGTCCTGTGGCCGCCCCGAGCGCCCTGTGCCCGTCTCACGCGGTCTGCCGCCAGCCCGAGCCCACCGCACGCGCCCGAGCTCGCCCGCAATCGCCAAAGCTCGCCGCCACCTGCAGAATGCTACAGAAAAACTCTAAACCGAAACGATATATAGAATTTCGTTTCGGTTCCGGCCGAAAATGCGAACCATGGTATAAACACAACAACATGTGCAATCCAACAATAGCAAAGACGACTCCATCGACCGCAATATTGGGCAAATAATACCCGGAAGAACACAACAAAACCAGATTCATGCCAATTAAAAATCTAGCATATTATTTCTTTGGAATATTGTACCTAAAATACTGCTGCAAATTAGCGCTTTAAACAGGAAAAATGGCGAAATCACTGAAGCTAGATCATTGAATGGGAGAACATAGTTAGGTCATGAGTTCAACCCCTTTCGTGGATGCAGCATACTGCATGAAGAACATTGGAATTTAGAGACAAGATGGAGGGCACCACAATCAGGTTGAATGATATGGGTGCGATAATTAAGATTGTGAAGCACAAAATAGTAGCTCACCAGATATACACTCTCAAATGCTTCAGTATAACTCTCCAGGAATTTTTCTATATTATCATTCCTAGGCACAGAAATAAACAAAGCAATAAATTTTGTAAAGCAAAAGCTGTAAAGCAAGCACCACAGGAACATATAAGTTGAATCATTCTTGTACTCAATTAAAGCATGGCATATTACCGCTTCTCTTTTCTGATAATCAATATTAATTACCACATTCCTCCATTAAGTCTATTATCAGAGCTTTTGAAGATGATAGCACAAAAAGAAAAACGTCTTCAAGAACAAAGCATTTGTTTACATAGAGAAAAATAAGTAATAACTACTTACAGAAACCCAACAGCAATCTTGTTGTCATAATTTAAATCATGGTTTTAAATATCAGACGAAACTTTGGGATATTTTAGTTTCGATTTTAGTAGTGTTCATAGTTAGATATAATATTTATTTTTTTATATTAACTTTATATCAAAGTTTTTATTTAGTTTAAGTGGTTAAAGCTTTAAAACTCTTTCAAAAAATAAGAGTTCAAATCTCCCTCATTACAAATTTTATTTTTCATATTTAAAATAATTTTTTAATCAAAAATTTTTTATTTAATAATTTATATATATATATATATATATAAATTAATTGTATTACATTATAATTAATAAATTACGTATGTGTCAAGTATATTTTAATGATAAGTCAAATTTACTTATGTTAATTTTTAATTTTTAATCATATTTATAGTATTTCTTGTGTATTTTTTATTTTTTTACAGTAATATATAAAAAATAGACTATATAAGTGACTAACTATTAAAATTAATTAAAATTAATTAAAATAATATTTAATCTTATGGTGAAATTAGTTATAAATTTTTTTATAATTTTTAAATCTTTTAAAAGTTTTTTTGAAAATTTTATTATATTTTAATTTAAAATTAAAATACAGTTAAAATATAATTAAACTCTAGCCAATACATAATTAATAAGTAAAAAAAATAATTTTGTCGAAACTGAAATGAGAATAGTTTCAGCTGAAATGACCGAAACGTATTGATTTCTCTTAGTGCCAAAACCAAATCCGAAATCGAAATTCAAAATCTTGGTTTAAACCATCAGACATTCCCAAATCTCCAAAATGATCACCAAGAAATAGGGCATTTGTCCTCTTCTTCACTGAGTTAAAATCATAACCTAATCCATTTGAATCTCGGAGCTTTTTGTGCATAGGGGGTTCCATATCCAACGTATGCTCATTTTTACTTCAGACATGAATTGTCTTTCCTGAATTAAACAGTCAAGATAAATTAGAGTCTAAAAAGCACAATGTATAACAGTTCAAACATTGTTGTAAAAGAAAATATATTCTACAAAAAGAACAATGTTGAGCCAAATGTAATGTAATAGCATTCTGGGACCTCTGAAGGCATCTAGATGAATCATTTAAAAACAGAAGGCTAACCGCTTCAGTGGGAAATCCAACTCAAAAGTAAAAAAAAAACCACTAAAAGGCACCTTTAAAGGCCACAAGACATCCTTTGTCGTCAAATACCATCCTGCTAGACACGACCTGAATGTTATTGAAAGTTCTATGTAGTTTCTGCCTGATCAACTGGAAAATTGAGGACAATAAAAATGAATCTTAGATGAGATTAATAATTATCGAGAAACATAGAGAGGATCACAACAGATATCATTCAATAAGTCACCTCTTCTATAATGTCTGCGAGACCAGCGGAAAATATTAGAATGGAAATACCTTTGTCCTGCATTTTATAGAAAACAAAATCAAAATGTCATATTGCTAAAAAAAACTGCTATATTGAACAACAATTCTGGTCAAAACAGCTTAAAGAGTCTAGATACAGACCCTACTCCTCTTCTAACGAAGTGTTCTGCTTTTTATATCTAGTCGACCAACTCCGAAAAAAAGATACATAAATAGCATTATTCAAGAGAGGCATCAACCCATTATAATAACTAGGTATGGTAAGCTTATTGAAAGTTTGTTTGATCTAAGCTCAACCCAACCATGGAGTAAATAGTGTCCATACAAAGCATAGATAAATTCTGACAAAGATCAATATACCTGATGCAGCAAATACCAAAGAATAGACATATTTTTTGAGAAAACATATGCACAAGAATCCTACCCCCAATATCTGAAACAGCTTAACCACACCATCTCTAAAGCAATTGTGGCTTGCTACAGAAGCTTTTATTGCTTCACAAGTGAGCCCTCCCTCAACAAGAAGACCATGCGTCTTCTCCCACCTGTAAGGATGACAATTTATCAGGAGTTTCTGAAATTTCTCAGGAAAAATGAGTATAATGCAAGAAATAGCAAATAATTGTCAGAAATGATTGGCACGTGCCTTTTCTAACATCAAAGCGATTGCTAGCCACAGTTAAGAGTCAAGATGACAGGTATCAGACTGCCATCACGAACAAATCAGGATTTTCATTATATGCGTGACCTTTACCCAAATAAAAACTAAATAAACCCATGTTCTAAAATACTGTTGCATGCAATGGCAAGTTGAATTTGAACCAAAACTTCCAAAGTCAAGCATAAAACCAGCTTGATACTTCATGCCTTTACATATTTTTATGCTCATAAGACTGTGTTGTTAGAGAGGCGAAGGAGTGTCAATCCCAGAAAGCATTGCGAGTTGGATACCAACTCAATCCAAAAGCACAAGTCAATAGGATTTAATCCAACTTGCAATATTTTTTTGACATTATTTGTCTTAACAGTGAGACTTGGTGTTATAATATCGGGTGTAATGAATTAGTCCAATATCGAATATTAGATATATAGAATTCAATATATATAGTGAAAAAGACTCATATCCTATGAGTTTAGACTTTTGGGATGGTTTGATATTTGACTCACTATATTATTTTGATTCGACACTCTTGAGACTCTCCCAACAAGTAATATCAAATCTTCAGTTTCAAAATTGTGCAAACTCTTAATACCGAAATTACCATAATGATGTAACTGAATTGAGTCGCATATTAATCTCTCTTAAAAAAATCAAAAAATGAGATAAAAATCTGTTAGTATGGATCACAGGTGGAATTGACCAAGTAAAAGAGTACCGTGATGATGTGATTGAGTCAAGTTGTATGTTAATCTACCTCAAAAAAAATTAAAAATAAGACAAAAACCTATTAGTATGGATCACACGGTGAAACTAATCAAGTAAAAAAGTTTTGGATTAAGAGTGTTAAAATTAATATGATCAAATCACACCTGAAATAAAATATTGTTATAATGTCATGTGTGATAAATTAGTCTCACAACAGATATTGAATAGATAAAGTCCAATATATATAATAAAGAAGATCCATATCTCATGAGCTTAAACTTTTTGAATGATTTGGTATTTAACTCACTATATTATTCTGATTCGATAGTCTTTCGATTCCCCGGCAATTTGGCAAGTATCATAATATAAAGTTAGAAAACACAAAGCCTATTTGAAATAAGCACAACTCAAGTTCCGTTGTTTATGGCAACTAACAGAGCAGAATCTGAACTGTAGACAATAGAAATTCAGACATTGATGGTTTAAGCACGTAGAGAAATAAAAAGCCAGAGAAGGAGTGCAGAACATGGTAAAAGAAAAGAACATCCAGCATTGCTCAAACCGCAGGAAGCATGAACCCAGTCCTAATTCCTAAAACCATGTCCTCATAAAAAAGATCAAACATTTGCCACAAACATCTATCAAGTACCAACAAAAAATAACATGATGAAGCAAAACCACTCTTCCATGAGCTTCGTTTTCTCTTTGATGGATACTGTCGGCGAAATCTCCAGTGGATGGTAGTACTCATACAGCGCGTTCCTTCTAGCATCAAACTCAGAATTTCCCTGCCGCAACAGCCCATGGCAAGCTATCCACGACACCAAAAAACCACACCAAAATCAGCAAAAAAACACCGAAAACCGAAACCCGAACAATACAAGAAACCTAGAAACCCACATTGCCCCTGGAACCCGTCCAACCAGTACCTCGTGAGCGTGCCATCAAAATCAGCAATTACCTGAAAATTTCCACTTTTTTCACAGCCGCTGTAAGATCCAACTCAGCAGCGGACATCAACGGAGAAGAAGAGTACCTCGAGCTTGTCGGCGCCGCTGCGCGGATGGCGGCGATCTTCCCGTCGAGGGACTCCCGGTCTCCGACCACGACTTCATCCGCATTCATGAGGCCGACGGATCGACGCGCGAAACCGTCCCCTGTAGAGCCAGGCGGGGTAGGTTTGTAAAAATGCGTTAATGGGGATTTCGAACTTGAAAAGAAGGTTTTAAGTTTTGTAAACAGTTGATTTCAGATTTTTAAAATATAATATCTATATTTATGTATATTTTTTATAATATGACTTAGTAGTTAAGAATTTAATCCAATATGATCCGAATTTGAATCCTATTTGGCATAATTTTTTGTTTTTAATATTTTAAATATTTTTTAGCAAAAAAAATTTTTATTTAATAATTTTTTCAATATATATATATATAATTTTTAAATTTTTTTAATAATTTTAAATTTAAAATCAAAGTTTAGTAAAAAAATTTATTTAAGTCAAAATAAATTAATTTCCATCAATACGAACAAACATAAACAAAATATTTTAATTTCGATGGATATTAAAACTTATCTCAAAATCGAAACTTAAAACATTATTTGAAAGGGCACAAAGAGGAGATGGGCTTGAGAGGAATGATCCTGTCGGCTTTATGGTGTCTCGAATCCGGATTTTCCGGATAGTCTTAATTATATTAATGGGTCTAATGCTTATCTAGATTTATCTTCTAGAAGTCTTAAATTAGTAGAAGTCTTATTTGAGTCAGTCTTCTATTTTGACTCAAACATCATTAGACCACATCTATAAATACACCATTGATGTAAGGGTCTCAAGAAATAGAAAATAGAGAGTGAGAGTTGGTGATATTGGAGTTTCGTCTCCGTCGTTGTAATCTTCTCTTTTCTCTTCCTCATTAATACAATATTCTCTGGATCGTCTTCCCACATATATCTCTTGTGTGCTATCTTTTCCTCTTTTCTGTTCTTCATCTATATTGTGAATTGTGGTGGACATCGATATTTTCCGCAACATGATCCTGCTCATGGCTCACAATGCTTCGGGAGCAAGCAAAAGACTAATTTCTTATTAAGGGCTTGTGAGGTAGAGTTATTTATAAATAAAAATATTCAAAGGGCCGATTTATAAATATACTAATATTAAACTTATAATTTAAAATTTTATAAAGTTTTAAACATTTCAAAAAAATTTTAAAAATAAAAAAATTTAGACTTATTTGTAAATAAAATTATTTGAAGGGTATATTTGTAAATGTATAACTATCAAACTTATAATTTAAAAATTTAAAGTTTTTAAAATTTGTAAGGTTTTTTTATAAATTTTTTTTTAAAACTAAGAAAATTGGACTCATTTACTAAAAAAATTTAAGAGATCTATTATAAATATATAATATAAACTTTCAAATGTTAAAATTTTAGAGGGTTTTATTTATAAAAAATAATCCTCCATAAATTTTTAAAATCTTTAAGTTCCTTTTTCTAAAATTTTATTTAAAAAATAATCTAAAATTTTGACTTATTTATAAATAAAAATATTCAACGAGTCTATTTGTAAATATACAAATATTGAACTTGTAATATAAAATTTATAGAGGGTTTAATCATAAATATTTGGGAGAAAGAATGGAGAATAATAAGTTAAAAATTTTGAGAGTTTAAATGAAAATTTCTAAGAGATAAAAAGAGACATTTTTTGCAAAAATTTTAATTAAATTATAATATGGAGTTATAAATAATAAATTTTAAAATACCAAAATTATAGATAAATAATAAAATTGCGGAAAATTTTTTGTAAATAGAATAAATTTTGAGAGATTATATGTAAAAATTTCAAAAAAATTATTTTCTGATAACTTAATTAAAATATTTGAAATATATTCTATTTAATCCAATTTTACTCGTTAAATTAATGTAAAACCTCAAAAAAAATAATAAATCCAAATTCCCTCTCAGATTGTCAGATTTTCAGTCATATGCCAAAAGCTTGCAGTGTCTCATCAACGGCGGCTCATTAAATTAATAACATACAGAAAGTAAAATATAAGTCATTAAAAAAAATCCAAATAGGTAATTCTTTGATTCAACATAAGACGAGTTCCAGAAGCTTTGAAGAAACACTACATTTCTTTACAATATCAGTTAAAAAGCAAGAACTATGGTCAGTTCAAAATAAAGCCCACTGCGCTTTCTCTTTCTGTTGCTTCCAGAAATATGGCTTGAGCAGATCAAAACGTTTGATCTTCACGCAACCACTATCTCAAATTTCACCATGGATGAGGACACTGCTGCTGGCTCTGCGGAAGTGAAATCATGGTCACAGGTGGATGCAGCAATAATCTCCTTTGACGCCTCTGCATAGTGAAATTCAATCTGGAGACGGTGGTGCAGTGGTGTTGAAGCCATGAGCCCCTTCTTAATGTCGGTCTGCAGCTCCGGTATCGGGATGGCAGCCAAGAAGCTCTTCATGTACTCCTTGCATGACTCCTTTCCCCTACACACAATCTCTTCCTCAAATTCACTGCTGTTTCCCCCGTCCCCCCTTGCAGGGACTACTTCCTTGGTGTTGTTCACCCGAGTTTGCTGGCTTCCTGCACTACCTGACCCTGAACTGGTGGCTTTCTCCTCCTTCAGGACTTTGCCGATTAATGTGTCCTTGTTGAATTTGAGAATGTAGGCCTGCTGACATCCCTCATGAAGCCTCTCACCAAGATTGTCTATAATGTAATAGGCATCTCGTTCAACCTTGAGGACAAAGAAGTGATCATTCCAGCTTACAATGAAAAGTTGACTTCCACCATCGGGTAGGTCACTTCCAGTTTGGCTGATTTCATCCCAGATGCTGTCAAAGGGCATAGCACCATGTAGGAAATCGAAGCCCAAGTTGTCATCAGTGACTTCAGGATGGAAAAACCCTACAAAAGACTTCCCTGGGTTGACTGAGAGAGGGCAGATCTTGGCCTGGAGAACTGTATCAAGATCGAAGTGCTTGTCAGGGAAACGCTCCCTGTAGGTCTGGTTCTCACATAGGTTCCTCCACTGCAGAGAACCTTCCCGAATGAGGCTGTCAAACTCAGATTTGTTGGGCATCTCCTCCAAGTTGGACTGGAACCAATCTGTAATGACAGCAACAAGAGCAGTACATGCGCTTTCTCCAGCAGCTCTTTCACTCCTTTGGTCAATGGATGCAAAGAAAACATGCGTGGAAAGCTTCATATGACTGTCACGGCTTGTAAGATCTTTTGATTCCCAGCTTCCCACCACAAAATTGTCATCACCAAAATCAGATACTGAACTGTGTGCAGATCCATCAGTGAGTCCCTACAGAAATCAGGACAAGGTCACTCTCAGTGATCTTCTCAAAATTATGTTAACAAAATCGAAAGACCATAGATTAAAAATGGTGAAACAAATGTGTGATCTCCAATAATGTCCAGAAAAATGATCCTGGAATGTAGGGAATGCATTACATGATAGCGGAGAAAAACAAGCAACAAAGTGAACATACTCTGGAAGATTCATCAGATGAACTAAGCTGCCGACAGTCAAAATCAATATCATCTCCCCCCTCAGCTCCATATGCCTTATTTAA
Source organism: Trichopus zeylanicus subsp. travancoricus (assembly GCA_005019695.1). Lineage (NCBI taxonomy): Eukaryota > Viridiplantae > Streptophyta > Magnoliopsida > Dioscoreales > Dioscoreaceae > Trichopus > Trichopus zeylanicus. Next base: position 1,245,840 of record RXID01014214.1, read on the forward strand.
CAGAGGTTCACCTCTGGCCTTTGGAGATCGAAAATTTAACTTCCTCTTCTTCCAAGGAAGGATGCTCTTTTTTGAAGCCTGCAGCAAAAATTGGTCATAACTAGTTGATGTTGTCTCCTCTGTCTGTGAGGAAGCAACATCAGATTTTTGGTGACTGTAGTAGATACAATCCCCATACTCTCCAGTTGTCCCCATGTCGGAGTAAGATGAGCTTCCAACGTAGTTTGCAGATGCCAATGTACCATAACTAAATGATTTCCTAAAGCTAGAATCTACTTTACCATCTTCTGTATTCTCCATCATCACTCCTGGTTGACGACTTACCTTCACTTTCCTCATCGTCATGGCAGGTCTTTGTAGACTTCCGAGTTGATGCAAGTTCTGAAAATATTTTTACTTTTCTCAATCCAGCTTTGAGAGGAGAAAGATCACCTTTCACAGAAGGCAGAGCAAATCCAGGGGGAGGTGATGTGGTCACCAGCATTAAACATTTTGGTACAATCTCTGGTGAACCTTGAGAAGTTCTCAACTCCAATACAATGAGAGACAACTGACTAATAAAAGTCCTTGTTAAAAACCAACAAATTTAGGAAAGGAATAACATAACACTTCAAGTAAAACATTTAAAAACATTTGTTTCATCAAAGAAAAAGAAAACAATAGACACCCATGTGACCGGACGCCAGATGCCAATCATTGACAGGAATGTAAAATTTGTTTTAATAGTTTAACAGGCTATACTTGAAAGCCATCAAAGAAGGGGTAATTTCAGTGAAGGTTTTTTAACTTGTTTAACAAAAATCAGATTGAGGTATCCTCAGTTAACGATCAGAAATGGTGTAATCTATAAAAAACCTTTACTTGTTGTAAATATCTAAACCTTTACTTGGTATCAGTTCCAATGACAGTCAGCTTGTTCTTTGACACTTGGTTCACTCCCTGGCACATAGTAAAGCAAAAAAAACATTAATTCAACCAGACACAAAAATATTCTTGTTAAAATTAAATTGCATACAGATAGAAAAACTATGTCTTCCTCAATTGTACACAAAAATAAACTAAACTCTACAAATCAAACCAAGAAACGGTAACAGAATTTTCCGAGTTTGCATACAGCAGAGATACCCATCCTTAAATCTGAAGTTTAAAAAAACAAATAATTCAGCAAAGACCATGAAATCAAAAAAGTGGCAAGTGAAGTCAAGGTCTTTATGTTCCTAAGTCAGCTTCCAATTACTTGCTATCCAAAAGAACATCTCTCCAAGAAAATTCAGGAACTAAATCAATCTAATTTTCTAGTCAAAATCACGACTCAAATATCAGGGGCCCAAAAAAATCCATTCATCACAATTCCAAAAAACCAATAGAAATTCCATATCCACAAAATCAAGCATTGAATAAGGAAACCATCAAATAAATAGTATCAAAATTTCTACCAACGAGATCCTAAACTTTCACAAGAGATGGAGAATAATCGAAAAAAAACTCACTCTAAAAACAGCAAAACCGATCTCCCACGGCTGAAAAACGTTCTCTTTGTTCGCCGTGAGGCTGCAAACGCTCCTAAATTCCTCATCCCAAATAACAACACCCGCATCCCCAACCCCTTCCCCTCTCGTCCAATTCCTCTTCACCCCCCTCCTGAGCGCCCCCAGCCCCGCGCGGCAGCAGCCCTTCCACCGCACCTCCGCCGCCACTCTCTCCTGCGCATCCCCAGCCGCCGATGGGAACCCCTCGACCCGGCGAACCACCAAACGCGCCTCCAGCTTCCTCCCCGCCGGCGCCGGCGGCCACGGCCTCCAGTGCATCATCCTCGCCACCATTCCCCCAGGCCCGACCCGGTGGCCGGCGAGGGTTTCTTCTCCCGATGAGCACGGCTTCCAGTACTGAAAGCGAACGCCGAGGAGACCAAATATAAGTGCAGATATGCCGAAGAATCGGCGATTCGCATCCGCAAAATCGGGGAAACCCCGGATTCTTTTTCTTTATAACCCCCTCAAGAAAAGCAGATTTGCAAGTGGCCACTGAATTCAAGATATTTACATGCTATTTCTCGTCTTTATTTATTCACACGAGACTCCATGTCATTAATTTGTCTTTAATACTCAAAATAACTGAATTCAAAACGCATTAATTAAGTATTTAGGAATAATTAACGTTTTATCAAAAACAAAATATAAATGGAGTTTCTTAATTAGATATATAAAACAAAGTACTTATGTATCCATAAATTTAGAAATATTTATGCATATTTCCTAAAATAAATTATTTACATATTAGTTTTTATATTTTAAAATGTAAAAATTGCTTTCTATTTTCACTCTCCGGGTTAATAAAAGTGAAAAAGAGAGATTTATACGTAATTTTTGAGGTAAATTTGGTTCGAAATCAGGATCAGAATCATTTAGTTCAGACTATCTTAACATCCAAATATCAAAAAGGTAGTCAGATTATTTTTATATTAATTTAAAAAGTAAATTATCATACTACTCTTATATTTATTTATTTAATTTTTAATAACTAATATATCTAAGGGTATAAATATTTTAAAAAATTTAAAATATTTACTAGTCAGATTAATATTTAAATATTAAAAATTTGATTATCCTATTATTTTGTATTTTAATCTTAATTTTAAATTTGAACTTAACCTTGATTATAAACCAAACACTATTTTAGATGACATGGAAATATGACTATTTCAAAGGGCTATGCTAAAAATTACCTCAGGGTAAATTATCATTTTCCGAGGGTACATGGACAAAGTTCCACGAAAGGTTTCGTTCTGGCGTTTACTTTGGAGCTGCGAAATGACGCTAATGGACAGGAATTCTTGGAAGCAGCGAAGGATGCGTTGGCAGTAGGGTCATTATGGGAGAAAATTTTTGAGACAGTGGAATCGGATGATCGGACCGATTTGGTTGCGGATAAGGCATTGATTAACGTGCCGTCTGAATAAGTGTTGGAATCTTGTTATAATTATTTTCAAATCTCGATTTCGGTTTTCGGTTTGGGACGCCGAACTGATAAGTTTTGACTTTTTCAAAATTTCGATCGAAATTTTTTTTTATTATTAATTATGTGTTGATTAGAATTTGAATATATTTTGATTATATTTTGACTTTAAATTTAAAATACGATAAAATTTTGAAAAAATTTTATAAATATTTAAAAATTATGAAAAAAATTTATAATTAATTATACCAAAATATTAAATATTATTTTAATTAATTAAAATTAATTTTGATAGTTAATCACTGATATAGTCTATTTTTTATATATTACTATATAAAAAAATATAAGAAAAATAATATGAATATGATTAAAAATTAAAAATTAACATAAGTAAATTTAACTTATTATTAAAATATACTTAACACATATATAATTTATTAATTACAACGTAATACAACTAATCATCATCATCATCATCATAATCATCATCAGTTGAATTTGAAATATCTGGATGTGCAATTATGAATTCAATACTTGGATGATCTAGATGAATATTTATAAATATATGAGTCAGAATAATTAGTTATGCGCGATCTTGTGGCAGCGATTCACATGGGAGTTGGACTAACACAATTTTTTTTTTTACTTTACTTTCGGTAGAATAGTCATGCATGCATGCATGTGAATAGAAAAATCAATGCGTTTCGGTCAAAACCATTTTCATTTTAGTTTCAATCAAAATATTTTTTTATTTATTAATTATATTTTGACCAAAATTTAACTTTATTTTAATTATTTTTTAACTTCAAATTAAAAAATATAATATGTTTAAAAAATTTTAAAATAATGAACAGTCTCGTGAATAGTCTCATGTACGTGAATAGTATCTAGCAGAGACCGGCGAGAGTGCGAGTGCACCGATGCGGGGGTTAGGCCGGCGAGGGCGCCAGGCGTGCGAGGGAGCGGCGGCAGGCTGGTGAGCCCGGGTGCTAGCCAGGCTAAAGCGCGAGTGTGGGGGCAAGGCTAGCAAGGGAACAAGCGCAAGGGTTAGGTCGGCAAGGGCGCGAGGCAAGCGAGAGAGCGGCGGCAGACTGGCGAGCGTGGAGGTTAGGCAAGCTAGGACACGAGCCCGAGTGCGAGGCTTACGAGGGAGCAAGCACGGAGGTCAGTCGAGTGAGAGCGCGAGCGCAAGTGCAAGGCCGACAACCGCGCGAGCATCAGGGTGGCAAGCCTGCTCACGCAAGCAAGCAGGTGCGGGCGCTAGAGGCCGACTGGAGGGCACGGGCTCGGGCACAAAGTCGCCGTGAGGGCATAGGTGGGACGATGGCATGAGCTCGCTGCACACTGCGCTCGTGGGGTGATCTCTCCCGCACGCTGTGCTCACCCGCTCTGGGCTCGCCACCGTTGAAAACCTTAAACCGAAACATTTTGGGCCGATATGTTATGACACCGGCCGAAATCGAACCGTTTCGGCCGAAACGTTTCAGTTTTGACCGAGATTTTAAACCTCAATAATTATATTATTTGTTTGGTAATCATTTTGGATTACACAAAAATGAATCTAATTTTATTATCCGAATTGTCAGTTTTTTGATAAATGAAAAGATGTTCCATTTCGAGATAAGATAACTGAAAATAAGAACGGTTTTGTCTTATCAGGCAAATCGAGATCATTCTAAATTATCTTAATTTATTCAAAATTTTTAATTTATTTAAAAATTATTAGGTTAGTAAAAAATAGAGAAAAATAATTAAAAATATGATCACTTTTTTTATTTTTTTTGTTTGATTGTTCAAAAATAAATTTTTAAAAATCAATTTATTTCTAACTACTTTTGATACAAAAATAAAAAATATATTAAATTTTACTTCTATATTTTTTTTATTCAAAGTAACTTCTAAAAATAAATCTAATCGTATTTTAAATTTAATAATATCGATAATCTTATATATAATAATAATATTTTTAAAAAAAATTTAAAAAAAATAAATAATATTTTAATGAATAATTACATAAAAATTTATTTTAAAAAATTAAATGAATAATACTTTGCATAAATAATTGCTTAAAAAGTTCATTTATGAAAAAAATTAAATAAATAATATTTTACATAAATAATTACATAAAAATTTTATTTACAAAAATTACATAATAATATTTTATGTAAATAATTACTAAAAAAATTTTATTTATGAAAAAAATTAAATAAATGACATTTTACATAAAAAAATTAAATAAATAGTATTTTACGCAAATAATTTCAAGTAAATAATTAAGTAAATCGAAAATAAAAAATAATTTTTTTTATATTTTCATCTACTTCCGAACAACTAAACAATCTTTTATCGAATATATATCCCTATACCTTGTGTTCTACTTTGAGGGAAAAAGTATCCCGTTAATACTCCTTGTTTATATATCTCATTAATTTTGTCTAGAGTAGATTCAATAATATATATATATATATATATTATTCATCCAAATCAATTCTTCATTTTCCATTTTCTTTAAATTTCTTCGTAATTTTTTATGGAACAATCGTTTAACTAATAATATATATTATATAATTTATGGTTTTTTTAAGATAAGTTGAGAATTGGATGTTTAGAACTCTTCTGTGATTAATCAATTTGAAGATGCATATATGCAAAAAGAACCTTATAACATTTGGCTACCAAATGTTTGCCCTTTTTTCTCCTCCGAAGACGGTTGCCTAAGAAGCCATTTGATTAGAGGAAAAAAATGGGTGGAAAGTGTAATTTTTTGAAAAATCCACTTTCAACTACTTCTGACAAAAAAATAAAAAAGTAAATTAAATTGTATTTTTATATTTTTTAATCCGAAATGATTTTTTAAAAAAATAAATCTAATGATATTTTAAATGATAATAATAAAAAATTTAAACATTATTTGTGAAAATTTTAGATAAATCTAATTGTGACTTGACAAGCATGATTAAATACTTTTTGGAGAAAATAGTCTGCCACAACTCGTAATTTTAGTAATTGGTAATTATATACCGTATGCTCCTCCGGACTGAGTGTGACAGACCGAAAAACCGTCACCACAATCTCAGTCCCATCCAAAATAATTTCCAACGGACGGCGTCACTCAGGTTCAACAACTTCATCTACCCCCCTGAGAGTTGTAGCAATTCCAGATCACCTCCTAACTCTAACTCAATCACAGATTGCATATCTTAGAGAGGGTAAATATGCAATTTGTCGACAAAATACAGTGAAATCTTCCTCCGTTGACAAATCCAAGCATAAAACCCCTCCCCATGCTTCAGAGACAGTGATCCCCAAGCATGGCCCTTGGCTCCTCCCACCTTCCCTATAAAGACCAAAACTACTTCATGTTGTTTTCAAGTGGGCACTCAAATCCTTAACCCTAGAAAAGAGATCATTCCCCTTTTATAAGAGATCTAAACAGAGCCTCTAGAATTGCAGAGCATATTGCGATGGAGGAAATGATAGCTGCATTAGGTATGTCATCAGTCAGATTCCTTCAAATCATGTCCAACTCGGTATCATTCTGATCCCTTCATATCAAAGGAAGGCAAGACGATGTGAGACTGAAAAGTGTGAATGGAGGTAGATCAGCCTCAACAAATTAAGATGCGGACATACATTTTAGGACTGAAATTTATTTGAGTCCAAACCCAGAACTGAATAACTATGAACACTCTTAACGCTTAGGAGCCCGAAGCCCCATCCTAGAGAATTAAGTTCTGAGGCCCATGAACTGCGTTGAAAGAACAGCACCACATCCCAAGTCCATTTAGTATATGTATTAACAGAAGTTTGCTGCAACCAGACAGGCATCATTAATTTACCGACTAGATAAGATCCATCTACTGTTCACTTGGTGACATGTAACAAAACCATAAATTCTTTGCTGGTGAAACACCTTATATGAAGCATATAAAATTTTATGATGCTGACAAATTTCAAATAACAGGCTTGAAAGAAATCAATACTTGCATGGTTATAACCTAAACAAAAATGACCAAGGCACATAGAAGATGAAACAAGAAAACGTGCCAAATTGTAACTCAAAAAGAATTATGTAAGTTCTACGTCTGTAAAATACTACGACTTGGGATGAGATCTGATTTGCTAAGGATGAAAACAAACTTCTGCAGAAATAGCACAAAAAAGAAAAATCAGAGAATAAAGGTAGCAGTTAAATCATCCTTAAGTCTAGAAGCCACAGCAAGTAAAGGTGACAGAAGATAAATCATATGGCATGTATGATACTAAATTGTTGATCTGACAACATGCAAGTGCCTACTGAAAAAGACATTGTACAATGTTGCCTAAGGATCAAAGTCATGTCACTTGAATATCTGAACCATGACATTCATTCCTGATGTGTCAAAAGATAATGTTGAATTAAAGCCAGAATCTCATGGTAAATAGGAAAGTAAATTAAACCAAAACCAGGGCCGTCAGTCTCACCGTTGCACCTAAGCTCAACAAGATTTTGAAGGATTAAGTATCATAGAGCTCGGCTACTAGAAGACAAGCTCTATAGTTCACTTATCAGAAGACGAGCACTACAACTCAGCCATTAAAAGACGAATTTTACAACTCAACCACTAGAAAACGAGCTCTATAGCTCGATCGCTAGGAGATCACTAGAAGACAAGTTATAGAGATTGACTTTTAAGGGTCGAGGCAATCTCCATGGCTTGGCCCTTAAAAGTCAATCTCTATTACTTGGCCATGATAGGCCAACAACACATAAATGACAAACTGTTTAAATATTATGCACTCTCTCTTTATCTCTACAAGTGTGTGGGATCAATTTTGGTGGTCTGGAATAGCAGAGACTTCAAGAGAGATCTCGAATTACAAATTAACGTTTATTTTAATTTGAAATATGCTATCAGATATTGTAAGAACATTGACTTCCAATAAATACAAACTTCTATTATTAATTATAGCAACGATTGTCAGGAACTTTCTAAAATAACAAACCTAGGTAATAAAATAGAGACACAAAAAAATTATTTGATTAATTTTAAGAAAGAATACATGATTTAAATAAGGGTATACTTTTACTTTATGATGAACTTTAATATAGAATTTATAAAAAAAATATAAAAGGAAAAAAAAGAAAGAGCAGAGAAGAATTTTTTATTATGTTGTTACTCCACTCCCCCTGTGCTAAACCATATGATATTTAACTCAGATTGACTCAGTCTTTGGCAAGTATCGATGACATTATTTGATGAGACAAAAAAAAAGGAAAAGTTCGGGGTGTTTCCAATAACTTTCGACATTAGCGATAATTTTGTAATTTTTTTATTAGCTAATAAGATGTCAACAATAACTTTATTTGAGTCAAGAGTATTTTCCTTATTCAATAAGGCATTAGTGATAACTATGTTAACCTTTAAGTATTTTCATAGCCAATAAGATATAAACGATAACTCCTTTCGGTTTGGCAGCATCACCAACAACTTATGAAGTTGGATATAGTTTTGAAAATCGCATCGTCAACTACTTTTAAGTTCGACTAGCCTGAAGAGACACATTGTCAACTACTTTTGGGGTTTACTAACTTAAAAGGTGCATCACCAACTACTTCTGAGATTGGCTAACTCGAAAGGTGTATCATCAACTATTTTTGGAGTTGACTAACTTGAAAATTACGCCATCAACTACTTGTGGGACTGGATAGCTTGAAGGGTGCATTATCAACTTGTTTGTAGGATTGACTAGCTCAAAGGACACATCGTTCACTACTTTTGAGGTTGACTAGCTTGAGAGGTGCATCACCAACTGCTTTTAAAGTTGACTAGCTTGAAGAGAGTGTTATCAACTATTTTTGGGGTTGACCATCTTAAGAGGTGTGTCACCAACTATTTTGGGATTTGCTAGTTTGAAGAGTATGTTATCAACTACTTGTGGAGTTGATTAGCTTGAAGGGTGTATTATCAATTACTTCTGGGATTGACTAGCTTGACGAGCGTGTCCTCAACGGCTTTTGAGGTTGACTAGCTTGAAGGAGATATCGTCGACTGCTTATGAGGTTGACTAGCTTTGAAGTATAGCCAACGACTTTGAACATATTGTTGGTTGACTTCATTGACTCGATAGTGTCACCAACGACTTAGAGGGTTGGGTATATTTTTGAAGTATGACCGACAACTTGGAGGATATTATCAGTTGACTTTGTTTAAATAATGCATTATGGTTGCCTAATTAAGCGAGTTTGAAACTACCTTAGTTTAGTTTGATTTGAAACATTACTAATGATTTTGAGCTGGCTTAGCTTGGAAGATGTATTGTTAATGACTTTTGGGATTGACTATCTTGAAATATAACCAACGACTTTGAGCGTATTAATAATTAACTTTTTTTAATTGATAGCAGCGTCACCAATGACTTATGAAGTTAGATATAATTTTGAAGTATTGTTGAAGGCTTTTATAACACATTCAGCAAGACTCAGTTTGACTTTATTTAATTTTATTTGAACTAATTTAGGTTCAGGTCAGGGTGGTGATATCACATTTTATTCATAGCCTTGGAGTATTCCTAAAGTTTCAGCATTTTTAGTAGGACTCAGTTTGACCCTAACGAGTTTCATCGGGACTAATATAATTCGAATCTGAGTTTAATTTCATTTAATTTGAGTCGAGTTTGATCTTGTATTAGACCTCTATAAAGTCTGAATCTGTTAAACTTTGATTCAAGTTCAACTCAATTTAATTCAACTTGATTTTAGTTCAGGCTCAGCTTAACTTGGTTTTGGTTTAACTTTAAATTTGTTCTTTTAGTTTGAACTTGATTTAGCGTAATTAGGGTTTGATTTAGGCTTAGTTCAATACAAATCAGATTTAATTTGAACTCAACTTGATTTTAATTTAACTCATCTCAAGTCCAATTAGGGTTAAGTATGAGTTTATTTGATTTATATTAATTCAAGCTAAATTGGATGCGAGCTTGAAGGTTAAATTAGTTCGAGTTTCGAGGCTAGCTTGGATACAAGTTCGAAGGCTAGTTTGGTGCAAATCTGAAGGCTAGTGTAAATGTGAGCTCGAAAACTAGTTGAGTGCGAATCCTAAATCTAGCTAAGGTGCGAGTATGAAGACTGGCTAAGTGTAACTCAAATACTAGTTAAGTGTGAATCTGAAGACTGGTTTAGATGCGAGCTCGAAGACTGGTCAAATGCGAACCTGAACACTAGCTGGGGTGTGAGGCTGAAAGATGACTGAGTGCCGCACGAATGTTGGCTAAGGTACAAGTTAGAGACTGACTTAGATATGAGTCCGAATATTGACTTAGATGCAAGGCCGAAGGCTAGCTAAGTACCAACTCGAAGGCTAACTTGGATGTAAGTTTGGCTGAGACACAAGCCGAAAGACTAACTAAATACAGACTCAAAACTAACTAAGTGCAAGTCTAAAAGCTGATTGAATATAAACCCGAAGGTTAGTTAAGTGCAACGTCAAAAACTAGTTATGTGTAAACTCGAAAGCTAGTTAAGTGCAAATCAAAATACTAGTTGAGTAGACCATGGGTGGACATGACAAGATCATAGATTCGCGGTCTTTATCATTATTTTTGAGAGACTGCGGATGACCGTAATGAATCATGAATTTATCATTTTTGTAATTATCTTTGAAAGACTATAGATGATCATGGCGGGGTTATAAGTGCGTCATCTTCTTTTTTTTTTCTTTTACATAGTAATTTTTTTTTCTTTTTTTTTATAGCTTCTTTCCTTCCTCACCAAGACCCATGCCCTTCTTGGTTGCTTCCCACAACCGGGCCACCAACCGGGCCATGGTGGCCCAGTTATTTCTCTGGCTGGATCCGGCTGGCCTTTGCCGCGACAGGGCGGGAGGCGCCCTGCCCTTTCTTTCTCCAGCCAGATCCAGCCGTCTCCTGGCCGGATTTGGCTGGCCTTTGTCGTGGCGGGGCAAGAGGCGGTCCAATTTGTTCGGTGACTATTGTTGGTGGATGAGGTCGAGGGCGCGGCACTTGTGGTCGGCAATGGCTTCCTGGCAATGCTGGAGGGCGATCTTCTTGAGCTCGACCTTGGAGATGAAGACAGGATTGAGATCGTTGGTGGCGGCGCACTTCATGGCTTCTCGCGGGTGAGTGGCTCAAGCCCGCGCTGGAGGCGCAAGTTGAGCGGGCTAGGGCTGGAGGCACGGGCTTGTTGAGGGCGTGAGGTAGTTGAGCAGGGCAAGACACTGGATAGGCCTACGGCAGAGGACAATAACAGATTGAGAGAAGAAAAGAAGAACAAAACTAAATCTAAAATTTCACCTCTTCAATCTCTGATTTTTGTTGATGAACTCTTTGATAACGGCGTTTGCTCTGTTTTGATCTCCGTTTTTGTTTCTAATTGTTCCGATCTCTCTTCGTGTGTTGTTTTTCTGGCTGCAAACTCATTAATTTATAAGCTTTTAGAAGATTCAATACCAAATAAAAAATATTTAAATTTAAATCTTCGAATCGTTTGATTACCAAATTAAGTTAGGTGATGATTGGCATGTTGTGACGACTGTAATATTCGATTGAATTATAATTTTCATGTTTTGTAATTGACTTTTTTTAAGATTTATTTTTTTGATGAGAATATTTAAATTTTATATTATTTTTTGGATGATAAATTTTGAGGGGATTATTTATAATTTTTTTTAAAAAATAAATCAAAATATAATTTTATAAATTCCAAGGGCTTCTTTATAAAAAAAAAATATTTGTAAAATCCTAAAATTTTCAAGGTTCTTTTTGAATGAAATTTAGATTTATTTATAAATTAAAATTTTTGAGAACTTATTTGTAAATTTTCGGAAAAATTGGATAAAAATATAATTTTATAAATTTGAGAGTTTTTTGCAAAAAGAAAATATCTGAAATTTTTAGTATTTTTTGAATAAAATTTGAATTTATTTGCAAAAAAAAAATTTGATGGCTTATTTGTAAATTTTAAAAATTTCAAGGGTTTATTCACGAAAGTTAGAAATTTTAGGAATTTATTTATAAATATAAAATTTTGAAGGGTTCATTCGCAAATATTGGATTTTGCAGAAATTAATTTAAAATTTCAAAACTTCCAAAAACTTTCATAAAATTTTCGCATAACAAAAATCCGATCAAGTACCAATTTAAAAAGATTTTATAATTTTCATTTTAGTTCATATATTTAATGAATTTCAGTCTTAATTTTAGTCCAAAAATCGGACTCAATCAACTCTTTTTAATTTAAATTCAAATTTTTCAATAATTTAAATCTAAATTAAATCTAATTTTTGGTTGAATTTGATTGTGATTTTGATTCAATTAAGCACCACATTTCGATCACAATTCAGTGACATTCAATTTTATATTTTGATTGAATTTTAATTAAATTTAATTTTCGGTCAAAATTGACTCAAATAAAGGGGTAGTCTTAGTTAGGTCTGTGTATTCAATTCAAAACCGAACTGAACCAAACCGAATAAACTGAACTGAAATTTTCGATTTTAAAAATTCAAAAACTGAGTCGAACCGAAATATTATAAAAATCGAACTAAAACCAAACCGAAATATTTCAGTTCGATTCGGTTTAAACCGAAAATCGAAAATTTAAACCAAATTTATTTTTTCAATTTAAATTTAATTATATTTGAATTAAAATATAGAACCAAAACCAAAACCAATATTATGTATTTATATATATATGTAATTCGGTTTGGTTGGATTTGGTTTTTACGATTTTTCAAAATAAAAAACCGAAACCGGAGCCGAATTTTAAAATTTATATTTTTCAAAACCGAACTGAACCGAAAACCGAATACTGCATGGCCTTAGTCTCAGTAGTGCCCTATGTGACAAACTCCTACATCACTAACTCTCTGCCGCCGCTAACTCTTGTTTTACCATTCGTTACATGACAAAATTTGTTGAATCACAACACAGAATATTAAACAAAATCCCTAAAATATTCATCAAACTCACATATTAAGCATGATAGAATTATTTAATGAGATCGCTTTAGATTATTTAGAACGCTCTATATAACAAGTCCAGAGCACTAGATAAAAAATTATTCTCTTCTTCCTCTGCAAATTTAATTTATGCATGTCATTCCTTTTACAACAAACTCTAATTTAATTCAGAGTAAAAAAGAGAAAAAAAATAGCATACTAGGTTGGAGCGTTTTTCCCTTGGAGAAATAAAATTTATTTATCTTTATAATAAGCTCAAAGACTCAAAACTTCGCAGACGCAACAATTCCCTTGAGCAGAGGTTAGATGAAAATGATTTTTACCATTTATCTGTTAAGTTTAGATGATTGAACATTCATGTTCGAACAACTGAAGCTGAAATAAATTTTTTACATGGTCTTTAACATAGTTAAACATAATATTCTAACTAAAAAAAGGTATGCAATATAACTCAATGAGTTATATGCCATTTTCAAATTTCGGATGAGTTATATATAATTTCGCAAGTTTACAAGGAATTATATTTAAATGATCCAATAAATAATAATTTATTTGTCAATGCCCAAACAGTCTCTATTCTATCACAAGCCAATGAAATTTTTAAAAAAAAGGTATTCATATGTTGGAAATTCTTTTGGTTTAGGGGAGAGAGTGAAAAAAATATGAGCGAATGAGTTTTTAAATTTAAATTTAAAGAATTGAAATCATAATAGCCTTTCAAATAAAATTAAATGTTAAAATGCGAATAAAAGATATCAATGAAGAGATGGTTATTTATTGTTGAGTTTTAGATGTCTTAAACTCTAATCAGAATTTGAGTTAAAGTAGGAATCCAAAGTTGGATTTAGATTTATATTATTAGGAGTTGTAATTGAGTAAAACTCAGGTCCAATAAGAGTCTATAAATATACTATAATATATAGGGCCTATGTGTGGCGTAGTATTGAGATTGAACTAGAGAGAAATAGAGAGAGAGGAATAGAGAAAATAGAGAGAAGAGAAAGAGAGAGAGTGTTGGCTCTTGTGTGTGGATCTTTCTAGTGCTTCTCGGTGGTCTCTCGTGGTGGTTCCTTGTGGTGCTCTCTTGGAGATTCTCTCTGAAGGTGGAGGCGTTGCCGAGGCTTGGAGAAAGAGTTTAGTTGAGTAAGAAAGTGTGAAGTCTTTCTTGTAAACTCTTGTAAAAGCCTTTATCTATTGATAGTGGATCTCCCGTTGTCTTATCTTGTTATTTCCTTTTATCTTGTATTACTTCTTGTTTCTTGTGTTATTTGACGCAAAGGCGATCCGTGAAACTTCCGCTGCGAATCCCAACAATTGGCATCAGAGCCTAGAAGCAAACAACCAAGATGGCAAAGTCCTTACTCGAGGTGGAGAAGTTTGACGGCAAGATAAATTTTGCCATATGGCAAAAGAACATGAAGGCGGTTGTTACTTTTCAAGGTCTACAAAAGACGTTAGAGGGAAAAGAAAAGAAGCCGGTCAAGATAAGCAATGAATACTGGGAGGAGATAGATCAAAAGGCATTGAATTTAATTATTCTAAGCTTGACTGATGAGGTTTTGTACAATGTCATTGACGAAGAGACGATGATGGACATCTGGACAAAACTCGAGAAGTTGTACATGTCAAAAAGCCTCACGAACAAGTTCTATCTGAAACAACAGTTGTACGGACTGTGTATGAGTAAAGGTACAACTATATTACATCACCTAAATGCTTTCAATAAGATTATCAATGATTTGCTGACAGTTGATGTGAAGTTTGAAGAGGACGATAAGGCGCTGATTCTCTTGATGTCTCTTCCTGCTTCGTACGATCATATTGTGACCACAATTCTTTATGGTAAAGAAACTCTCAAGATGGAAGATGTGACAACTAGTCTTCTTTCTAATGAGAGAAGAAGAAACTCCAATATTGATATAGAGTTTGGTGAAGGATTGGTGGCTCACGAAAGAGGAAGATTAAGAGAGCGTGGAGAAGGCAAGCAACGGTCCAAATCAAAATTGAAGGCAAAAGTACAATGCTATTCATGTAAGAAGTATGACCATATTAGACGGTATTGCCCTGAACGTGGGAAGATAGAGTCCTCCAATATGACGACGGCAATAGCGGATGATACTTCTGATAATAGCGCGGATGGAGATGTTCTTGCAGTATCTGCAGAAATCGACACTTCTGGTAAGTGGATTTTAGATTCTGGTAGTTCTTATCATATTTGCTCCAGGAAGGATTGATTTACTTCTTATGAGGAGAATAAGAAGAAAAGAACTGTTTAGTTTGGCGATAATTCAGCTTGTGAGATTGCCGGTGTGGGAACAGTCAAAATCCAGATGTTTGATGGAGCGATTCGTACTCTTACTGGGGTGAGGCATGTCCCCAAGATGCGAAGGAATCTAATTTCACTTGGTGCACTGGACTCAAAAGGCTGTAATTATTCGATAAGAGATGGAGTCATGAAGGTGACACGTGGTATTAGAACCCTGATGAAAGGTGAGAAGTGTCGCAATGTTTATCGATTGATAGGGAACACCATTGCAGGTGGAGTTCCGATGGCTACAGTAGTGAAGAGGAAGCACGATACTCGGAGTAATTTGATGTCTCCTCAAATTACTTTTACTAAACAGCAGACACAGGTCATCCGAAAAGCTTCCAAAAGTACAAAACTGTAGACATGAAGAGTAAATTCAAGGTTGGCTCGAGTTCGCGTCTTGCAATTATCTGAATAAGCTAGTAGCCCAGGGGCAGGAGCTGGATGAGAGATGACGGCTGAAGATTCGTGATGATGGCACGCCCGAGTTCAAGCCAAGGTGGAGATTATTGAGTTTTAGATGTCTTAAACTCTAATTAGAGTTTGAGTTAAAGTTGGAATCCAAAGTTGGATTTAGATTTGTATTATTAGGAGTTGTAATTGAGTAAAACTCATGCCCAATAAGAGTCTATAAATATACTATAATATATAGGGCTTATGTGTGGCGTAGTATTGAGGTTGAACTAGAGAGAAATAGAGAGAGAAGAATAGAGAAAATAGAGAGAAGAGAAAGAGAGAGAGTGTTAGCTCTCATGTGTGGATCTTTCTAGTGCTTCTCGGTGGTCTCTCGTGGTGTTTCCTCGTGGTGCTCTCTTGGAGATTCTCTCTGAAGGTGGAGGCGTTGCCGAGGCTTGGAGAAAGAGTTTAGTTGAGTAAGAAAGATTGAAGTCTTTCTTGTAAACTCTTGTAAAAGCCTTTATCTATTGATAGTGGATCTCCCGTTGTCTTATCTTGTTATTTCCTTTTATCTTGTATTACTTCTCGTTTCTTATGTTGTTTGGCGCAAAAGCGATCCGTGAAACTTCCGCTGCGAATCCCAATAATTGACATCAGAGCCTAGAAGCAAACAACCAAGATGACAAAGTCCTTACTCGAGGTGGAGAAGTTTGACGGCAAGATAAATTTTGCCTTATGGCAAAAGAAGATGAAGGCGGTTCTTACTTTTCAAGGTCTACAAAAGACGTTAGAGGGAAAAGAAAAGAAGCCTGTCAAGATAAGCAATGAAGACTGGGAGGAGATAGATCAAAAGACATTGAATTTAATTATTCTAAGCCTGACTGATGAGGTTTTGTACAATATCATTGACGAAGACACGACGATGGACATCTGGACAAAACTTAGAAGTTGTACATGTCAAAAAGCCTCACGAACAAGTTCTATCTGAAACAACAGTTGTACGGACTGCGTATGAGTAAAGGTACAACTATATTACATCACCTAAATGCTTTCAATAAGATTATCAATGATTTGCTGAAAGTTGATGTGAAGTTTGAAGAGGACGATAAGGCGTTGATTCTCTTGATGTCTCTTCCTGCTTCGTACGATCATATTGTGACCACAATTCTTTATGGTAAAGAAACTCTCAAGATGGAAGATGTGACAACTAGTCTTCTTTCTAATGAGAGAAGAAGAAACTCCAATATTGATATAGAGTTTGGTGAAGGATTGGTGGCTCACGAAAGAGGAAGATTAAGAGAGCGTGGAGAAGGCAAGCAACGGTCCAAATCAAAATTGAAGGCGAAAGTACAATGCTATTCATGTAAGAAGTATGACCATATTAGACGGTATTGCCCTGAACGTGGGAAGATAGAGTCCTCCAATATGACGACGGCAATAGCGGATGATACTTCTGATAATAGTGCGGATGGAGATGTTCTTGCAGTATCTGCAGAAATCGACACTTCTGGTAAGTGGATTTTAGATTCTGGTAGTTCTTATCATATTTGCTCCAGGAAGGATTGGTTTACTTCTTATGAGGAGAATAAGAAGAAAAGAACTGTTTAGTTTGGCGATAATTCAGCTTGTGAGATTGCCGGTGTGGGAACAGTCAAAATCCAGATGTTTGATGGAGCGATTCGTACTCTTACTGGGGTGAGGCATGTCCCCAAGATGCGAAGGAATCTAATTTCACTTGGTGCACTGGACTCAAAAGGCTGTAATTATTCGACAAGAGATGGAGTCATGAAGGTGACACGTGGTATTAGAACCCTGATGAAAGGTGAGAAGTCGCAATGTTTATCGATTGATAGGGAACACCATTGCAGGTGGAGTTCCGATGG
This sequence comes from Trichopus zeylanicus subsp. travancoricus, assembly GCA_005019695.1. Classification (NCBI taxonomy): domain Eukaryota; kingdom Viridiplantae; phylum Streptophyta; class Magnoliopsida; order Dioscoreales; family Dioscoreaceae; genus Trichopus; species Trichopus zeylanicus. Next base: position 1,263,341 of record RXID01014214.1, read on the forward strand.
CTACAGTATTGAAGAGGAAGCACGATACTCGGAGTAATTTGATGTCTCCTCAAATTACTTTTACTAAACAGCAGACACAGGTCATCCGAAAAGCTTCCAAAAGTATAAAACTGTAGACATGAAGAGCAAATTCAAGGTTGGCTCGAGTTCTCGTCTTGCAATTATCTGAATAAGCTAGTAGCCCAGGGGCAGGAGCTGGATGAGAGATGACGGCTGAAGATTCGTGATGATGGCATGCCCGAGTTCAAGCAAAGGTGGAGATTGTTGAGTTTTAGATGTCTTAAACTCTAATTAGAGTTTGAGTTAAAGTAGAAATCCAAAGTTGGATTTAGATTTATATTATTAGGAGTTGTAATTGAGTAAAACTCAGGCCCAATAAGAGTCTATAAATATACTATAATATATAGGGCTTATGTGTGGCGTAGTATTGAGGTTGAACTAGAGAGAAATAGAGAGAGAGGAATAGAGAAAATAGAGAGAAGAGAAAGAGAGAGAGTGTTGGCTCTCGTGTGTGGATCTTTCTAGTGCTTCTCGGTGGTCTCTCGTGGTGGTTTCTCGTAGTGCTCTCTTGGAGATTCTCTCTGAAAGTGGAGGCGTTGCCGAGGCTTGGAGAAAGAGTTTAATTGAGTAAGAAAGAGTGGAATCTTTCTTGTAAACTCTTGTAAAAGCCTTTATCTATTGATAGTGGATCTCCCGTTGTCTTATCTTGTTATTTCCTTTTATCTTGTATTACTTCTCGTTTCTTGTGTTGTTTGACGCAAAGGCGATTCGTGAAACTTCCGCTGCGAATCTCAACAATTTATAAATTTTTTATCATAACTTAGATAAGTTTTTTTGTCTAATAATGATAAGAAGGTAAATTTTCACAAATTTAAGATAGAACATATGATTCCTTTAAAAAAAACACTAATTTCAATCGAATGCAATATTTCAAATGAAATCATGAGTTAAAGATTCTAATGCAAGATATTTATTATAAGCAACAAGTTCAGCTTCTTCCAAATATAAATGAGCAAGAATTCTATTGATCTACCCTCTTATAGCTAGTGGAAACTTGGTTGCACATTTCCCAATATCGAGGTGGCTATCTAGTCTTAAATCAAGCTATGTGGCTCATCAAAAATCTAAGTTGCAAACATTCGGGATTAATATCCACTTGAACTAAAATTAAACTAGAGATATTATTCCAAAACGTTCGTTTTTTAGTTTCAGACCAAACAGTCCCCTAAGTGCATGCCTTGTACAAGGGATTGGTCTATACTCCGATAGTGAAACAACGAGCTCCTGTAAAATTGCACCAAAGAAATATCTTTTTATTAAAATAAAAATATTTTTATGAGATAGGGAACAAAGACACTTAACAAGTCAAAAAATACAAAATCTTGTTGCACACTCCAAGCTAAGATCATCCTTGGCCAGGTCCATTCGCTCTGTCAGATAGTCTGGGACATCCCAGTTACAGTGTTTCTCACTTTCTCTGTTTCCTTCTTTGAATTGGTCCAGGATGATGACTGTGTAGGAGCTTGGCAATTGGCATGATGCTGTAATTCTAAATAACAGGCTTGTAAGGAATCATTACTTGCCCGGTTATAAGCTTATGAAAACTGCAGAAAATAAACATAAGATGAACAAACAAACATGCTAAATTTTAATTCACAGAAGAATTTCGGGGAATTACATGCTGTCAATCAAACTTCTGCAGAAAATTGCAACAAAAAAAAATTGAAGAGAAGGAAAGGAAGCAGTAAAATCATCCTTAAGTCTATAAGTCACAGCAAGAAAAATGACAGGAGATAGAACTTATGGTATGTATGATGCTAAATTGTTTGATCTGACATCATTCAAATGCTGGAAAAGGCATTCTAGTGTTGCCTACGGATCAACTTCATGTCATCTGAATATGTGGACCATGGATGTTCATTCCCCTGAGCAGCTGCAGTTATCCAAACATATTTCAGGTTTACGTACATGAGGAATGGATTGTTTGTTCCAAAACTCTGAATCGTACAATCACTTTGATTTTTGCTCACTGATGAAAGAGCCCACACTCTTGAACCAACGCATGAGGTTCCGATGGTCCTTTACATAGAGCCAAGCTTGAAGAAATGGGAAAAGGTTCTCATTCACGCCACGTGCCTGAATGTATATGTGGAATGCATCCCTTAACTTCTGGTCCAGTTCTCTGCCAATATAACCCCAAACATCAAAATCTACAGAAATCCATGTCCAATCTATTTATTTATATAGTGAATTTTGCACAAGATGAAGCAAAAATGAATGGCACAGTTACCTACATGGCTCCAATTTTAGAATTTTTTTCAACCAACATTATTCTTAATCATGTGATAATAAGCAATGGCAGGATAGGCCTAATAGGCAAACATGGAAGTCTGGTTTTTCTATAACAGTAAACGATCAATTACAGCAAATTCGCAGTCACTCGAAAGAATCAAGGTCACTGAACTTTGGAAGCTCAAATTAAGATGAGAGACAACTGATTTTTAGCTTGGAACATCTCACAAAGAACGCAAACTGCAGTTTACTTTTCATGATTTTCAAGAATGCAATGCAGGATGCAGAATATCATTGGTCTAGCACTATATATTATCATCACAACTTGCCAATGCATACTGAACATGGCACATGTTTCTTACAAGTAGGGCACCAACCTTGAAATATGACAAAGCTCATGCATTTCCATTCTTAAATAAGTAAAACAAAATCAATATCTGACTTAATCAGTTCAAGGTACATTTCATTTACATTCAAGATTAGTTTGCTCAAAAGCCACATAAAGATCAAATTCATTTGCATAATAGGTTTTGCAGAAGAGCGCTCTCTCTCTCTGACTAATTTCTTTCTTAAAAGCAACTGCAACAATTGGAAAAAAACATAAGAAATGAAGAGAACCAATAGGGTCACATACTAGCAACTTTGATATGTAGAAAGCAAAAATGCCTTTGATCTAGTGAGACTCCTTAATTAGTGACGTTTGGGCTAGAGGTTCAGTTCAAATCTCGAATAGAATAGCGTTTGCCCTCTTGTACCAGAATGACTCAAGCAATCCGTCCAAGAATAACCACCGATAACTTCTGGAATATCTTACCGACATTGTTGGTGTTTATTTTGGGATGAAGCTGACAATGCCGAGTTCATTTGAAGCAATTGCATCACATATTGAGACTAATTGAACAGGCATTTCTTGTCCTTAAAACTCAGAAACCACATCACTAAAAACATTTGCAATTCATTTAGGAACAAATACAGACAAAAATTCTGAAGAAGAAGAAGAAGGGGCAAAGAACACAAACTCACTGGAAAACGCGGCCCTGATATTTGGGGACGGAGCTAGGCGCAACCTTCACATCGGCCTTGGGCCGCAAGCAGACGGAGTGGATCCCAAGCGCATCGGGGTAGAGGCCGCAGAGGAAGTTGAGCGACACGGCGCACCCGGGTTTCGCCACATCGACATGGAGGAACAGCTGGCTGATGGAGTCCTCGTCCTCGTTATTGTCTTCACCGGCCGGGACGATGTTGGCGAGACGCATGACGGAGATGGAGATCTCCTCATCGTTGTAGGCCCCCCGGAGCACCGGGCCGTCCCGGTCCAACGCGCCCTTCACGATCGTGTACGGAGACGGCGGGTTCACCTTCTGGAGAAGAGGTCGAGGGGTTTAGAAGGAGATTAGGGTTGAAGTGAGAGAAGAGAGAAGGGGGGTTACCGGGGGAGGAGCCATTTGGGAGACTTCGAGGTAGTGGTCTTTGAGGGAGCGGAGGATGAGAGAGTCGACGGCGCCGGCGGCGGAGGAGGAAAAGGGCCGGGAGAAAAGAGGTCGAGACCGGCGAGCGGCGGCGGCGAGGATCGTCATTGAGGGAGATGATGAGGAAGCGGTTTGGGAATGGAAGACTCGTGCTGGAAGGGTTTTGAGGTGGGGTTTTTCTCACCTGTTGGGAGAAAACCGGGGGCTTAAAATTTATGGCGTTTTTGTAGAAAAATTTGTAAAAAAATTAGCTATTTTATTAATATTAATAAAAAAATTTGCACATTTTTTAAAAAATTATTTTAATTTACTTTTATTAATTAAAATTAATATATAAAAATAAATTATTCTCGTTTCATTATATTTTGAGCCGCTATTAAATTAATATAAAAATTAACTTATTTTATTTTAATTTTTATAAAAAAAGTTGCTATATTTTATGATTAAAAAATTTAAAATTTAATTTTGTCAGACCAATTCTTTAATAATTGTGAATCTATTGTCTGAAATAAAGACAAATGAGAATAATTTACTATTTTATATTCATTTAATTGATAAAATTAAATTAAATTAAATTAATTTTTAAATATTTTAATGGAGGTATTTTTTATAAATTTATAATATAAGGTGAATATTTTTTGCTAACAGTAATAATATAGATGATTTTTCGTAAATTCACAATAAAATATGTAATTTATTGTTAAAAAACTCAAATTTACAATTATACAATATCTAAAAATTTGCTAAATATATCTAAAAATATATAATTATACAATAGATTATATTAATTTTATAACGTAGAAAGGAAAAAACATAATTTTAAAAATTTGAGGCACCGTTTGGTTTGGGATCAGGATCAGTATCAGTACTTTTAGATTTTTTTTATTTTATAAAATTAATATTACTTATTTTACACAGTTATTAAAATAAAATTATTATAAAAAATTAAATTAGTTTTGAACTTTAAATTATTATAGGGTTAATTTTGATAAAAAAATAGTTTATAAAAGTGGTTTATTAGTTTTAAACTTGATCCTGATTCTGATCCCGAACCAAATGGTGCTTGAGTGTATAAATGACATTTTTAGTAGAAAAACATCTACTAATAATTCAAGATTAAAATCTTAATCATCTAAACCAAAAGTTTTTTGCAATATAAAAAAAATTAATAAAATTAAGTAGATGTTCTTAAAGTTCAAAATCAAATTTTAAATCAAAATGTTTCAAATGTTGATTTATATATATATTTTTTCTTTTCTATGTAATTTTCCACTGAGGATATTTAAAGAAAATAAAGGGTTTTTTTAACAAAAATATCAGGAGGTTACGTCTGATTCCGGCTCAGCCACTTGGTTTGCAGACCACACGAGCTCGAGCCTGCGGTCGAAGAGGTCACCGCGGGCAGGCAGGCAGGCAGCATCATTCTTCCGACGTTCCCGTGCCTTCTCCTGGTTCTCCATCCCAGCACCAAGGCCAAAGCCGCCGGCGAAGGTAAATCCAGGTACAAGCTTGCTCCTTTCTCTCTCCCTCATCCCTCCTCCCTCTGCCCCCTCGCCCTCGCCGTTGCTGGGGTTGGGGTTTCGATCACATCCTTGCCGATGCTGGATAGGAAAAATGCACATAAGAGTTCTCCTTTGTTGCGTGTGCTTTATCTCGTGATTAATTCATCTTGGAATCGCCAATCAACTGTTGCTCTAGTGACCCGATGATTCCGAATCTGGCTTCTTTCTGGCATGCTTCTCGATGGCTGAGTTTGATATTGAGTTTCTGTTTCATTACGTGTGTTAGTTTATGAAGAGAAAATTTTATCTGGGGGTTTTAGGATTCCTCCCTAGGTTTTGATTTTTTTTTTTTCGTTTTCTAGAAATCTACGAAACCAAGTTTTTGAAAACATTCTGTGCATTGAATGCCTCTTCATATGATGTTTGTCTCTATAAGCTTCAAAACGTGTTCTTACCTTAACATGATTCTATGCCTGTTTACATTTCAATGTATCTTGTAGATCAATGTGAGTTGTATTTCGGTTTGTAACTCGATTTGCCATTTTGTGGCTCATATGATGACCAAATTAGTCTGCTAAAATGAGACAACTGGGGCCTTATACTGATTCCTGCGTTAATCCAATGGTGGCTGGTCAGATGCATCACATGGCAGCTCAAATGATGCATCTTAACTCAGGAATGAACCATTTTGCTGGACGAGAAGAGTCATTAAGAGCAGATGAGGAACGCCAATATGTGCCTTTGGAGGGAGATGGGCAATGGCAATGGGACAGAGATAGCTCAAAGGCTCCTAATTCTCTTCCATCACATGTTTGCAATAAAGGCAAGTAGTGGTTATGTCAATTTCTTCTGTTCTACTCACCTTATTATCCTACATAGTTATGTTTGCTTTTGTTGTTTGAAGAATTTTAAGAAGAGTTAGGACAATTATCTTTGCTTTAGTTGGCTAGTCAATTCATCTTAGAATCAGGAAGTTCTGCATTTTGGATGAGTTATATATTTGTTCACGAATGTTAATAGATCTTAAATCTTCGTACATAATATTAAGAGCAATGGTGTTGTGCATCCACTCTTGAACCTTTCTATATTTGTAAGAGAATGAATCAATGTGAAAACTTCTATGGTTTAAAGGGGATGGAGTAATTCCTACAGATGACTTGTTCTTAATCATAATTTTAGAGGGTTTCTATGTGTAGAGATGTGCAGAACATCCAGCTTACTTGATATAAGTAATGCATGCTTCCTAATATGAGATTTCATATCATAATGCTTCTGGTTTTGAAGACTCTATAATTCAAAAACTGATACACTTAATCAAAATCACAGTGCAAAAGCTTTGATCATAAAGCAGAGTTGCAGTAATGAATGCACATAGTGGAGGCTGTATTGGAGGCAAGATGTGTCAAGTTTTTCAAAACAGGGTTCCAGCTCAATTTTGTTTATTCATAAGATCTAAGAATTTGGTTTCTATAATTCTCTTTTCGTTCAGTGAATGCCTCAAGTATGGTTGGTCTTGATATCTAAAATTTGTCTAATGTGGAACAACTCTAGCGGTCTTAATGTTTGCTTTTTCCTCTATAGCTTATTTGGTTTTACATCCTGCAACCTGTGTGTATTAATTTGATAAAATGCAGGACAAGGAAGCGATGCATCTCGATCCCTATATCAGGGTCAGAGATCAGATTCCAAACTTGGGTTGGACAAACAATCCAACAAAGCTCCAAGAACCCAAGTTCTTCAGGAAGATATGAAAGTTGGATATGAGGAAAACAACATTCCAGAGACATTTGAAGGCCTGGAGCAGAAAATCCTTCAAGACTTTCTGAAGCTGACAAAGGAACAGCAAGATGCCGAGGATGCAGAAAATGCTAGACACAGAGAGGTACATTCTATCAGTAATTTTGAACATTGTGAGATCTGGGTTTTTGTCAATTAATTGGTTCCAAATGGTTGACATTTATCTTCTGAACATTGTGTAGTGTGATAGTTTGAATCAAATTTCTCTAGCTTGAAGGTTAACCAACTGGCAAAACAATGTGCACCTTGTTATTTTCTCTTTTTTTCATAAATGTATTTTTTTTAGTTTAAATTCTAGGATTGAGCATATACTTGCACAAATTTGTTGAGACGTTGCACAGGATGTGAACAGAAACTTTGGGTTTTTCTCAATTTTGCAATATGAAAATCTGTAGATAAAGTGAACTGTCAATGCATATTTTTAGCTTTTAAATCAACAAAAAATATGAAATTAACCACAAATACATGTACAGTACCTCTTTGTGTGTGTAATGTTTTTGATGCAAAAGATCTGAAAAATCAAATATGGCATTAGCAAAGATTAATGTGATTCTGGAAAAATTTGTTATTACAATAGATAAACCATTATGGAGTGACATAGAATAATTTCTGACTACTATTAACTAGAGCTTGATTTTTGGTTGTCTTTTGTGATTCAAAGTAGTGGAATAGATAATTGGACCTATAGCATGGTGTAACTTCTGTAGTATATTTTCAAAATAAACAAATTATAAATATGCAAGTAAACCATTTCAAGGCTAAAGAAGAGCTTGCAACATTAAAAAAAAAATCTTTTTTAAAGCACTGCATGCATCCTTTGCTCAGCCTTATTCTAATAACTTATGGGATAATTGTGGAAATGCTTTGATTATGGGGACATTCACTAGGTGCTCTATCTCTTCTGTTGTTGTAACCTGCTAAATTGCCTTCTGATTTTGGTGATTTGTTCTCATGCTCATCGCAATTTTTCGTTTCAGAGACTAAGTGAGATCAATGTGAAATATCAGGAGAAACTAGTTGCCTTGTGTGCTCGCCAGGCCACCCAGAGAGATGAGTTCCTACACAAGGAATCTCAGGTTCGTCTTCAGCAATATCGGCAGGCATGCATGGGAAACTACCAGCACAATCCTGGGCCTAGTGAGACTGGCATCCTAGCCTCAACTGCTGGTGCTCCCAGTGCACTAGGAGACTCTCATCATGCTTTTTCTGCTGGCCATTTTGACTTGAATGGAGGACGATCTGAGTATCTTGGAAGTGCTGGGGGTGCTGAGGGCCATAGATACTCATCCCCTGGCCTGTATCCTGGTGGCCGTGCTTATAACTCTGGTGGCCGCCATTAGTGAGAGAACCTGTCATAATCTTCACATATGCAGATAGTTATTCAACTTCCACAATGCTGCCTCAAAACCACTGACATTTCATCTACAGGAGGTATGTAGCTAATTTGACATGAACCATGTTGCTGTATCAGTTCTCGATTCCTTGTCTCATTTCTTTAACAATATTCAGTGTCATTCTGGAACCTATTAAAGGCAAAAGAAAACTTGTGGATAGACTTCAGCCTGATGCACTTACAATTATCTTGTAGAATACATGTTGTGCCATTACTATTTGGGCTTATCTTGTATTCGATTTTCAAGTATGAAGGATGTGCATCAGATGTTTATCTGCATCCACTTTTTTTCTTCTCGTGTCTCTTTCTGTAGTGTGTGGTCTTTTACCTTTGGCTAGATTCAGGATTGCTTCCCACATGGCTGGTCTTGCCAATTGCAGCAGAACAAGCATATTCTTCATCAGATTAGGCCTTGTCTGTGAGTTGTGAGTTTGGCGCCATTTGTTCTCCTGTCAGGCCTGTCCGGGCAATGTATCCCTACTCAAAAATACCCGTAAGTGTGCTTCATAGTCTTTATTTACAAAGAAAATGTATGGTATAATGGCAGTTTGCAACTTCACTGGATGCCGTCATATGATACCGTGTGTAATATATATATATATATTCCGATTCTGATCAGGTATTTAACCTTGGATTAAAGTCATTAAATTTTAAAACAAGTATATTATTGCAAAAGTATTATTAGTGGATTACAGCCCTTTCCTAATCCATTGACATAGGTGACTAAATACTTCAGCTTAGAGTAGTCCGGCCCGTGCCCATTAACGTAGCCCCGAGGTGTTCCAGTCAATCCGGTCCGTCCAGCCAATAAATCACGTTGAAGTACAAATCACGGAGCAATCATTAAAAAAGGTGTGCCTGATATTTGCCGCGACGCGTCGTGGTTAAGCTGTCTATTTTTCATGCGGGTTCTAAACGGGTTGCGCCAGGGCCCGGGGCCGGTCGAGGCCGGGTTCATATATTGCACTCTGCACATGATCTAAACCAATGGATTCTTTTTGCATAAGACCACCTCTCTCATCTTTCTATTTGCATCAGACCACCTCCATATTTATGGACTTCATTAGCAGCAACTAAAATTGATAAGATTGTATTAACTTGGAATAATGGAAGTTTGTGTAGAACTCCGAGGCCCTCTTTTCCGGGTCTCTCCGGCCCGGCCCGGGCTGCGTTCTTGATTGTACAGACATTTAAATCAACTTGACCATGAGGATCTTTTTAGGGTTTAGCATTTGATGATGATGTGGTCCAAAAGAGTAAAAACCCTTTTACAAATGGTCCTAATATGTCCTAAAAGGCCATTAGTACATGTTTGAGTTTCTTACATCTTCCACTTGACAAATAATGTTTGGAAAAAATAATTTGTGGTTCAGAGATGAACACCAATTCGCACGACTCCAAGAGAAAAAAAAAAGAGAGAGAAAAAAGAAAGAAAAAACTTTGGTCAATCAATCAAAGGATATCATCTCAACCCAGTAATTCCATCAAATGTGATTTTGGATAATATCTTTTGACTAGCTTTGATCATGTTCCAAGCATATGAATTCTCTGAAGTGGCTGGATGCTTAAAGATTGAATGGAACAATCTTTGTAGACCACAACGGAAAATCCACCAACTTTCATTGGATTCCAATCTCAGCATCACATGAAGAAATAGAGAGAAAAAGACGCCTGACTGGGCCTATTTGGAAGGCATGGGTCGTGGGACCAAGTCAACCTGAGGCTCAGCTCAAATCAAAGTGTTGCTCTTTTTTTTTTTATTTGATGAGATGGAGAGATATGGCTGATGACTTCTTGCTTCTATTTTTAAGCAAAATCAAGCTTATCTTGCAGAAAGGGACAATGGCTTTGTCCCCTTTCTCTCTTGTCTTTTAACTTAGCAGGACAGTCATTGTGGATCTTCCCACATGTAATTCTTGAGCTTTTATTTCTGTAGATCAATGAGAAAACGTGAATGTTTACCATAGCATTAAGCGAAGTTGAATTTGCATGTATCATTCCACAAAAACTATTGAGATTGCGTGGATAATCTGGGTTTACTTTCTTGATATTAACACAGTCAATGTACAAATTCAAGGCATGTACTTGTAATAAATTTCAGGTGTTGATGTGTTGTTAAATCAAATAGGTGATCACAAAGTACTAATCACAGTGAGGTGGCATGAGATCATACCACATGATGTCACAAGACCTCTAATTTTTCTTCTCCCATATCAAAACCCTAATATGCTTCAAAATGTTGTGATTTCTTAGTTTCATGAAATTATCACAACCATAGATGGTGCAAGTTTTGAACTGGTCATCTTCTTCAGTAATCGTTTCCAGAAATTAATGGAACAAACAGAGAACTGTTGATAATGCCTTTCGGTGATCAAATGATAATAGAGCTTATCCAATATCATAATAAGTTAGAAACAACTAGGGTTAGGGTTTCAAATAATTATTTTCTCAATAATTCCTCTAACTTTTTTATGGATCTAAACCGTCCAATCGACAAGACACTTCATGGGTGGAGGCATGCTCTCGTTGCTGAGCAAATCTTGTGCTCTTGTCTCCCCACATGGCCTAAAAGAAACCAAGTATATAAGATTTATATATATATATCACCCAATAGGTAAAATAACAAGTACAATAAGTACAACAGGTAATTCTCAATGTAGTATCTGACATATTTCCTCATGTCAAGTTGTAAACATAGATATACACTCTCCATCTATTAATGTTAAATTAAAATTGATTGAAAATTTTTTAAATGCATGTGTTAGAAATCCATTTTGATGTATAATTTTCAAGTGGAAATTTTCGGCTAGGCTTTCAGGTTGTTGACAACACTAGTGAACTAATTTTCAGAAGGATATGTTTGCCAAATCTATAAATTTCTCTCATAATCCAATGGAAAAGGTCAAGGCAACTCTAGTTGTTCTGGACGTTAGCTCAACCTCCTCCATTTAGTGCTCCAAAAGGAAAGGATGGTTGCTATCCCTAAAAAATGGTACTTTTATAGCTAGGTCCACGAGAAGAAGGCTAAACTCTACGAACAATTCAGGTTTGATTATATATTTTTATTGAAATAGACTGCTCATAATTCAAAGCAAACCAAACTTGAGTTAGTACATATTATTAAATCTAATCTTTGTATATTAAGCCAATTTAATTTTGAGTAAACCTAGTTTTAGTTTGCTAAATACCAGAAGTACTGCTATATGGATGAATATATACTTGAGAAAATACAACATTTCTGCAACTAAAAGCGATGGAAACCAATCTACTGTTTAAGTTCTGTCGCTCGGTAGTGTTCGAGTAATTTGGATTTTGACAGAAAGGTGTCAAATTAAAATTCACAAAAAATAGAGGAAAAAGACATGAAAGTTTGATGGGAAATTCATAAAAATATTTTCTGCTTCAGGTGCTTACAGTGAAAGAGAAGACAGGACCAAAAGATATTAACTGACACGTATCGGCATCCACGTATCGTCCTCTACGTTGTCTACAATTGACACCATGGATACAAAAAACATGGACATCTCACACACACACATCTTTCTCTCTCGCCACCATTAATATCCCAGCCCAAGCCCCACATGTTGCTGAGCAGGAGAAAGCAAGGGATAAAGAGAGAAGTGAAGAGAAGAGAAGAGAGAGAAGAAGTGAGAGAGAAAGAGAAGCAGTAGGCTCCCACCCACTCATTCACTCAATCATAACCCCTCCACCTCCGCCCTTCTCTCTCCTACACCACTCCGTACCTCTCCCCCAAACCCTTGTCCCCCACCTCTTTCCTTCTTTTGTTCTTTCATAAAGAGAGAGAGAGTCTCTACAGAGAAGGGGAGATTTGTGAGAGGGTCTTTTTTTGCCTTGTATCTTGTATATATATACCTAGCTTGTCGATCTATCGAATCCTATATCTTCTCCTTCTTCTTGCTCTTGTTCTTGCATAGCTTGTGAAAAGAGATTCGCATCTTCTCCGGCAACGGTCAGAAATGTCGACCCAATTTGCGCCCGAGCACGTCTGCTATGTCCACTGCAACTACTGCAACACCATTCTCGCGGTATAAACATGACTTTGCATTCTCTACTTCTCTTTTCTTTCGGGTTCCGAGGGAGTCCTTTTTCTCCTTCTCTTTTGGTTCTCCATCAAGGTCGGGTGTTGTTGCTAACTTTAATGCATGGAATTCACGAATGTTGATAAGTTTTGGAGTGAGATGTAGGGAGAAGTCAGAGATGATGGGAATGAAAAGAGAGAGAAAAGAAAAGGATCTATATAGCCTTTGGATTGATCTTTCAGGGGCTTTTGTTTGCAGATTTCGTTGAATTTTTCTCTCAAATTCCACAAATCTTAGAAGCACGTGATTAAGAATTATTCGCTCGAGTGGAGGTTAAGTGTCTGTGATCATATGTAGCAATTTTGATGGCGTTCTTGACGCTGATAAGCATTGTTCTGCACTGAAACTGAGAAAAAGAGCTTTAGATAAGAGAGGTGTCAGAAGGAAAATCTCTTAGATTATCTGAGAGTCCAGAAGAATGTGTTTTTGTTGGGTTTCATTCGCTGCCAGTGAAGATTTCTGAGGGATCTTTGGTGAGTTCTCATGTGATATTGATTTGGGTTTAGTGCTTTCTTGGATTTCCCAACTTTTGGCTTGTTCTTAGACCTTTGACTCGAGTCATGGAAATCATAGCCTATAGTCCAATAAAAAATCAGTGGATTTGTTCAATAGATCAAGAACTAAATTCTAAAAGTAAGAGTTTAGGAATTTTCTCATGTTGTTCAAGAGCTCGCATCTTTTTTTTCCATTCGAAGTACATGTGGCGAAAGTCTAAATGTACCGCGAAAGTCTAAAATGTACCACGAAAGTCTAAATGTACCATTGCACTAAAACAGGTTTAACCGGGCATGGCACCCATTTACACATTTCTGTTTCTTCCACAAGGGTTTATACCTGAGAAGTCTCAACTTTTATTTATTTATTTTCTTCAAATTAATTATCAAACTTTGCATTCAAGTCTATCTCATACTTCAGTCAAGATCTACCTCAACATTGGTCAATCTAGTCATATCTCTCGAAGTGCACTGGCTTATTCGTGTTGAGCTACAAATATTTTGTTTATCAGCCAGACTGAATCACTTCATCTTCGCTTGGACGGCATTTTTCTTGTATGTCTCCGTTGTTACTCTTCCATTGTAATTTAGATATTACAATTTCATACTTTCTCCGTATCGTCTCCTTCAAGAAACTGTTGCAATACCTGCAAAACACAAAACCTACAAGAGTCAAAAGAAGAGAGAACAACATGGAAGCTGAGGTGTCTCACTCCTTTCTGTTGCTTGGAAGGAGAAGGACAGAGAGAAGAACAATCAAGTGAGCTAGTTCTCTCTCTCTCTCTCTCTCTCTCTCTCTCTTTCTCTCCACCACCTCTGCAAGTGAACGAGTGTGTAACTTCTTTCTTGAAAGCTGTGGAAGTGAGATTTTTATCATCTGGTTTTCCCCCTTCTCTCTTTTTTCTGAGGTTCAGCTTTCCATTTGCTTTTATTGCTCCGCGTTGAGGAGGGAGGTCAGAAAGACCTTCAGGTTTGAATCCCTTTAAAACTTCAAAACAAACAATGCGAAAAAACCATTTCCATAAAGACATTAACGTTTCCCTCTACAACAAAATTTCTTCCTCTTGTGCTTGCCCTGGTGTTCTTGCCACAACTCTCTTCTTGATTTTTCTAAATTTGATCAGTTCTTTCTTCAGTCTTGGCTCAAACGTTGCCTCCCTCCAAACCAAGCTTCTTGCCTTCTAACTCACTTGTTCCCACCGGTGATTTCTCTTATTATCTTGTTTCTCCAAGAGCTTTGGGTTCCTGCATAATGCTTTTTTTTGGCTAAAAGAACATCTAAATTTTAATGATAGTGATATTTCAAAGAACATGTTTTGGTTTTCGTGCTCTTTGCATCAGTTCTTTGCTTTCCTAAAAATCTCAGAATAAGTAGTCCAAAGATTAGAAGACTGGGAAGTAGTTCATTATCTGGGGCTGGATATGATTAAATCCAACTATACACTTACAAAACCTATATTGATTTCTTTTCTTGATTATTTTTTCTGCTTGTTGACGACTTCAGGTTAGTGTTCCTGGCAGCAATATGTTCAGTATTGTGACAGTAAGATGTGGGCACTGTGCCAATTTGCTGGCTGTGAACATGGGAGCTTTGCTTCAAACCCTACCTCTTCCAAATTTTCAGGTTCAATATCCCTAAATCTCTTCATATATTATTATTGTGGTGTTTAATTAACATATTTATATTCTCATGCACATGCAACTGAAGAAATGATTCATTACCAGGTAACATTTAGTTACATGCATGGATGCTGTGGTATGTTGAGTCTTCTTTGATTATTTAATGCCATAACAAAGGTCTGACTTCTTGTTTTATCTTTGAATTAATTGAATCCTCTGAAGCTGTTTGATTTGCTAAGTACTGTAAAATTATGTCTTTTATTGAGAGCAAAATGTGGCAAATTGGGATGATTTCTGTGATGACTTCTACCACTGAGGCCCAAGTGAAGAGTTTTCTTTTTCCTCTCTCTCTCACTTTGAATACTTTTATGCCTAGGTCATCAACTGTTCACATAATAATGTAAAAGCAAAAGTTAGAAAAAGGAAATATGTTATTCTTGTTGTTTGGTTAATTAATTTAGTTAACTTCAATCTTATTTAGTAATATAAAAGTTGCATTGTGCATCACAGAATCATCATATTGTTTCTCCGGATCATCACATGGAGTATGGATCTTCTTCCAAGTGTAATAGGACCTCAGTGATGAACTCAATGGAGGGGATTCAACAGCACCCTCTGCCAATTCGCCGTAAGATTCTCTATGTTCTTCTTGTATGGAGCAATAAATTGTTTCCATATGAAGTTGATTTGCTAATCTTGGTGATATTGGTGCAAAATGTCGAAATGAAATAACAACGAACACCAAAGATTAATTCCATTGTTCAGAAAATGATTCACGCAAGTGTCTAATCATCATATCATTCCGACTTTTGATTTCCATTTATTCCAGCACCAGAGAAGAGGCAACGGCTACCGTCTGCTTATAATAGGTTTATCAAGTGAGTCTCTATCCTCCTCGAACAAATTATTCAATATTTTCTTATTTGGCATCAAGATCAGACTAAATGCTTCGCTCAGAAAAAATAAATAATAATCAGAGTATATGTTGTCCGTCAGACCAAGAATCATAACACATATTCACTATAAAATTGGACTTGGATCTTATGTGTTGGTATTCATCTTATTAAATAATCTTCTACTTTTATGCAGGGAGGAGATACAAAGGATAAAGTCTATGAATCCGGATATTAGTCACAGGGAGGCATTCAGTGCTGCAGCAAAGAATGTAAGTAAAAAACTACGAAGAAATAATTGCTTATAGTTGAGAACTGCACATGCTTCTTTTCAATAGAAGCAAGATGCTTGATGAGAGTAATATGTGCTTCTTGTGTCAGTAAGGTGGCATACACTGAATTTTCAAACAGGACCAAAGACCAATTAAAAAGTACAAAATCAAACTGAAAAAGACTTAGTGTGAATAATGCACAAAATCATCACTTGGTGAAAAAATAAAAAAAGAGAGGAATAACATCATCAATTTGTTGCCTCCCAAATACTGTAATAATTAGTCAACTTTGGACGGCCATGATTGCATAAACCTAAGACACAATTGGTTTAAATGAATTCCCTTTCTAATCTCAATCATGTAATTAACTTTCTCTTTTGTTCAAAGTATTTATGAGTGTCTGAAGAAATAAATAGAAAAAAAAGTAATTTTGAGAGTTGAAATAACTATCTCCCAATCCTCTCCCACTTACCCTTTTAAATATTGTTGCTAAGCTAGTTGTGAAATGAGCAGAATCAAGATTAGATCCATAAAAAAATTTCTCCCAAACGTACGAAGTAGCCTATGGATCATAATCTGAGTTTAGAAGGTTTGCTACAGAAAATTCTTGAATTTTGTTTACCATGGTAACTAGATAAATCCTCAATGGCCAATGCAGGAGCTAAATTAATTTGTCATATTTGCAGTGTTCTTTGATAACATTTTTCCTCACCAAATCAAAATTCAATTATGTTATATGTCTTTTCAATCACAATGGGTAGCCAAAAGCATGCTCTTATTAGCATAGAATTTTTCAAACAAAATGGATTAATAACATAATGTCAGCAAAAGAAAGCAGATATGGATCATGAAGAAATTTACTCTTACACGAAAGTATGAGACTTTTATGAGAAGTTGTTGTTATTCGGTGATTCATGAATAAAATATGGACTTCGTTTAACTTCTGACTGTTGATCAAAACATTAATAAAAAGACTTTGAGATGGCTCTGGATTATTAGCTCTTTCTATCTGGCATTTAAGCACCAAAATTGCTCCAAAACACTTGAACGAACTTTCACAATTGCTATCAGAAACATTATTCATATCATCCCTAATTTTTCTGTTACATTAACAAATATTTTCTTGCTTCGTATTTCATGTTCTGCATCGATTTATTATTGCTTCTGATCTATAATTAAGAGATGTCTTAGTCACTTATATGGCACTTGAATCTCAATATTTCTTGTAACCACATTACCTATATGATACCCCTAATACATGAACAGCACTCTTTACATCCAATTTGAGATAATTTTTCCAAAATCTCGCCCTTTGTCTTGTTCTTAATTATTAACAAAGTGATATTGAGTATGGCAGTGGGGTAAAAAAAAATTTTGTGGAGTAGATAGAATATGCTGCAATGACATTATTTTTTGAGAAGCTAATTCTCTTTGGCATTAGACTAATTATGAAGAAATCAAGAGAATAATCTACTTCTAGGAACCCATGCAAGAGAACTGATCAAATAAATTATGCAATAGCATACTATGGCATCCAAATACGTTGATAATGATGTCAATGGGTCCTGTTATATTCCCAGAGAAGTAATATACTTGACTATTCAATGTATCATGGAATGTAAAATGCTTGCTAGTTCTGTCTCTTTCTTTCATAAATCATTTCACATTCCTTCAAAAACGATGGCTAAAATAAGGAATATAAACCCTAAACGAACGTTAGGCCTCTTGATATTTGTAATTATCTTATAACCAGTATTGCATGTGTGAGCATCTACTTCAGTCTATTACTAATTAATGAAACTGCGTACTCTTTTTCAGTTGCTAATGTAGTGAAAATGCTTTTTTGCATGTATATGTGCATGATGTAGGGTAGGGGTTGGGAACGTGACTTACCATTTTAGTACTTCATTTAAGGCACCCTACCACCTACCACTTGGTGGTTCTATAACATCATCCAACAGGACTTCCAAGTTTGACATGACACACAATGATGTTATCTCAAATTCAACAATGCTTCATCTTTTAGATCAGTACAAGAGAAAGAAAAAAGAAATCTCAAGTTTGATGGTTTTGATCCGTATCCAATTAGCCATTATATTTTTGTGGACTATTATGAGCACAACAAGAGCTGTGTAGCACAATGTATAGAAAAGATCAATGGATGTAGGTGAAGACCAAAAGAATATTGCTATCCTAAAACATGAAGACTAAGAAACAGCAATATAGTGTGATCTTAATTACCTTTAGCTTGTATAAATAAAACTATGCTTCTGTTCTTCTAACTTGCAGTAATAACTAACATGAATTTGTTGGCTTGCAGTGGGCACATTTCCCTCACATCCATTTCGGGCTAACCCTCGACGGAAACAAGCAACCAAATCTCGACGAAGCCATTGCTGCACAAGGTGCCCAAAAGTCCAAGGGTTTTTACTAAGACGGTGATCATTTGTGAGTAGATGATAGTGTGTTTATTTATGGATCTTAGTTTCTATGGTTCTACGTATGTATCCTGCTCTTGAGATCACTGCTACTTGAATCTTTCCAACTTTCCTTGACGGAAAGGGATTGATATTTCAGTACTGCATGCATAATTTAATTTCTTGAATGCCATATCATTAATGTTGGCAGGCAAGTGCTACCCGGTACAAAATGGACTCATGAGACTTCAACAAACACTAAACTTCCACGAAAGCTTTTCCGTCATAATAGATGTTTCAGAAAATATCACAATCAAGCATTTATGCTGGCAATTAGCTTAAAAGAATCTATTGTCTTTTAGAGGTTAGATCTTGAAGCTAAAAAAGGGAAAAATAATCTACCAACCCAAAGTGGGAGCAGTCAAATCTCATCCTCAAAATATATGCAATCAAAAAGAACAATAAAGATCTGCTCTCATCTACACAGAGAGCTCATCTCTGCTGTTGCTGCTGCTTCTTGCCTTCCCCCTCATCTTTCCTTTCAGTTCTTGAAACTTTTGCCTTGTTTGATGAAAAAATAGCCAATGGTGCTTTTCTTTCTGGAAATGGGAAAAAGGCAAAGAATTGACACAACCCGAACCTTGGTCAAAAATCAAAAGCTCATGATCATCAAAAGAATGCATTCTGAAAGAACCAAAAAGTCTGGCCCCAGACCTAGTTAGTGAAAATGGAGAGCTTAGTTCTGATGCATCTGCACGCGCGAGGCTTTTCTTTTTTTAGGGTTTAGGGTTCAAGGGAAAAGAAAGATTTCTTTCTTTCTCTTTCCCTAGATGTGCTGCATGCCATTATTATCAGAAGCATAGTGAGACAACTATAGCGTATGATAATAAGTAGATGATGAATTGATTCAGTTGCAGAGCAAAGACATTCAAGGAAGCATGTGAATAGTAAGATCTAGTTAGAGAAGAAAAGGTGTGGGTAGATATGTATGCAATAAATGGCCAGTGTGCATGGTCATAAATATGAAACCATGAGAAGGAAAACCAACTTCCCTCGAACTCAAAGACTGGGCCACACTACCCCATTTGCAATCAAAGTGTTTGCCACATGAATTGGTTAGTTCATTATAAGCCCTAACCAGAAATTCATATTTCTCGATCTCGTCATTGCAAAGATTCGAGCTCAACTTTTCTTTCAGCATAATAGCAGACAAGCTACTTGTTCTTCCATCCATTATAGTTATTTTCATCCAATAATACGGGTAAACTTTGATCTCTTTCAAATATATGTTATTCCATTTTAGTGCGAGAGAGAGAAGAGAGAGAGAGAGAGAGAGAGAGAGAGAGTGGATGGTTGTGTTTGTGGTGTGAAGAGTCAAATTCAAAACAGTGATTCAGAATGTGGCAGCGACGCAAAGCAGGGCCAGAGAGAGAGAGAGGACGACAGTGAGAGCATGCATGGCAGTCGAGTGATCGTAATCATGAACACAAGGCGCCAAAGACTCCATTGAATGAGTTGAGCACGGAGAATGAAATGAAAAAGCCAGTGGGCGCGGAATCACACACAACCAAATAAAATTGCTTTCTTTTTCTTTATTTTCTAATATTATTTTGAGGACAAAAAAATGTTTGAAAATAAAAATAGAAAAGTAAAAGGGATTTTAGTTGCACCGTCGCTATCGGATCGCACGAAACCGTTGACCAAAAGGAAGAAGAAGAAGACGACAACATACACCGGGCGCTCCGTCTACAACGCCACTATTCTCGCGCCCTCGGATGACTCTTCCCCCGCCAGACACGTACGCTATTTTTTTAGTTTTTTTTTACATACAATTACCACAAAAATAATTAAAATATATATAATTTTTTAATTTTTGTAATTACGTATAATTTTTTTTAAATTGGTCCGAAAAAAGACTAATTTATTTTACTTTTTAATTCAACGTATCACTTCTCAATATTAAAAGCGATTTTTCGCACGAGAAAAAAATTAACACTTTTTATTTAAACTTTTAAAGTTGAAATTTCTATTTAGCTACTCATGGATGAGATTTTTTTAACTGATATAACAAAGATGTTTCATCTTTCGATAATAACTATTGTAAAATGTATTGAATATATTTTTTATAAAAAATAAAATTTTTGATCTACGAACCTAAACCCTATTGAAAACTTAAAAAAAAAAGATTATATGTAATTATAAAAAAATTGAGAGTAATACATAATTTAGTTATTTTTCAGGAGTTGTATATAAAAAATTTTTAAAAATTGCTATGCCTAATTTGGAATAATTTGAAATTCCAAAGTTTATTACAAAAATTCATCGATTTTTTAGCTATTTATTGCACTTTAAGTATTGTACAACCACATAAGCATGCACCTAGTAAATGCTTTTGATGTCTTTTTCTTTTTACCGGGGGACCAATATTAGGCTCGTTTGGCAGGAAAGTAATCTCGATTTTTTTAAAATCTCAAAATTTAAAATTCAAACAGCATATTTATTTAAAAAAATTTAAATTTTGGATTTCAAAATTTAGTGCATGTTTGGTTGGATTTTTTGTTAAATAAATAAAATTTGACAATTTTTTTTATTAATTTTTAAAGATTAGAAAATTTTTAACTTCATAACTTTCATGGACTTCTAATTGAAGTAAAATTTTTTTTTTAAAAAAATTAGATTTTAAAATCTAGCATGTGAGTCATGTGCTAAATTTTAAAGTACATTCAACCAATTCTAACAAAATTTTAAATTCTAAATTTATTTGAATTTCAAAGTTTTGAAATTTCAAATATTGACATAATAAAAATTGAATTTTAATGTTTTAGGAATTCTAGGCACCGTTTTTTTCCGGACCAAGGTCAAGATCATTCTGAACTAACTGGCCTACCATCCAAACACCAAAAATTTGACTAGATTAACATTATATAATTTAATTAAAATTTATTTGGAAAATGACTAAAATGCCCTCGGTGCTTATCTATCGTTCGATCTTGCTCTGACTGCGATAAAACCCTAATTCCTCTTCTTCACCCTCCGGCGTAACTCGTCGGAGACGAAGGGGTCGCGGCGTGGCTCGTTGGAGACGAAGGGCTCGCGGCATACTCGTCGGAGACAAAGGAGTCGACGGCGAGGATCGGCAATGACCAGTTTAAAGAAAAAGCTAAGGGTAAGATGGTCCAGAAAAAATTTGAGTCATTCGCTAGTCAGATCAATAACCAAATACTAAAATTTTGACCAGATTATCTTTTTACACTTTAATCCTTCTTTTGACCTTGACCTTGATCTTGATGCAGAACCAAACGGTGCCCTAAAGTCTTAAAACTGAGATTAAATTTAGGTCTTCATGAATTAGATTAAATTTAATCTAAGCTTTAGTATAAAGAGGAAATTCGGATTAAATTTATAAGGAGATGATTAAATTTAGTCCGAGTTTGATTTTTGGATTTAATTCAAGTTTGGTGACTAGAGGTGTTTAGTTGAGAGAATTAAAACTTAGATTAAAATATTCTGAATTTACGAAAAATCACTATATTTCACTATTAGTAAAAATTCACTCATGTTATACTATAAAATATAAAAAATTATTTTGATTAAAATATTCAAAAAAAATAATTTAATTTAATTCAATTTTATCAATTAAATTAATATAAAAAAAAATCAAATTACCTTTATTTTTTTGTTTAAACAATTATTCACAATCACTGGATAACCGATTTGACATAACTAAAATTTGAATTTCTAGCTTTATAGTACTGAATTGGAAGGCCATAATATGTCAAAAGGCAAGACTGAACTGAAGCCAAACACCATGATAAACTAGGAAGCAGGTTGAGACAAAATTGAAATCGTCAACCTCTCTATTGCACCTCGGCTCGATAAGGTCTTAGGGAGCCAAGTCCCATAGCTTGGCCATTAGAGACCAGGTCTTGTAGCTTGGTAGACAAGTATGGCCCAAGGCCATTGAGCTTTATAGTTCAACCAAAATAAGCCAATGATGCCCACAATATGCTATTTGAGGGTTTCTCATGCTTCTTCTATTTTTATGAGCAATAGCCTCCATGGCATTATAGAAGGCAAACTCCTGTCATTTCTTGCGAAAGCAACTCCTACTCCATTTTCTCCTCCATCTCCCACTACATGATAATATCTATCAAGTTATGGTATGGAATGCTAGGAAAAATTTTCAAAATGCCATCAGCTAACTCACACCTTGGCCATAGTAGGAGTTATCTAAAGAGGCCGAATCAAGTTATCCAAAATGCCTTGTATAATAGGGCCTAAAGTATTGAAGTAAATGATTCTCTCCTTCTCCCTCCTCAAGTTCAATTTTAGACTTTGTCTTCTCTCTAAGCACCAAGCTTCATCATCTGTGGTAACAAAGTGTAAAAAGGGTGAGACTCTGATTTGAGCGTCAGAGTATCCTCTCTCGATCATTACCAAGTGGGCAATTCTATTTTTCTATTCAGATTGGAATCAACCCTTTTTTTTCTGCTTTTGTTCTTTGTAGCAAGGGGGACCCTAAAAGAAAAGATGGGGTGGTGCTCCCAGTTCCATTAAGGTAGAGAAGGTCAGTCCTGGAGGAAGTAGTATGAAAGCAATAGAAAAAATCTCCAAGCCAATGGAGGATAAGAAAAGAAGAGGGCCAAAAGAACTCAAAGACTCAGAATTGAAATTGGGCAGACGCATCACTAGTGCTTTCATTGAGATTTGTTAGAACATCCAATCTCTGGTAGCCAACTTCAATCATGTTGTTGATATAATAATATCATGGGAAGCAAGTGGCAACTGGTGTATCAGAATAGATGACATCACAACAAACCTTCTTGAGAAATGCTTCGGATCCTTGTCACCATGCAACAAGGACTTCATTAGATGCTAGGATCCATTCGGCTAGAGTTGAAGCAAGGGGGCTGAAATGATGAACCCATCTCTAGGGGTGAGTTCACCTAACTGGTAGCTAAGATCCATACTGTCCCCTAGCTGGTGAAGGCACATGCCCAAATAGTATAGATGCATATACCAACTTGCCAGCCCCTATGCGGCCTTGCAGTACAGGAGAATCCTTAGGAAGAGGATGGCCTAACCAACAAGCATTGAAAGGCCATATGAGTCAAGTAAAAAATTGGCATGCTCTAGGAACTTAGGCCCAGCGAGAAGGTTATACTCAAACTGATGCATCGCATAAAAGTTACGAGCCATTCACCAAGATGGGCACTACATGGAGCATTGGGGAAATGGAGAAATGTATTATCCAAATGGTGGACAAGAGACTGCAGAGCTCGGCAAAGCCCAAGCTGATGTTGAGCAACAAAATAAGCGCCTTAAGCCCATAGCTCTTAGTCGAGTCTCCACAATCCAAATTCTAACAATCATCTTGGGAGTCAAACGATGAGACCAAAGACCCTCTAGACTATATTGGGTTATTCAAAAATAATATAATGCTACACAGGATGACAAAGACCACCATGTCCAAGGTATTTCCAGCTATGCTTCAAGGTTTGAGGCAAGCATGGCTCTCCAGCCTCTTGGTGGAATCAATAGAGAACTTCATCAACTTGGAGTGCAAGTTCGTCAATTAGTTCATTGCTCTTGTCTCGAGGAGTCAAAACTCATCCACCTTGCTAGCAATATGACATGCTGATGAAGAAAGCATGAGAGATTATCTTTTTTGATTCAACACAACTTGGATATAGGTAAATAACCTTGATAGTCCAATTATTTTAGCTTCTATAATGAATAGTTTTAGGGCTAGTAGAGTCACTATGAGATGGTGTGATGGTCACCACAGATATTTTTTGAATTCATATAACAAGTCTGAGAGTACATTGATGTGGAGGAGATGATGGCAACTAGACAAGAAGCTAATGGTTCTTGAACTAGAAAAGAGAAGAGAGAATTATGCCAACTTAAGCCCAAGAGACAAAGGATCGAGCAGTAAGACAGAATTGAATTCCTCGCATCGAGATATTGGCCCAAATTGAGGACTAGGACTATTTGTGGTAGCCTTCACAAATCTACCAAGAAAAAGGAAAACTATATACATCCAAATATTATAGGCATCATAAGGACTACGACTACGATATGGAGTGTAGGAATATGAAATTTGAGATGGAGCATATCATCTGAGAAGACCACCTAGTGAGGTTCATCTGGACTAATAGACGAGAAGAAGTTAGGAAGGGTGACGACCCCGTGAAGGTTGGCAACAAACACCGTTGAGGTGATGAGTTGCCACCTCCTCCCTTGACTCAAGTGATCAAAGGCTACCTATCCATGATCTAGAAGAATGCTTGTCAGGAAAGCTGAAATACCATTATGATGAAACGACAAGCCTTATTGGGACACTAAGCCATGGAAAGCATCCCGAGAGAAAGAGAAACGTAAAAATATACAAGTCCCAGAGAAAGGTTCAAAGTATAGAGATGAGGTTCTAGTGATTACCCTCATCATGGAGGAATATCTAATGCGAAGAGTAATAGTGGACATGGGAGTGTCCACAAATATCTTATTTTTTAAGGCATAAGACCAGATAAAATGTGACCAGCCGTTATGCCCCTACCAAAGCAAGCTGACTGACTTCACCATGGATTTCTTGAACTCTGAGGGAGTGGTGAGAATACTTATGACAACCGACAAAGGTCAAAATAGCTTCACTTTCTTTACCGACTTCATCACGGTGAGAGCTTGCTCTCCTTATAATGTTATATTAGGCCGCCCTGCTTTAAATAAACTACAAGTATTAATCTTCACCTATTAGGTGCTCCTCCAGTTTTCCACTATGTTTGGAATTTGAGAAGTGCATGGAGACAGGGATATGGTACGCTATTGCTATGCCACATACTTGGAGAAACAAAAGAAGCTGAGGGAAAAGGAGAAGGTAGAGAGAAAACCGTGAAGTAGGCCCAAAGCAAGGTAGAGAGAAAACTGTGAAGAAGGTCCAAAGTAGTAGAGCAGCTAATGAGCATAACCCTAGATGAAGCAAAGGACCACACCATCACAGTGGAGATAGGGCTATCAAAGATGCTGCTTGTAGAGCTTTAAAAGATCTTGTGTGATAACCAGCACATGTCTACCTAGATAGCAGATGATCTTTCCAATATTGATCCACATGTGGCAGAGTGTAAACTATCAGTGCTCCCTAACATGAAACCAATAAGGCAAAAGAAGCAACACTTCACCCCTGAGTATCGAAGAGCAACTAACAAAGAGGTGGAAAAGCTATTAGAAGCTAGTTTCATTCAGAAAGTCTAGTACATAAAGTGGCTTGCCAACATGGTGATGGTCAAGAAAAGTAATGGAAAGTGGGGGATGTGTGTAGACTTTACAAACCTCGATATGATTTGTCCAAAAGATAGCTATCCACTCTCGAGCATATATCAATTAATAGATTTGATTGTTGAATATCAGTTATTTAGTTTTCTTGATTTTTTTAGGGTACCACTAGATTAGAATGAATCTCGAGGATGAGGAAAAAATCTCATTCAAAACCGATTAGAGAACCTTCTATTTCATGGCCATGCCATTTGGATTGAGGAATATTGGAGCCACATATTAGAGAATGGTTGACTAGGTATTCAAACATTAGCTTAAAAGAAACATTGAGGCTTATATGGATGACATAATAATCAAAAGCATGCGAGGTACAGACCATGTTTCAGATTTGCAGACAATCTTTGACACATTATGGAAGTATCGCATGAAGCTGAATTCGGAAAAGTGCAAATTTAGAATGTCAACGGGGAAGTTCCTTGGATACCTCATCTCAAAAAGGAGAACAAAAACCAACCATTGAAGATCCTAGCAATTCTGGAGATGAGGTCTTCCACTTCAGTGAAAAAGGGGCAATGTCTCACCAGATGAATCCCCATGCTTGAACATTTCCTTTTGCAATTCGAGTAGAAGCGTCTTCCATTTTTTAATGCTTTGAAGAATAATAAGTCATTTGAGTGGGGCGAGGAATGTGAGAAAGCTTTCAAGGAGGTGAAGTCATATCTTATCTCCCCACCCCTATTGGTGAAGCCTATTTATGAAAAAGACATGCACTTTGTAGGATCGATTTTGGTGACCTAGGAGTAGTGGAGTCTCCAAGGAGTGACCTCAAATCACAAATCAAGATTTATTTTAATTTCAAGTGCACTATTAGGTGTTGTGAGAACACTGACTTCCAATAGACCCAATCTCTTATTGTTAATTAGCTTGATAATTATAAAAAATTTCCTAAAGTAAAAAACTTAACTAAAAAAATAAAAACATAAAAAAGAGAGCATTTTATTGATTTTAAAAAATGGTACATGACTTAAGTGATGGTATATCTTCACTTCACAATGAATTTTAACATGAAATTATAAAAAATATGAAAAAAAGAAAGAAGAATTGGAGAAGAAGCTCTAATATGTGCTACTCCCCACTCTCTTGCATTGGACTACATGGCATTTAACTCAGATTAACTCGATTTTTGATAGATTTGATGGCATCATCCAATGGGATGTGGAAGGAAATGGTATAGGTTCGAAGTGTTTCCAATAACTTTGAGCATTGATGATAACTTTATTTAGTTTAAAGTATTTCTATTAGTCAATAAGGTATTGGTGATAACTTTATTTGATTTAAAAGTATTTTTATAACTAATGAGGTGTAAGCAATAATCTCATTTATTTTTAAGTATTTCTATATGAGGCATGAGTAATAACTTTATTTTTCTATAGTCTACGTGGCATAAGTAATAACTTCACTAATTTTGAAAAATTTTCACAGCGCGTGGGGCATAGGCAATAGTTTTGTTGATTTTAAAGTGTTTTTATAGCCAATGAGACGTAAGTAGTAATTTCATTTGATTTTGAGGTATTTCTATAGTTAATAAGACGTGAACAATAACTTTATGTAGTTTTGAAGTATTTTTATAGCCAATGAGGCGTAAGTAATAACTTCATGAATTTGAAGTATTTTCATAGCTCATGGAGCGTAGGTAATAACTTTACTGATTTTGAAGAGTTTATATAGCCAATGAGATGTTAGCAATAACTTTATTTGATTTTAAAGTATTTCTATAACCAATGAGATGTAAGTAATAATTTCATTTGATTTTAAAGTATTTCTATAGCTAATGAGGCATAATCAATAATTTTATGAATTTAAAATGTTTTCGTAGCTCATGGGGTGCAGGCAATAACTTCGTTGATTTTTAAGATAACATTATTAACTGCGTATGGAGTTGGATATAGCCTTGGAGTGCTGCCAAAGGCTTTTGTAGTACATCCAGTGGAACTCAATTTGACTCAATTTAGTTCTTATGTGAACTAGCTCCGGTTCAGATTAGGATGAAAATATAACCCATTGTTCATAACCTTGGAGTATTGCCAAGGGTTTAGCATACCCAATGGAACTCAGTTTGGTCTAATTTAATTTTTATCTGAACTAATTTTAGTTCAGGTTAGAATGGTAATATCACCTATTAGTTATGGCCATTGAGTATTGTCGAAGGTTCAGCACACCCAATAGGATTCAGTTTGATCCTATTTAGTTTTGTCAAGGCTAATATATTTTGAGTTTGAGTTTGATGTGAAATTAGTTCAACACACAATTTAGATTTGAGTTTGAATTGACTCAACTCAATGTTTAAAACTTAATTGAATTATAATTCACTAACTCCTTCTTGAAAAATAGTGATATGTGTTCCGATTTTCTATTTCCAAAACCTTTAGTGATCAGGTTTACATTAATGATTTACAGCATGACCAAGGGAACTATGTGAAATACCAATTCCAAAATACTATAGGTATTGATAGTAAATGTCCAATAATAAATTCAATTCACCGAGCTTGGCATTGATTTTTAGAAGAATATTTATCAAATACAGATCATTGACTCTAGTTGGAGTAGTGCTAACTTCAATTCGAGTTTGATTTGACTTAATTTAATGTTTAAGACTCAATTTTGGTTCGAGTCTAGTTTTATTTGATTTGGATCGAGTTCGACCTTGTGTTGAATTTTTATTGGTTTGAGTTTGTATCTTGATGGACTTTCGGTTCAAGTTCAAGTCAATTTAGTTCAATTTAATTTTAGTCCAGGCTTGGCCTGGTTTTGGTTTGACTTTGAGTTTCACCATTCAGTTTGAACTTAATTTTACTTAATTAGGGTTTGATTCAAGCTTAGTTTGATTCAGATTGGATTTGATTTGAACTTGACTTAATTTTGAATTAACCTGATTTAGACCTGATTAGGAGGTTTGGGCTGATTTGGTTTGGATCAATTTAATTTGGGTTTTAGATCTAGTTCAATTTGAGTTTTAGTTTATCAATTTGATTAATTTAAGTCTAATTTTTCGTTCATTTTGACTAATTTAGGTTGCTTATTTGTTCTAGTTGAGTCCAATGTGAATTTTAATGATTTATGGTAATCGATTTGGTTTGAGAGCCTACAGGCTATCATGATAATTTTGGGCAAGTCCGTGGACTGGTCTTAGTTCAAATAAATATTCGACGAACTCGCAAGCTAGCTTTAGTCTGAATAGACGTTCGATGAGCCCACATATTGCCCTTAGTTTGAATTGATAATTGGTGAGTTCCTAAACTAGGCTTAGTCCAAATAGACATTTGGTGAGCCCTAGACTAACCTTAGTCTGAATAGAATTTTGACGAGCTCGCAAACTAGGCTTAGTCTGAAAAGACATTCGGTGAGCCCATGGACTGGCCTTACTCTGAATAGACATTCGGTGAGCTCGTAAGCTAACCTTAGTCTAAATAAATATTTGACGAGCTCACAAACTAGCCTTAGTCTAAATAGATGTTTGACGAGTCCGCGAATTGGTCTTAATCAGAATAGATATCCGACAAGCTCACAAATTGGCCTTAGTCAAAAATTGGTTTTGAGCGAGTCTGCAAGCTAGCTCTGAATCGGAGTTGATTTTTGGGCGAGCCCGCGGATTGACCCTAGGTCAGTGGTGGAGGTTTGTCAATACACAGAGGACTGTGAGTGACCACGATGTTGGGGTTTTACCGTCTTTGAGGGGCTATGGGTGCCTGTAGCGAAGTCAAGGGTTCGCCATTTTCGAGGGGCTGTAGGTGGCTATAGCAATATCAAGGATTCACCGTTTTTAAGGGACCACAAGTGCCCACAATAATGTTGAGGATTCACCTCCTTTGAGGGGTTGTGGGTGTGGTAATGGTATGGAAATCGAGGCAAGAGAACCTTCCCCTCTTTTTTTTTGTCAACAACCTTTTTATTTTTCTATTATTTTTTCTTCATCTACAGCTAGTTTGATTAAGGAGTTAGCTTCTGCATTGATGGATTGGGTAGCCTTAATTATTTGAAGATGTAGAATTTACCTTATGAGCTCCTGAGTCTTTTCATAGTATTTTAAGAGCTTAGGTTTATGAACTTTATATTTGCCTTAGACTTGATTGATAACCAGTTATGAATCATCGAAAATATGTAAGTGTGATATTTTCATATTGAAGGTCATTTCTAATCCTCTAATTAGGGCATCATATTTAGTTTATTATTTCTGTATGGTTTTGAAAGGGAATAGGAGTATTGTTGTTTGAGTTAATTTTGACTAAAAGTCAAATTCAGCCAAAATTTAGTCAAAATATAGAATTAAATATCACTGGATTATAATCAAAATTTGGACCGAAATCGCATTCAAATTTGACCAAAATTTGAGTTTAATTTGGAAAATTTGGGTTTAAATTAAACAGAACTGAATGAGCTAAATTTTTGGACCAAAATCAAATCTAAAGTTCATCAAATATCTGGACCAAAATAAAAATTATAAAATCTTTATAAATGGGCCTTTTGACTAGACTTTTTTTGCGAATAAGTCTTTGAAATGAAAATTTTTGAGAAAAAGTTATTGAAAATTTTGAAATTCCAAATGAATCCTCTCAAGATCCAGAGTTTACGAATGAATCCTTCAAAAATATATATATATATATATATATATAAATAAATCTTTGAAACTTCTAACTTTCGTAAATAAACCCTTGAAATTTGCAAAATTTATAAATAAGCCCCTTGAAATTTTTTATTTATAAATAAGCCCAAATTTTATCAAAAAAGACCCTAAAAATTTTAGATTTTTACAAATGTGTTCTTTTTATAAAAAAATCTCTGAGACTTACAAAGTCACATTTTGATCTAAAAATTTATAAATAAATCTCTCAAAATTTTTTATTTACAAATAGATTCAAATTCATTTAAAAATGACCCTGAATATTTTAAATTTTTTACAAATATAATCTTTTTAAAAAAAATATGCTGAAATTTATAAAATTATATTTTGGTCAAATTTTTCTGAAAAATTTATAAATAAATCTCTCAAAATTTTTATTTACAAATAAGTTCAAATTTGATTCAAAAATGACCCTAAAAGTTTCAAATTTTTTACAAATATATCATTTTTGCCATGAAATCTCTAAAATTTCTAAAATTACACTTTGGTCCAATTCTTTGAAAAATTTTACAAATAATCCCCTAAAAATTCATCATCCGAAAATAGTATAAAATTTGAATTTTCTCATTGGAAAAATAAATTTCAATCAATTACATGTCCATCACAAGATTTTGACATACAATTTCATCCTCAACCAAATCCTATCTTTTTCCAAAACGAAATCCATAAAGAGATCAAGATCCAATCACACTTATGCCACATTCCAATATCAAACCTCCTTAATTTAGTTTCAAAATCCTCTTTGAAACCTATAAAAAAGATTGAAAACTTGCACAGAGGACAAGAAGAGAATATCAGAAGAAGGAGAAACCCATCAGCGGAGAAACAATTGGAGATAATTAACTAAGATCTTGAAGAAGAAAAGAAGGTGATTGTCTTACCTCTTTGTCTTTTTATTACTTACCATCTTCCTGTCTATCTTCTCCTCTAAAGGAAAAGCTCTGTCTACTGCCATGTCCAACCTTGTCTATTGGAATTCATAGTGGAAGGTTCACAAATCACTTTATTCTCAAACAACACAAGAAATAAAAAGTAATACAAGATAAAAAAAAATAAGAAAAAATACAGCGATATATGTGATTCATTCAAAATTGGATTATGTCCATAGGGGGAGTGAGAGATCCACTATCAAAAAGCTTTATTAAAGTCTATAAGAAAAACTCTACTCTTTCTTACTTAACTAAACTCTTTCACCAAGTCTTGAAAATGTCTCCACCTTTAGAGAGAATCTCTAAGAGAAGATCATGAGGAACCACCATGAGAGACTGCCGAAAAGTACTAGAAAGACCCACACATGAGAACCGATACTCTCTCTCTTTTTCTTCTCTCTATTATTCTCTCTCTATTTCTCTCTACTTCAACCTCAGTACTATGCCACACCTAAATTCTATGTATTACTAGAATATTTATAGGATCTTATTGAGTTTGAGTTTTACTCTAATTATAACTCCTAATATTACATAATAAGTATTCAGAATCAATTATAAGTCCAAATTTAACTTTAGCTTCCTATTTTAATTCAAACTCCAATTTGAGTTCGAGACATCTAAACTCAATAATCTCCATCTTGGATTGAACTCAGGTGTATCATCATCACAAAGTTTCAGCCATCATCTCTTATTCAGCCCCTCCCCCTAAACTACTAGTTTATTCAACTAATTATAAGATGTTAGCTCAAACCAACATCAAATTCGCTCTTCATACCTATAGTCTTGTTCTTCTGGAAGTTTTTTCGAAAGACCTGTGTCTGCTGCCATGGCAAAAATAACTCGGGAAGAATGTCTATCACCCGTCAAATCACTCCAAGTATCACCCTTCCTCTTTGCTACTACAGTCATCGAAACTCCACTTACAATAGTATTCCCTACTAATTGACAAATATTGTCATACTTCTCTCCTTTTATCAGGATTCTAATACCGTATGTCGCCTTTATGACTCTATCTCTTGCTGAATAATTACAGTATTTTGAGTCTAGTACACCAAGTGAAATTAGATTTTCTTTTGTATCTTAGAGACATGGCTCACTCCAGTAAGAGTGCGAACCACTTTATCAAATATCTGAACTATTTCCATACCGATGATATCACAGATCGAATAATCACCCAACCAAATAATATCTTCCTTCTTATTCTCCTCATAAGAAGTAAACCAATCTTTTTTAAAGAAAACATGATAAAAACTACCATAATCTAAAATCCATTCACCAGAAGAGTCGATTTCTGCAGATACTGCAAAAACGTCTTCATCTACACTATTCTCAGAAGTATCATCTACTATTGCTGTCACCATATTGGGAGATTCTATCTTTCCATATTCAGGGCAATGCTGTCTAATGTGGTCATATTTCTTATACGAATAACATTGTATCTTTACATTCGATTTTAATTTGGACTGTTGTTTGTCTTATCTACTTTTTCTCAATCTTCCTCTTTTGTGAGCCACCAATCCTTTACCAATCTCAATATTGATATTAGAGTTTCTCTTCTTCGCATTAGAAAGAGGATTAGCTATCACCTTCTCCATCTTAAGAGTTTCTTTATCATAAAAAATTGTGGTCACAATATGATCATATGAAGTAAAAAGAGATATTAGGAGAGTCAGTGTATTATCGTTCTCTTCAAACTTTATATTAACTTTCAGCAAATCATTGATAATTTTATTAAAGGTATTTAGGTGATGTAATATAGTTGTACCTTTACTTATACGTAGTCCGTACAATTATTGTTTCAGGTAGAAATTATTTGTGAGACTTTTTGATATGTACAATTTTTCAAGTTTTGTCTAGATATCCATTGTCGTCTCTTTATTAATGATATTATATAAAATCTCATCAGTCAGGTTTGGAATAATTAAATTCAATATCTTCTAATCTATCTCCTCCAAGTTTTCATCACTTATCTTGGTCGGCTTTTTTTTTTTATCCTTTTAATGTCCTTCACAAGTCTTGATAAATAATAATCATCTTCATTTTTTTCTGCCATGAAGTAAAATTTATCTTGTCATCAAATTTCTCCACATCGAGTAAGAGATTTGTCATCTTAGTTATTTCCTCTTAAGTTCTGATACCAATTGTTGGGACTCATAAGGAATGGTTTACGAATCATTTTATTCTCAAACAATATAAGAAATGAAAAGTAATGCATGATAAAAAAATAACAAGAACAAACACAAAGAAATACACAGTTCACCAAAAATCGAGTTACGTTCATAGAAGGAGCGAGAAATTCACTATTAAAGACTTTATAAGAGTTTATAAAAAAACTATACTCTTTCATTAAAATTTGATAATACCTCTACCTTAAAAGAGAATTTTTAAAAGAATGTCATAAGAAACCAACACAATAGACTATCAAAAAATACTAAAAAAACTCATACACAAGAACCGATATTCTCTCTTTCTTTTTTCTCTATTTCTCTTTAATTCAACTTTAATATTACATTACACCTAAATTTTATATATTACAAGAATATTTATAGTTTCTTATTGAATCTAAATTTTATTTTAATTATAACTCTTAATATTATATAATAAATATTCAGAATATTTTAAATCTAATTCAAAATTTTTATTTTAATTTAAATTTCAATTCTGAGTCATCCAAACTCAACTCGCATGGGCCCACCTCATGAACCCCGCTCTCCATGCTCTCCTGCACCGCCAGCCCATCTCCGCCCCTTCGCGGATCGAACCGCCGCCACCATCCTGATGCGAGATTCGGCCAGTAGCTCGCAAATCCTCCGCCCAAACCCCTCTGCTGCTCGCCATCAATCATCACCACGGCCGGCTTCAAGCGCCCTGCTGGGAAGTCCGCCGCCTCCGCTGGGAAATCCACTGTCCTCCCACCAAAATTCCCTGCTCCTTGACATGCCTCTGACAATGATGAATCGAAGGAGGAGGAAACTCCTCTGGTGAAATCCGCCCCCAAACCCATCTCCACACAAACCGAAGATGCATACTCTGACGATGATCCTGATTTTGAAGAAAAAGGAGATGAAGAAGCGAAAAAAGAAGTAGAAGAAGAAGAAGACGAAGAGGCTAAGGACGATGACCGCTACAGCCGCGAGAAAGAGGTGACCTCGACCAAGTCCCACGCCTCAAAACCTAGCAACTCCAAGAGCAGCAGCTCCAATCCCGTGGAGAAAAGCCTCAGCAGATCTGCGAAGAAGCTTAGGTGGAATTATTTCAGATCTGAGAAAGGCCTTACTCCCTGCAGGGAGGAGAAGGACCCAAATGTCGTGCCTCCTAGTGTCCTACGCGAGTACTCGACCTTGAATGGCTCACTGGGCCAG
The DNA here is from genome assembly GCA_005019695.1 of Trichopus zeylanicus subsp. travancoricus. Classification (NCBI taxonomy): domain Eukaryota; kingdom Viridiplantae; phylum Streptophyta; class Magnoliopsida; order Dioscoreales; family Dioscoreaceae; genus Trichopus; species Trichopus zeylanicus. The sequence continues at coordinate 1,297,831 of RXID01014214.1, forward strand.
GAGTTCACCCAACAACAGGACGATCTGAATAGGAATAGAGAAGAAGCTTGCAGAGAGTGGTCCATGTGGTAGTGTTGAGAAGGAGGATAAGTAACTTATGGAGAACGAAAAGTTAGGGAAGAAGATAAGAGAAATAAAAAAAAAATAAAAAAGAGGTTTTGTTGGGCAGCTGTAAAGAGTACAGTAGGTGTAAAAGAGGGAGTCCAAAAAAAAAAAATGTTGACGGAGGAAGAGCCCATTCGCGGTGTTTAGCACATTAATAAAATCTCATCAACATTACAATCACTCGTAACTATTAGCGCGGCGATGGAACTTCATCAATAATGCGGTCACTTGTGATCCTTTAAAGATAATAATGAATATGGTGGACCCAAGATCTCATCGTGATCACCTGCAACCCTTTTAATAATGACGATGAAGAAGCCAGACATGTGATCTCACCGTAACCAGTCCTCTTGAAGACAGTGATGACAACGGCGAATCCTTATCGCACTTATCCAGCCTTTGAGCTCACATTTAACCAACTTTTGGGCTCATATTTAAATTAGCCTTTGAGCTAGCATCCGAACCAGCCTTTGGACTAGTACTTAATTAGTCTTCAGTTTTGCACTCAGTTAGCCTTCAATCTTGCATCCAAGCTAGTTTTTGGGTTCGCACTCAACTAATCTTCATACTCATATCTAAGCCAACCTTTGGGTTCCCATCTAAACCAGTCTTCAGGCTCACACACTAGTCAGTTTTCGGGTTCACGCTTAACCAATCTTCAGGTTTATATTTAGAGCAGTCTTCAAACTCACACCTAATTAGCTTTCGAGCTTAAACTTCTAAATCGGCTTTCGAGCTAGCACCCAACTAGCTCTCGGGTTTGCACATTTAAGACTAAGCTATGAGTCTGCTTAGAATTATCATAAACAATCAATGACCCTCAAATTAAATTTCTTAACATGAAGTAACTCAATCATGTTGAAATTAAACTCAACCAAAATAAATGAACCAAGGTCAAGTTGACTCAAAGGGACCTAAGTTGATCAAACAAATGGACCTTGCACTCCAAAAATCCAAATTTAAAATCAAGTTGAATCTAAATTAAACTAAGCTCAAATCAAATCTTGACTGGGTTAAACTAAATCCAAACTAAAATGAGTAAATTTAAAGTCAAACCAAAACTAAGATAGGCTAAGCTTAAATTGAAACCAAGTTGAGTTAAATTGATTTAAATTTAAGCTAAAGTTCAGCAAACATGGACTCTATAGAAGTCTAATATAAGGTCAAACTCGATTCAAGCTAAATAAAATTGAACTCAGTCCTGAATCATATTAGTCTCAATGAAACTAAATAGGGTCAAGTCAAGTTCCACTAGGAGTGCTAAAACTTCAACAATACTTTAAGGTTATAAACAAAGGGTGATGTCCCCATTCTGACCTAAACTTCAATTAGTTTGAATAGAATTAAATAAGGTCAAGTTGAGCCTTATTGGGTATGCTACAAAAGCTTTCAATAATACTTCAAAGCTATATCCAACTCTATAAGCTGTTGTGACGCTATCAAACCAAAAAAGTTAATTGTCAATACGCTCAAAGTTGTTAGTTATACTTCAAGATAGTCAACCCCAAAGGTTGTTAACAATGCATTTTCCAAGCTAAGCTAACCCAAAGCATTGACAATGCTTCAAATCAAATCAAACTAAGATGAGCTTGAACTCGCTTAGTCAATCAACCATAACACCTTATTCAAATGAAGTCAACGGACAATAACCTCCAAGTTGTCGGTCATACTTTAAAACTATACCCAATCTCCTAAACCATTAGTAATGCTATCGAGTCAATGAAGTTAATCAATAATATGCTCAAAGCCGTTAGTCACACTTCAAAGCTAGTCCTTTAAGCTAAGTCAACCTTATAAATAGTTGACGATACGCTCTTCAAGTTAGTCAACCCCAGAAGTAGTTGATAACGTACCCTTCAAACTAGTCAATACCATAAGTAGTTGATGACACACTCTTTAAGCTAGTCAATCCTAAAAGCAGTTGATGATGCGCCTCTTAAGCTAGTCAACCCCACAAGTAGTTGATGATACACTCTTCAAGATAGTTAACCCTATAAGCAGTTAACAATGTGCCTTCAAGGTAATCAATTCCACAAGCAGTTGATGATGAACCCCCCAAATTAGCCAACCCGAGAAGTATGCACCCTTCAACCTAGTCAATCCCAAAATCAGTTAATGATGCATCCTTCAAGCTAGCCAACCCCAGAAGTAATTGATGATGCACTTTTCAAGCTAGTCAATCTCACAAGTAATTGATATTATGCCCTCAAGTTAATCAACCCTAGAAGCAATTGACGAAATACCCCTCAAGTTAGTCAACCCCAAAAATAATTGATGATGTACCTCTTGAGCTAGTCATCCCTAAATCTGATCTTCAAAGCTATATCCAATCCTATAAGCCATTGGTGACACTACTAAATTAAATAAAGTTTCGTCTATGCTTTATTGGTCATGAAAATACTTAAAAAATTAAAAAAATTATCACCTATGTCTTATTAGCTATGAAAACACTTCAAGGTCAACAGAGTTATCACCAATGCTTTGTTGGCTAATGAAAATTACTTCAAATCATGAAGTTATCACTGAAACTCAAATCTACTAGAAATACTTCAAACTTCTCTCATTTTCTTTCATGTCCCATCAGACGATGCCATCAACACCTGCCAAAGATCGAGTTGATTTGAGTCAAATGCCATGTGGTCTGTTGTAGAGAGAATAGGATAGCAACACACGTTAAAGCTTCTTCTCTATTCTTTTTTTTAAAATTTTTTATATTTTTATAATTCTATGTTAAAATTTATTGTAAAGTGAGGGTATACTCTTATTTAGGCCATGTACCTTTTTTAAAAATTAATCACATATTTTCTTCTTTTCTTTTTTGTGTCTCTATTTTATTAACTATGTTTTTTATTTTAGGAGGTTCCTCATAATTATCAAGGTAATTAACAACAGGAGCTTATGTCTATTAGAAGTCATGTTCTCATAACACCTGATAGCATACTTCAAATCAAAATAAATTTTGATTTATGATTCGAGGTTGCTCTAGGGGTCTCCGTTACCTCGGGTTGCCGAATTGATCCCACAATTGTAAAATTCCGCTATTCAGAGTGACATAAATGAGTCCAATACCTATCTTAATTTGTGAAAGCTTTACTTTGACCCTTGGTTTGATGGATAATACTCTATCAAAATATAGCTTCCAATAAGGTTCTCTTTCATCGAGTAAAAGAATTTCTTCATCAAGGAGCTCGCAACTCAAAGGAGAATCGTCTAGTACTAGATGAGCTATGAAAGAATCAATGAGAGTTTGCCCCTTGACCATTTTTTTGGGAGTGAATTTTATATCATATTCTATGAGCATTAAAGTCCACTTTATTAACCTTCCGGTCAGTACAAAGCTAGTCATCAGGCACTTTATGGAATCAATTTTTGATATTAAAATAATTTGATGAGAAAGTAAATAATGTATCAGCTTCTTGACCGTGAATATGAGTGTTGGACAATGTTTTTGATGGAAAAGTAGTTGCCTTGTGCCCCCACTAGCATTCTACTCAGATAGCAGAGTATATTTTCTTTAATTCTCTTTATTATTATGGGTGAGAAATGCCCCCAGGAGTCCTTCCATTACTTTCATGTAGAGTATTATGGGATTATTAAGTAGAGGTGTTGTTAGGACTCATGGCTTTAGAAGATACTACTTGATCTCTTGAAAGGCCTATTGGTAGTCTTGATTCCAAATGAATAGAGTATCCTTCTTTATCAACTTGGAGAAAAACTTGCATTTTCTAGAGAGGTTCAAAATGAATCTTCTTATGTATACGAGTCAACCTTGAGATGACCTCAATTTTCTTAAATTAATGGGTGATGACATATCCAAGATAGCTTTGATCTTAAATAGATTGATTTCAATCCCTTAATGTCTGATAACAAAGCTGAAGAATTTTTCCAATGATATCCTAAAAGTACATTTCATAGTATTCATCTTTAAGTTATATTTTCTAAGGTGATTAAATACCACTCTTAGGTCTTGGACATGCCTGTCTTTGGACATAGTTTTGACTACCAAGTCATCCACATAACATTCCACTAATTAATATATAAGTTCATCAAATATTTAAGTCTTGGCCCTTTGATAAGTGTCACCTATATTTTTGAGCCCGAAAGACATCGCCATGTAGCAGTAAATGTCAAATTGTGTCCTAAAAATCATATGTTTCTCATCATTATGATGCATCTTGATTGGTTATATCCTGAAAAATCATCCATGAAACAGAATATTTCGAAGTAGGTCATATTGTCGATCATAATTTCTATTATTGACAATGGAAAGCCATCTTTTGGGCATACTTTATTCAAATCCCTGTAGTCCATACAAAAATAGATTTGTTCATTTTTTTTCCTTGACTGGTATGATATTTGCCACCCAATATACGTATTTTTCCTCTCTGATGAAGTCTGCTTCGATCAATTTTTTTGTTTCTTCTATTACCTTCTATTCTAGGTTGAGTTTCATCTTTCTAAGTGCTTGTTTAACTGACAAAAACTTAGGATTGATGGTCAGTTTATGGACTGTAATTTCAGGATCTAGTCTGAACATCTTCCTATAGCTCCATGCAAAGTAATCAATGTACTCTTGGAGCATTGCTTTGAGTTGGGTTTGGCTTTCCTCTGAAAGTTGAGTACTAATAAAAGTTAGCTTAGGGTCCTCCTCCAAGCTTAGGTTAATCTCCATCAATTCATCGACTGTGGTTTGCCCCTCACCCTCAAGTTCTAGTAGAATTTCTTTTGGTTTGAGGATTATTTATTTACTAAGTGATTCATCATGTCAAGTAAGGTTTGGCGAAGGTTCCTTTGAAGGCATTTTGGCCACATCATACCCCCTTTCTTTTGATTTTGATGAAATTTTATTGAGGATATCACCTTCTTGTGATGTCTGAAAAGTCACAACCACCTTGGTGCATGTGTCAAGGGTTATTGATGTCATTTGATCATTCTAAATATCAAAGAGAGGTCCAATGGTAACTATAAGACACGTGTTGGCATTTTGGATAATATATCCTAGTCGTTTGGTGTTCTTACTTCCTCTTCCAGGAATATAAGTACGTTCTTGGGGTGGATCTCACATATTCTTGAAGAAATGACTCTATCTCTTTATTTGTGAACACCCAGAGCCAAATTCATTGATTATCTGACAAAGCTTATTTGAGAAATATTTAAGCATAACTACTTATTGATGGTCACCATCATCCGCTAGATCTTCAGTCTCCTGGATTTCATGTATGCTGGGGGCACAAGAGCTTGCCTTGTAAAATAGCTTTTTTTTTCTTTTCCCCTTTATACCATGAAAGAATGTAGAAAGCCATTAATTCTTCCATGGCATTGATACTTAGCTCATCTAACAGTTTAAATAAGCTTTTCGAAACGTTAGTAATAAGGAGAGTATTTTTTTTTTAACTTTTGTTATCATCTTCATTAGAAGTATAATCACCCAAGCAGACTTGTGGAACTTCTTCATCTAAAGAGGTTGGGTCAGAATTGCTTCCTAGGTGAGGAGGAGTAAAGATAGGCTAGTAATCTTCTGCTTTACTTGACTAATGAAAACCCTCTATTAGTGTCAAATCTTTGATAGTATTTTGTATCATCATAATATACCTCATGAACATCAAAAAGGTATGCATCTCTATCAATTTGGTATTCTTCACCATCTTTGAAGTATTTGAGGCATTGATATAGAGTTGATAGTATTATATTTTTATGTAGCTACAGTCTCCCTAGTAGTGCTCTGTATGACGTGTCAGTATTAATCTATCATCATCACGCCTAATTTCAAAGAGATGCTTATGACTCCCAGAGCTCTTTAGCTATTCTGATTAAACCCTTATATGGTTATAATCTCGGACGATAGGTGACACACATCTAAAGTTAAAGCTCTTACAGTTTGGAGAGTTATCAAATTGACTGAGGAACCTGGGTTAATTAAGATGCAGTTGATCTTAATTCCATCACTATTCCCTATGACATACAATAGTCTATTGAATTTATTGTTCTAATTAGTAGGTCATCATTTGTGAAGGTAATGGCAGGAGTTTAACGTGTACACAAAGACTCCTTCATCTTCTCTTCAACAAAATATACTTAGTAGTTGGCCAGATTTTACAAGATATGTACTAGTATATCCTTGAATTCTTGTGACATCATTAAGACATCAAAAATACTTAGCATAGTAGGGATCTTCTTGAGATGGATTGTTATACTATATTCTACCTTTTTGGGTGCAGGTTCAACTTGCGAAAACTCAATGTCCTCATTTATCTAACTTTTCTTTTCCTTATCTTTAGTGATATTCTTGTCCCTAGGCATTGGAGCTTGTCTCGGAGGTAACACCTTTCCACCTTGGAGTTGTATTCGATTTGATCTCCTTAGTTGAAATCTGGCATCATAAGACCAACAAGTTTCATCTTTGGAATCACTTCTGAGATCAATCACGTGATAAGAGGTAATGAACCCTTGCCCCCAATAAGTAATTTTTTGAATGTCCTTGGAGGATGTGATTGATTGATAATCATCCCATTCAATGTTAAAATTAAGCACATAGGGTTTTCTCATAGAGGGGTCTTTAGAGACTCTCTGGATGAATCCTTCTACTCTGTTTGTTGGTATAACCTTCTTCAAGATTTTGTATTTAGGATGTTTCTTCCACGGATATTCAAATTAGCTTGATTATGGATATTCAAATTGACTTGATGGAGGGACAAAATGAGCTTTAACATTAGCTTACTTGATCCTCTTCCAAAATATTTGTTTCTTCCTTTGGCGCTTGCTGGTGTAGGACCTTCTAAAGTGGTCATAAAGTTGCTCTATGTCAGACAAAGTTGTATTCATCATTCGTGCCTTGTATGCATAATTCCTCTAAAGTTGTCAAAGTGCATTCTTCCATAGGTTCTAGGACTGGGACCTCACTAAACCTAGTCGGTTGGGTATTTGTTGCTAAATTTCCTAATAGAGGCTAGGATAGCAACTTGCTGACATTTACCTCAAACATATGAGTCAGCATGCGATAAGAGATTATAGACTTAGATAACTCTCTTTGAATGTATCTAGATTTCTTGACTTCTCTCTGGAGTAAGTGACTTGAGTGGTTGTTCTAATCCCGAGGAGGGTCAATAAGTGGTTTCTCACCATCGCTATGAGGTCTTTTATATGACTGTCTTTTCTACTATAACCTTCTCCATTCTCTCGCCTTCCTCACAAAGCATGGTAGTCATATTTGTCATATTTTTCATGTGGATAGCCATAGCCTTCAAATTCTTGTTCAGCATTTGCATTTGCCCACTAACAAATCTCATGTTAGTTGTAGCTAGCTCTTTCATACTATCAAGCTATAGTTTGAGTATGTCATAGTCATACTAATGGATGAACCACTCTCTAATCATCTCGGGATAACCCTTAGGAAGACTTGTAGGATCTCTCATTTTATCAATGACATCCCTAGTGAACCTATTTTCTTCTTCTTACCTTGCATCCGGAATTTACTCATTATTGAAGCGATGGGATGGAGATTAACTTGATTATAAACCTATGATAGTAAATATGACAGAGCATATTACCGCCAAAAGTTCACTTTCTTTATTTCCTACATCAAGGTCCTCCAGTAAAGCTTTAAGTTTTTCAGGAAAGAATTTCTCAAAAGTTACTTGGCTTCTTTCTTCCTAAATATATTCATCCAGAGTATCGATGTATTCTTAAATGACTGTTTCTTGACATCATATTCATCTAACTGAGCCAACTTCTTCTTTTTGGTTCTGTTCTTTCTCTTCTTGATGCTTCAAGTAGATAAGGTAGTTTCCTCTGATGATGCTTTCTTAATCACTATCCTAAGCTCTTTAGAGTTTTTAGTCATTTTTTTCATTAGTTTCATTAGCCTTTTTGAGATGTAGATGTTTCATAAGTGCCCTTGTCTGGGAGTATGTTGTGCTTCTTCCTCAAAGAGGATTTTAACAAGTAGTTCATGGTCCTCAAATATAATAATATAATTGATGTGTTCGGTGGATGTTTTGAATAAGGCTACCTTTGAGAGAGTTAGCTTGTCTCCTCAATATTACTTCTTGACCCAATCCTTGAATACATAATAGTCTTCAATGGTATACCCCAAAATTTTATGGTAAGGATAATAGTTCAAGTGATATATTTAGTTGGCCTTGCTTGGCCTCTTGTATTTTAGCAATTGGAGGCTTCGCTTCAAGGCATACTAAAAGATTTTACCTACTATTTCTCTTTTAAAAGAAATTTTTTTTCTAAGCCTTTGTTGAAAATCATTGGATCATTCCACTTCTCTATCTCCTCCAAGAGTTAGTGGCTTCTGAGGATTATCCTTGTTCATGGTAGGATTTGAAGGTTCTTTTTGCTCAATTTATGTGAATATAGCCCTTATATTTTTGGAAGACTCTTCATACTTTGTCTTATCTTTTTCTAGCTTGAAACTTTATAAACTAGATAAGGTCGGTGGGCCAATCCTTTCCATCTTTTTAACTTGCATAATGAAGTCTTGGAAGGTATGAATAGATAAGGAACTCAAATAAGGTGCTATCAATTCTCCCCTTATATTGTTGAGGACTAAATTCACTACCTCAAATTAGCTCATGAGTTACTCACACTTAATACTGAAATTTCTTCACCATATGATATAATCTAGAATCAACTCATTATCACATTTCAGTGTTGAAACAAGATCTATAATGATCACTTTATAGTTGACTCTTTTGAACTTGATTCAGAAAGGCTCTTTCATTTATACCCAAGTTTGTATGGATTCTAGTTGCAAACTAGCATACCACTCAAATGCTACTCCGGTCAAGCTTGCTAAAAATTGATGAAACAACAACGAGGGACTATTGCTTGAATCTCCACGCGGAGTCACAAAGTGAACTATGTGTTGTTTAGGATTGTCGATACCATTAAACTATTTGAAACTAGGCATTGTATAGCCTCTGGGATATGACACTTAGTCATAATGGCTAGGGTATAATTTATCAGTATCATTTCCCTACCCATCTCACTTTCTTGTCTCAACTATGCAATCACCATTCATTGTACCTACTATTATATGTATACTTGGAGTTTCATATTATGAAGGATCCTTGAAATCGAGGATTAGGTATTTCTTACTGGAGGAGGTTCTTGCAAAGAGCCTACATTTTCATGGATTTCATCTATGGGAGATGTACCTTCTACTGCCTCTACTGCTTGGGATAGTTGTTGACTTCGTTCTAATTTATCAAGCTTCTATCATCTTCATCAACTCCATGACCTTCTTTTCAGCTTCATATTTCTCTTTTGCCTTATTGTCTGAGTTATTCTTATAGTGCTTCTATGGTCACTTCCTAATTAAAGATTTTAGTTATGACCAAAGCTTCTGTCAGAACATAATGATTTATATTTTGAGAATTAGATCTAGGCTTTGGATTGAGGTTAATTTCTCCTACCAGTCAAGTTATATCATTCAAGAATCTACTTATAGAGCGGGTCACCACACCTTCTCTTTTGTGTGATAGCAAGGATTGGTCCATAAAAGCCCTCTCCTCTTAAATTTCTTTATCAGTAAGTCTTACTCGAGCAGTCTTCTTTTGACATTTGGCCTGCTGTAGTGTGGGCTCACAATCCCTTTTAGAATTATGATAAGAAATGACTTTAACAGTAATGAGTGATCTCCTTTAGCGAACTCTTATGTTGGGTTGTAGCTTTACGGTGATCCTTGTAATTTTAATTAGTGATTCACCCTTTTGTCATAATTTTAAGATAAGACTGTGCCCCTTGTGATTTACTCCAACAACTTATGGGGTTAGATATAGCTTTGAAGTATTGCTAAAGGCTTTTGTAACACACCTAACGAGATTCAGTTTAATCTTATTTAATTCTATTTGAACTAACTTTGGTTCAGGTTAGGTGGTAATATCACCCTTTGTTCATGGCTTTGGAGTATTGCTGAAAATTTAGCACACCCGGTGGAATTCGATTTGACCCAATTTAGTTTCATCGAGGTTGACTTAACTTGAAGGGTGCATCGTCAACTACTTCTGGGATTAACTAACTTGAAAGGGTGCATTGTCAACTATTTCTAAAGTTGATTAGCTTGAAGTGTAGCCAATGGCTTTGAGCATTTTGGTGGTTGACTTTATTTGAATAAGACATTATGGCTGACCGACTAAATAAGTTCGAGCTTACCTTAGTTTTGTTTGAATTGATAGTTGATGGACTCTTCTGTATATTGTTGATTAAATTTGGAGTGTTGCCAATTCTTTGGGTTAGCTTAGCTTGAAAGGTGCATTACAAACAACTTCTAGGTTAACTAGCTGCAAAGTATAGCCAACAACTTTGAGTATGTTAACAATTAATTTCTTTGGTTTGGTAGCATCACCAATGACTTATGAGGTTAGATATAGCTTTGAAGTATTTTTTAAGGTTTTTGTAGCACACCCAACGAGACTCAATTTGACCTTATTTAGTTATATTTAAACTGATTTTGATTCAGGTTAAGGTGGTAACATCACTCTTTATTCATGGTCTTAGAATATTGCCGAAATTCAGCACACATAATGGAATTCGATTATACCCAATTTAGTTTCACTGTGACCAATATAGTTTGGGTTCAAATTCGATTTTATTTAGCTTGAGTTGAGTTCGACCTTGTGTTGAACTTTTATCGAGTCCAGGTCTACATCTTGATGGACTTTGATTTAAGTTCAAGTCAATTTAGTTCAACTTAGTTTCAATTCAGGCTCAACCTGACTTGGTTCTGGTTTGACTCAATTCAGGCTCAACCTGACTTGGTTCTGGTTTGACTTTGAGTTTGTCCTTTTAGTTTGGACTTGATTTAACCTAATTAAGTTTTGATATAAGATTAGCTCAATCTAAAATAGATTTGATTTGAACTCAACTTAATTTTAAATTAATCCATCTCGAGTTTAATTAGGGTTGAGTCTAAGTTTATTTAGTTTAGGTTAACTCAATTAGGTTTTTGGAGTCCAGCTCGATTTAGATTTTAGTCCACTATTTGATTAATTTAGGTCCATTTTAGTTAACTTAGGCTTTATCCATTTGTTGTAATTAAGTTACTTCACATTATTCAATTTGGTTTGAGAGTCCTTAGCTATTTATAATAATTTTAAGTGGACCTATAGTTTGGCTTTAAGTGTGCAAACCTAAGGATTGGCTTAGTTTGCAAGCTAAAAAGCTAGATTCGAAGCTCAAGCCCGAGGGCTGACTTGGTACGAGTCCAAAGACTGACCTAGATGCAAACCAGAAGTCTGGCTGGGTGCAAGTCCGAAGGTTGCCTTAAGCCTGATAGCTGGCTGAGGTGTAAGCTCGAGGGCTAACTTGGATACAAGTTCGAAGGCTAGCTAAGGTGCAAGATTGAAGGCCCACTAAATATGAGTCCAAAGACTGGCTGAGTGCGAATTCAAAGGCTAACTAAGATGCAAGTCCAAAGGCTAACTAAGTGTGAGCCCGAAGGCTAACTGAGATACAAGCCCAAAGGCTAGCTAGGCACGAGCTCAAAAGTTGACTGAGTGTGAGCCCAAAAACTATTTGAGCATGAGCCCGATAGCTAGCTTGGTGCAAGCTCAAAGCTGACTTGAATGTGAGCCCGAAGGCTAACTTTGTACATGCCTAAACACTGGTTAAGTATGAGCCCAAAGGTTGACTAAGGTGTGATAATGATTCATCATTTTTGAGGGAGGGGTCATAGGTGACCGCAGTAGTGTTAAGAGTTCGCCGTCTTCAAGGGGCTGCAGGTGACCACAGTGTTGGTGGAGCTTCGTCATCATGCCAAGGATTGCGAGTGGCCATGGTGATGGTGGTGTGAAAGTTGGGCAAGAGAGAGCTCTTTCTCCCCTTTTTTTTTGCTTTTCTTTTCTTTTGTAAAAAGTTTTCCTTTTTAGCAAATTTATTTACTTTTTTTTCTATTTCTTTCCTCCCCCTTCTTATCTCCCATGCCCTTCCATTTTGTTCTTGTTCATGAGCCCCACTAGGCCAAGGTAGCCCGACTTCTTCTCTAAGTGGATCCAACTGGAAGATCTCTGGATCTAGCTGACTTCTTGGCGGCAAGGTGGGGGGCAGCTGCCCACCCCCATCTTATGGTTGAATCCAGCCCTACCATTGGCGATCAGCATGGACAGGGGCTTGGGCCCCCCATCTTCTCTCTTCCCTGGCCAAATCTGGCTAGATCTGACCTCGGTTTGTGGCAAGGTGATGGCTGTGAGCTCCAGCAGTGGTATAGGGAACGGACTGGAGCACAGGAGCGACAAAAGGAGCTCGGCTACTCACACATTTAGGGTCAACATGTAGCAAGGCTAACAACGCTTAGGCCAACTGCAAGGGCATGAAGTGGTGTTGGCCACCAAGAAGGGTGGATGGGGTAGCTACAGCGGGGTCCCAGTGAGATGCAAGGCAAGAGGAGCATGTGCTACATGTTGGAGTGTGGGAAATGATGGTGGCTTAACTACCAAAGGGGCTAAGCATAACTTCTGGCCGCAGGAGGTGGAGCTTGGATGCAGCAGGTTGGCAACTCACAATAAGGATGAAGCAAATGGAGGTGTGCCCGAGTGGGGTGGATCCGAGAGGAGATGCATGTCAATCCTCCTGCATAGGTAATGGTGGCGTTGCTCAAGAAAAGTCAGTGATGCAAACTAGAGGAGAACATCGGGTGGTGGAGCATGTGCCCCTCAGATGCATGCTGATAGGACTACATCAAGGGAGGTGGTCTTGGTGTGGGTAGAGAACTACACAACGTTGGCCCCCTCCACGAGCAACCGATAGTGAGGAGTAAGTGAGGCACTCTGGCAGCACGACTTTTCAATTGTTGGCCTATCTTGATGAATTCTTCAGCTTTCTAATCTCTCTTTGCTCTCCTTTCTCCTTGTTGTGCTGATCTCCTTCTCTTTATTTTTTTGATCTCCTCTTTTTTTTTCAAGTCTTCATCAACCTCTATAGGTTTTCAAAAGATTTGAAACCAAATTGAGAACACCATATTCTTGATTGGTTTGATTTTGAAATGTTTAGGACTGTGATTTATAATTGGATTAAATCTCCACAATCTCTGTGATTGGCATGTAATTCCTTTGACCAGTATTTGTTTCCCTGATGAAAAATTTGAAAATATGTTCAACTTTTGGTTGCTGAATTTTTAGGGGAGATATGTGTAAATTTTTTAAAAAATTTGGACTAAAGTATTATAATATCAAGTATAATGGATTAGTCTCACATCGGATGTTGGATAAATAGAGTCCAATATATATAGTGAAAAAAGACCTATGTCCTATAAGCTTAGGCTTTTAGGATAGTTTGGTATATAACTCACTATGTTGACCCGATTTAATATTCTTCTGACTCTCCCAATAAATGGTATCAGAGTACATTGTTATAATGTTAGGCATAATAAATTAGTCCTACAAGAATTCAATATATATAGTGAAAAAAAAGACTCATGTCCATAAGTTTAGACTTTTGAGATAGTTTAATATTTGGCTCACTATATTGGCATAATTTAACACTTTTCGACTCCCTCTAATAAGTGATATCAGAGCTTTAGGATTCTTCTGATATGACCTACCTATGGCATATGCGCTGCCACGCCGTCACGCCGTCCAGCCGCCCCGCTGCCACACCGTCGTCTCCGCTGGGCCACGGCTGCCAGGCCGTCACGCCATCCGGCGTCGTCAGATCCGTGCTCTCCCGCGCCTCCGGTCGTCGTCAACCCATGCTGTCGGGCCGAAGCAGGCGCCGCCGCAGCCCGAGCAGCCTGTGCAGCCGCATGCTAGCGGACCCTGGCCTGCGCGGTCGTGTGCACGCCACCGGCCGCTCCCGACGCCGTATCACGCGCCAGAACTGCGTCGACACCGGGTCCGTGCTGCCTGCGCACGACGCCCGCACGCATCAGCACCGCACGCCGCCGCACCGCACGCCGCCGCCTCCGCTGCCGGCCGCCGGAGCACAGCGGATGATCGGGGAAGAAGATGGAGATTTTTTTTGCAATTCTAACCCTCTTATTTTTCTATTCTCAATGTCATAGATCGGTATAACACCTTAAAAATTAGACATATCTATTCTCTACTCAGTTTTACTTAGATCTAAGTTATTATCATCCTCCTAAATATCATGGAGGTCACTAAATTTTCTGATTATTCAACATGGACTTGTCTCAGGAATAAAGACAAAGAAAGATAGATGAAAATAACTCAACCTACTTCAAATAGAGGTAAAGAGAAACAGATGAAAGTAACATCACCTACCTCGAATCTCGATAACGATCGTCCCGAATCCTCTTGCCACTCCGTAAGCCTCCCCAACGATCATTCCTTGACTCTCTCTACCTTCAAGCCGATTCTCTATCCGTCAGGGTTTAGTGGGTGGTAGCTGCCTATAAATAGAGGCGGTTATTGAGTTGTGGGTTGTGGGCCCAAGTAATGAGCCATTATGAAGTAACGGGTGGTTACACAACTCGTGCAATTTATATTTCTGTGAGCATTGTCTCTATGATAAACGGTCCAAGGTAAAGTTTAACACCAGTACTCGTTGCATGATAATGGCGTGTAGTGCTCTCCTATTTCATCAAAATCTGGTGTTTGCTAATTTTTTATTTTTATTAATGATTTTTTTCAGAAAAGTGTGAATTAATTTTTGATATCACAAAGTTGAAGTATTTTTTATTTTTAAATGGTGAAAAACTTTAGTCAAAAGAAGGACTATAAGAAAAATTAAATACCTCAGAAGTGATAATAGCGAGGAGTATGAATCAATAGAGTTTGTCAAATTTTGTGAAGATGAAAGTATCAAATGCCATTTTACCATCCCAGAAAAACCCTAATAGATTGGTGTGGCTGAAAGGATAAATAGAACTTTGTTAGAGAAAGTGTATAGCATGCTCAATGTTGCAAATCTTGACAAAACTTTTTGAGCAAAAGTAGTCAACACAATGTGTTTCATTATTAATTACTTTTCTTAGATAACCATTAGTTATAAAACTCCTGAAGAGGTATAGTTTGGTGAACCTATAAATTATTCTTATTTAAAAATTTTTAGTTATCCTACTTATATGCATGTCATTAAGGATAAGTTAGATGCACATTCCAATATATTTTCCTGGATTATACTAAAAAAATTAAAGGCTATTATTCGTTAAATCCTACTATTTTTAATGTAATTATTGAGAGAGATGTAGTATTTGATAAAAGTGTTATGTTAAAATCTCTCAAGAAAGGTCCCAATGATATAATTCAAGTGGAGGTAGAGCCTGCAATTCCTTCATAAGAAGATATTTAAGGTGTGCTAAACTCTCAAGAGAATTCTGAACTATATTCCTATCGAAACATAAACCAATATTAAGAATACCCTTGATATATCTTAATAACTATTTCATAACTTGTCAATGCTCTTTCCCTGAATTTGTCATGTAACGACTAACAACAATTGACAAGTTCAAGCTCTTCTTAGACTTGATCAATGTTCAAAGTCATTGATCCTGTACTGTGAGGTAATAACAAAGGCACCTGTTGAAAATCCAAATTCAAAGAAAAAGAGGATTCAAGCTAACATGGAGATTATTGACTTAGTCGTGTCTCGAATTTGAATTTTTTGAATAATCCTAATTAAATTAGGATTTATATTAGGAAGTATTTTAGTGATCTTAATTCTCTTCGAACTTATTTTCTACTAGAAGACTTGAATTTCTAATTTGAGTCAGTCTCTTACTTTGACATAAATTCAATTAATATGGGTCACACGGTGGAACTGGTTAACTAAAAATGTTATTGATTAAAAGTATTAAATCGGATCAATATAGTGAGTTGGATACCAAACTATTTCAACAGCCTAAGCTCATGAGATATAGGCCTTTTTCACGATATATTGGACTCTATATATCTAATATTCGATGTGTGACTAATCCATGATATTTAATATTATAATAATCTCCCTCTTCAGGTATGATTTGGTCATATCAAGTTTAATGATTTTTAATCAAGAATCTTTCTAGTCAACTAGTTCCATAAATTTCAGGGCCTTTTGCAAAAAAAAATATTTGCAAAAATTCTGAAAATTTCAAGGTCCTTTTTGAATAAAATTTGAATTTTTTCTGTAAATAAAATTTTTTTGAGAGGCTTATTTATAAATTTTTAGAAAAATTAGACCAAAATGTGATTATTATTTTTTTTTAAACTTTCAGAGGGCTTTTTTTGAAAAGAATATATTTGTAAAAATTTTAAAATTGTCAGGGTCCTTTTTAAATAAAATTTGGACTTATTTACTACTAAAATTTTTAGAAATTTTTCAAAAAAATTAGACCAAAATGTGATTTTATAAATTCTAAAAGGTTTTCTACAAAAAGGACATATTTATAAAAATTTTAAAACTTTCAATATTCTTTTTGAATAAAAACTCTTGATCTATTCATGGATAAAGAATCTTCAAGATTTATTTACAAATCTCAACTTAATCCAAATCTTATTTTAGCCTTTAATCCAAATTTAAGCCCAAATCCAATGTCTAAATTTAACTCATCATGAGTCCAACTCAAATTCGGAATAAGGCTCCAACGTCTACTTAAACAATCCTATGAAATGGAAAGCGAAGCAGCAGTAGTGCTGGTAAGCCCAAAAGATGATAGGTTTGAGTATTTCCTCAGTTTCATGTTTAGAGCTTTGAATAATGTGGTAGAGTACAAAGGCCATACTTCTCGGATTGAGGATAGCAAAGGTAGTCGAGGCCTTGAAGCTCGAGATTTATAGTGATTCATAACTCATTACAAGCCAAACCTGAGGAATATATGAGGCCAAACACCCTTTAATGGAAGGATATATGTCCAAAGTTTGCCAAGCCATGCTCATGTTCAATCACATCAACATAGAGTAAATCTCGAGAGAGAAAATTGGGAAGCACTTCAGACCCCCAGCTTGGGGACTTTGATAGAAAATCTAAGATATAGGGAATTAACCAAGCTGGAAGGATATGTACCTGAAATATCTGAAAATAGAAAAGCTACCCAATAATGAAGGGATGTATGGAAGGTTATAAGGCTTGCCCCTAATTTTATAATCCAAGGAGACAAGCTATACAAGTTCTCACCTACTTGGCCACTTTTCAGGTATCTTACTCTTGCGGAAGTACAGTATGCTCTCAGGAAAGTCCAAGAGGAAATTTGTAAAAGTCAAGCAAATAGGTGAATCATAGCACACAAAATACTCTGTCAAGGTTACTATTGGACAAATATAACTAAGGAAGCATTAGAGTATACCTCCCATTGTAAACAGTGCCAAATGCATATGCCTTTGCATAACCAACTTGCCATTGAGCTGCAATAGATACACTCACCATGGTTGTTCGATCAATAGGGATGGACATCCTATGCTCCTTTCCCTCGGTTTTAAGATAGCAAAAATTTCTCATAGTCGCAATTGACAACTTCACAAAATGGCTAGAGACTGGACACTAGCAACCATCACTGAGAAAAAGGTGAAAGAGTTTTTATGGCAAGAAGTGGTATGCTGATTCGGTATACCAAAGATGTTGGTAACTGGTAACAAAAAGCAATTTGATGGCTCAAAATTTGGAGAATTCTGCAAAGATTTGCACATCTAATAGAAGTTCAATCCAGTTGCTTATCCACAAGAAAATAAGCTAGCAAAGGTAACTAACTAAATCATCTTATAAGGCCTGAAGAAGCGCATATTAAGAGCCAACAGGGTTGGGTCAACGAGCTACCAAATATACTACAGGCCTATAGGACAACTCCAAAAATAACAATCAGAGAGACACCCTTCAGACATGCTTATGGAGTCAAAGTTATGATACCGATTGAAATCAGTATGCCCCTTCTATGAGAGTACAAGGCTATGGACCTTGGAGCAAATAAAGAGAACTTGAGAATTGAAAAGGACCGTCTCCTTGAGGTGCAAGACCAAGCTCGTCAACGAGTCATCTCCTACTAGCAATGAATAGCTCATGCTCAAGCTATTAGCCTGTATGGCAACATTTGAGAGGGGGAATGAAAGAGGTTTGAAAAATACAAATACATTTTACATAAATAAGATCAAAGCCCAATAGAATTTTTCAAAATAATTCACCATTCAAGAATTCAAATAATCTCATACATATTTCTGAGTCGCAAGTGCTATACAAGTAAAGCATAACAAGAAAAAGAATACATTGTGATTTTTTTGTGATTCGGAGACCAACCACTCTTACTCCATAGCTCCTACCTCTCTTTTGAGGACTTCAATCACTTAATTAGTGATGTCGCTTCTTAAGATGAAGCCAGGCCATCTACTTGCCAACCACAAATATCACTTTCTTTAGGTGAAGCCAAGTCCATCACTTCGTTACAATGAAGTCATGCCCATACAACTCCTTACTCCCACCGAGCAAGTGACACTTCACACAGAAGCCTATTGTACACTCACACTCCTAACACTTAAGAGTATTTATAAGTAAAAAAATAAAAAAGATAATATATTTGAAACTCACTACGAAGTCTCTCAAGATAAGAAGAAGGAGAATTGAGGATTTGCTTAAGATTAGAATATTAAGAGCATTTTTAATGCTAAAAGACTTTGGAGGGAGATACTTGCTCTAAGGATATTGAAAGTCCATTCTCTCACTAAACAAAGAAGTCCACTCCTAACACTTAGGAGTATTTATAAGTAAAAAAATAAAAAAGATAATATATTTGAAACTCACTACGAAGTCTCTCAAGATAAGAAGAAGGAGAATTGAGGATTTGCTTAAGATTAGAATATTAAGAGCATTTTTAATGCTAAAAGACTTTGGAGGGAGATACTTGCTCTAAGGATATTGAAAGTCCATTCTCTCACTAAACAAAGAAGTCCCAAGCCTTTATATATCTATTGAAGTAGAAAACTAGTCATTTGAGAATCACCCCTGGCTATCTATACCACATTTGGTCTTTCGAACCTCAAGGTTCAGTTGTTGAAATAGCTCTAGTGGTCAAAAATTGAAATAGCCATTATACTAATGTCAAAGGTTCATGCGCCTGATCACAAGGTTCGAATGTTTGAACTTTATAGTTTCAGACATTCAACCAAAGCTTAGATGATTGAACCCTAAGTATAAATTTCCTCAAAAGTTACAACTTCCAAACTTCTGGTGTCCAATCCTAGGGTTCGGACGTCCAAAGTTGTCAAAAATTTCAGAGCTAATTCTGTTATATTTTGGTGTCTGAACCATGAAATTCGAGTGTCCAAAGTTAACAAAGAAACTACTATTTTTACTACAACTTCAGCTTCATACTAGACATCATCTCAAACTAACCTTGGGTTAAATAATGAGTCAATTAAGGCATTCCAAGATTAGTTTGAGTGCTAACTAAAAACTCTAAAAATTAATCTTCAAACAAATCCTTGACTCAACCAAAATAAATAAAAATCAAAACTCAGTGAGCTGACTTGATCTCTTGAGCCTTCTTCAAGTCATCTTCAATTCTTGAAGTTTTGTTCGTTGATCAACCATCGCGCCTCATATGTAATATTTTATTCAAGTCCATCCACACTTGAAGGTTCCAAACAGGCTTAGTCTCTATTTTGAACTTGGCTTAGCTACAACCTACACATACTCAAGATATGATCAAATACATGATTTATTCATCATCAAAACTAGAGGAATGTTGAGATAATCTTTCACATGAGGTAATTTGGTGATTAGAAGAACTAATGTCACCAATCGAGCCACTGGAAAGCCAGCCCTAAAGTGAGAAGGACCATACCATGTCACATGGCAATGTAAAGTGGGAACTTACAATCTTGAATATCTAGATGGTGAAGCATTACCCTGAACATAGTATGTAAGTAATTTATGAAAGTTTTATCAATAAAATATGGCTATCTTTTTTATCATTGCAAGAAGTGTGACCCTTGAAGTCTGGTTATCAGTTCTTGTACTTGACTGAGGAATGGTCATAAGTCTTGCACTTAACCCTTGGTTATGGGTGCTGCACTTGACTAAAGCCAGTTATAAGTCCCACACTTAACCAAGGAATGGTTACAAGTCTCATGCTTGATCCTTGAACTCTGGCTACAAGTTATTGTACTTAATCAAGGAATGATTACAACCTTCATGCTTGATCTCTGAAGCTTAGTTATGAGTCTAGTACTTGATTGAAGTATGATAACAAGTTCCACACTTGACCAAGGAATGATTACAAGCCCCATGCTTGACCTCTGAAGCCTACTTATGAGTCCCACACTAGATAGAGGAATGGTTACAAGCTCTATGCTTGACCCCCAAATTTCAATTACAAGTTCTTGCACTTGACCAAATAATGATTACAAGCCTTGCTCTTAACCCCTAAAGCATGGTTATAAGTTCTTGCACTTGATCAAGAAATGGTTACAAGCCCTACGCTTGACCCCCAAGCCTGATTACATGTTCTTACACTTAACTAAAAAATAGTTACTAGTCCTTCACTTGACCCTTGAAGTCTGGTTACAAGTTTTGCATTTGACCAAAGCCAAGTTACAAGTTCCATACTTGACCAAAAAATGATTACAAGTCTCACTCTTGACTCTTAAAGCCTAATTATAAGTTCCATACTTGACTAAAGAATGATTATAAGTCTTGCATTTGACATCTAAAGTCTAATTATAAGCCTTACACTTGACTGAGGAGCTCCCGAAGACTCATGCCAACTGGAGCTCATAACTAGATGAGAAAGCACAAGCCCATAGCCAAATATGAAGGCCGATGGCAATCAATTTCCTTTAATGAGAAGCCACAAGCCTCAAACTTAATAGGAAAGATCACCTCCTATAACAAAGCCAAGATATGAGCACCACTCCAGGGCAAAGTCTTGCAACAAAAATGGCCTAATGAGTCATCTCAAATGAGAAAAGGTACGATTAAAACCTTCTTTTTTAGTTACATTCAAGACAAAATAATGATATAATAGGAAACAAAAATTTCATTAAAAATAACAAAAGAAAGAAACTCCCATTACACTAAGAGTTAAGAAGCGGAAAGAGTACAAGATTTGCCTAGTATGCAAGTCCTCTGATGGCTCAAGCAACCTCACCAGGCTAGGTTGGACTTGCTAAGGGAACAATATCTTCTACCTCAGATGAAAGCGGCATCTCAGACCTAGAAGGCTAGCCCTTGGGGCTGAGAGAATTGGAGGAGAACAGAGGAAGGCCACAAGAATCAAAGTGGTAGAGGTAGTAATGTGCCTCCAGCAATTCAAGATTGATTGACTGCAAAAACAAGTCCCTAAAGGGATCAAAGTCAAGCCTCTTCACCTCATCAAGGACATTATACCTTCAGTACAAATTATCATCGGAGAGTCTATTGACACTCTAGTCACAAATTTATCCCGGTACTCATCCGACTTCTTGAACTCCTCTACCACCTCCCTTTGAGCAGCAACAATGCTGATAATAGCCTGACCACAAGCCTTTTTTTCTTGGTTGCAGGTCTCTTCCACCTCTTTTATTTTTGCTTCAGATGTCACAATTTGACTCTGATAGAGCTCAGCCTTCTTCTCAACTTTTCTGGCCTTCTGTATCACATCTAAGGCCTCCTTCTTGGTAGTCTCATGTTGGTCCTTAATCTTTACAAGCTCCTCTTTGAGCTTGGCCACCTTCTAATTCCCAAAGTTAGTTATGACTTAGGCCTTCCTCACGAACTCTTCGACAGACCTCAACTGCTTGAGAGCTTCCTTGTTAGCAAAGGTTAACAATAATAGTACAATAGTAACATTAAAAGAAAAAGAAAAAGAAAAGAAAAAGGAGGGTTACGATTACCTCACCCTCAAAAATGTCATTGTTCATATTGGAGGCTATAAACTTGTTCTCTGAAGCTTGAAGTAGCTTGTGGGAGGTGCATGCACTGGGCGCATGTCTTTTAGGTTGATCACCCAAGCTTTGGAAGGGGATGGTACCCCAACAAAAGTAGCATTTCTCTCCATAGTTATGAAAGTGGTCAGGGCAGTCAAAATAGATTCTAGAACTCAGGCGACTACAGGAGCTTCACCCGAGTGATAGCAATCAAGGCGAGCATAGCACTACACCTCTTCCCCTTCCTTTTCCTTGGCTAGGGAGAAGAGTATTGAGTGGCCATGTCCTCTTGGTCTAGAGTTGAAGGCTGCATCTTCTTGGAAACTAGGGATTGAGTAGAGATCCCTTCTCCTACTACATGTTTGGGAGCAACCAATTGGGAGAACTTATTCCCTAGGGTGGTATGGTTAAAATGTTGAGTTTCCCTTTTTTCTACAAAAAGAACAACTCAATGTCAGCAAACAAATGTTGAAAGCATGTAAGGCCAACAACTCAGAAGCATGTCACCCACTAGTCTCTATAGCTACACAAAGCCCATACATATGAGAGTACTCCTCCAAACTCCATAAAGGAGTATTTTTCTCTTTTGCTATCATAGATTTGACCCACTTCTCCAAGATATCAAACTCAAACCCTAGAGCTTAGGGCACTTGCCACATTTGGAGGGTGCTCCCATCATAAGAGGTAGTCCCAAGTCATCGAAACAAAAGATCCTAACATAGTGTTCTTTTTAACCATGGACTGAAGTAGGATTACCAAAAAATAACTGCCACCCTTTGCAAGAGGACACGCACCAATTTCTTTTATGGTCCTTGGTTTTTCATAACCTATGGGTTGTCTTAAATATGTTCACAAAGGTAGTCACCCTGGTTACTATGAAAAACACCTAAAATGCCGATATTACCACCATCATGTTGGGTGTTACCAACTCCAAGGGTAGTTTGTAGTCCCGAAGAAAATCCCTAAGAAACAAAGGGAAGGGGAACTAAAGTCCAACCTCAAATTGAACCAAGAAAACATCATAGCAATAGGGGAAGCCCTGAAGTGCTTCAACTATGCTCAGATCCTAAGGGAAGATAGGTAACTCAAGATATTCCAGAAAGCTAAACTCAGAGACAAGATGTCCAACTAACTTCTTAGACATTGTGTGTTGGGTCATCCAAACGCGAACACGAGAAGGAAGATGGCGCACAAGGGACCATACCCAGGGAGATTTGAACTCCTATATTGAACTAGAAGACCATTTGTCGTGACCACTCTGTGAACCTTGACTAGCACCTCAGTCAAAAGATCAAAGTGATCCTTCTCATCAAAGCCTAAGGAAGATAAGCTCGTGCTCCTACTGAAAGCATTGTCCTGTAAACCTAGAAACAAAAGGACTATCATCAGAAAGGGGAGGCTATGGCCCTACTTGACTAAGGGACGTATGAGCTCGACTCTAAACTAGAAAAGAAGAGAAATGGGAAGAAGAATGTATTAGGTAAAAGTTGAAGATTTAAGCAGCCCTAAAAATGAAGATGAAATTTTTGTAGAAGCATTAGAAGTGAAATGAAACGTCAAGAAGATGAACTTACTCAATATTCTGGAGGAAAATAGAATCACCAATGAAAAAGATGAGAGAAGGGGGCAAAAGTAGCAAGTTGAAATCAATTAGATTCTGAGGGCAGCATAGAGTAGAAAAGATGACTCTTCACCAACTCCCCTCTTATAAAGAGAAATTGATGGCTAGGATCAAGCTTCGTCTGCCTTGTGATTAGTGCCAAAGATGTACGCACTTGCTGCGGTAGTTAATGCAAGTAGCACATGGCATCATCCAACTGGAGAATAATAAACAACAAGCCCCAAGGAGGAGCACTATTGATGCCTCGTATTCATCAAGACATGAAGCTTGAAGGAAAATAGGTGCATAAAATGCATCAGGTGAGAGAAGAAAATCATTGGCATAAATTCAACATAAGTGAAGATTAAAAGGTAAATAGAAGTAAATTCATTCATCCATTAAAAGATGAATACAGGAAAAGGAGACGAGCTCCCAAAACAAAATAAAGAAAGGTATGAGCAATCTCTTCAGGGCTATAGAGGGTCATTTCTCGAAGCCCAATTTTTGACAGCTCATAAGCTCTCCCTCGCATAGTAGCCTCGATCATTGAAGCCTAGAGGAGCAGAGGCCAAGGCAAGAGGAGCTACCAAGGTGGAAGGAGCTACGGCAACGAGGGAAAGGGTCCTAGAGAAACCATACTTCCCTAGCAATGGAGTGGTAGGACTCTAGCTACCACTAGACTTGCCTCTCATTCACCTCCCAAGCGATGAGCCACTGCAAATCAAATGACCAGTCACACAGGCCACTGATCACCTCGGCCTTGTAGTAGGCAAACCTCTACAAGAACGCAGTGGACCTAGTCTCAGCCTAGAGTCACCATCCCTTAATGACTTTACTCTCCCAAGCCTACTCAAACATATCTCAAAACTCATCGCTAGAGCGGAACCATTCCATAGACTGAGTTGCCTACAACTTGACGAGGGAGCAAGCCACATCAGCCCAGCAAGTCCTCCTTTATTCATCTTGGACACATCCAAAAATAGTCCTCCCATTCCCTACTAATGGAGAGCCGGTTGCAAGAGGCAATGAGCATATGTTGAAGCTCCACCATCTCATGGTGGGAATGCTCAATCTCCATCAGCATACTATTATGGGTCAACTCTACTCAAGAGACCTTCTCGTGGAGGTTTAGAAGGCATCCAGGCATGTCCAGCACAACATCATTGAGCTATGATCAAACAAGGAAAGTGTATCATGATTAAAGGGAAGGAGATAAACTGTGACACCTACCTTTTCCTGAAACTCAGCACAGAGAGTGACCAGGGTTGCATCAAGTAGTTCTTGTGGTGGCAAGGTGTCCTCCTCTGATGACTCTAATGAGGGGGAATTTCCCCCATATAGAGGAGTGAAGTCTTGAGCCCCTATATAAAATCCTATAAGTATGTGTGTCATCAAAAGGGAGCTCAACTATAGCAAGACTTATAAAAAACATCATTAAAATAGAAGATGCAACCACAATAAGATAAAGAAAAAATCCAGGATCGCAAAAAGCCGATGGGAAGTGCCTCCTGGATTGCTCCTTATATTACGATGAATGGTGGCTTGAAAGATAAAAATTTCCCACCGACAAAAAGTTGCATCTCAAGAAACCAACATTAACCGTCCACTGATGAAAGGTTATGTCTCGAGAAACCAACAGGTGAGAACAGCATTCAAGAAAATGCCTCATGAGTTAAGGTACCATGATGGCCACAAGTTTAATCTTCAAAACACAAGCCCTTACATTCAAACAATGAGGAGCCAAATGGAGAATTTAGGGGCCATTATGTGTCAAAAGGCAATATTAAATCAAAGCTAAACCCCATGGCAAATCAGGAAGTAGTTGAGAGAAAACTAAAACCATCAGCCTCTCCATTGCATCTCAGCTTGATAAGGCCTTGAGAGGCCAAGTCCCACAGCTCAACCATTAGAGGCCAGGTCTCACAGCTCAAGAGATAGGTACGGCCCAAGGCCATCGAGCTCCACAACCCAACCAAGATAAGTCAATGACGCCCATGACATGCTATTTGAGCATTTCGCACATTCCCTCTGTCTCCATGAGCACTAGCCTCTGTGGCACTCTGGGAAACAAACTTTTATCACTTGCAGTCATTATTTGCTCCACTGGTTTCTGCTTCACCTCCTATTTCATCTCGTACTACATGACAAAATCTGTCAACTCACAATATGGAATGTCAAGTAAAATCTCCAAAATACCTTCAGCTAACTGACATACCAACCATGATAGAGTTACCTAAAGAGATTGGGTCAAATTATCCAAAAATGTCCTATATAGTAGAGCCCAAAGCACTGAGATAAAGAATTCTCTCCTTCTTTCTCCTCAAGTTTAATTCCATACTCTATCTTCTCTCTAATCACCTAGCTTTATCTAGGGCAACAAAATGTAAAAAGAGTGCGATTCTGAATTGAGTATCGGAGTATCCTCCATCAGTCATCACCAGACGAGTAGTTCTATTTTTCAATGCAGGTTGGAATTAATTGAAGAGGACCAAAAGAGCTTAAAGACTCAAAACGAGAATCGAGCGGATGCAACATCGGATAACCAGTCTTTCATAAAAATTGAAATAATAAACATTTTTTATATTAATTTAATAATTATTCAAACCAAAATTAAATGAGAATAAATTATTTTTTATACTAACTTAATTGATAAAATTTAATTAAAATAGAATATTTTTTAAATATTTTAATTGAGATGATTTTTTTATAAATTTATAATATAAGACGAGTGATTTTTTATTAATAATAAAATGGTAGTTGATTTTTCATAAATTTACCATAAAATAGGTGATTTCTGACTAAATATTTTTACATTTAAAACTTCTCAAATTGAGTTTTTAGATTTAATCTGAGTTTAAAAATTCAATTTAACACAAATTCTAACTCCCATTTGGCAAAGACTTGGATTAGCTGTTCTAATTCTCCATTTAATCTGTTGCCAAACACACCTAATGGCAAGAATTAGATTAAATTTTAATACTAGTTTGGCTAAAAAAACTCGGATTAACATATCGAATTTCATATTAAATCAGTTCCAAAATGTATCCTAAAGTCCAATGAAATAAGAAGTCCCTTGTCCAAATGGTATAAAAATTGTACTAGCTCTTACTTGTAAAATAAAAAATAAATCCTCACATATTCCCAAAGTAACTATTATATCCCAAATTGTTGAGTTTTGGATGTCTCGAACTCAGATTAGAGTTTGAGTTAAAGTAAAAATCCAAAGTTGGATTTAGACTTATGATTGATTTGTAATATTATGAGTTATAATTATAGTAAAACTAAGACTCAATAAGGATCTATAAATATAGTATAATACATAGGGTTTAGTGGTGTGATGTAATATTGAGGTTGAACTAGAGAGAAATAGAGAGAATAGAGAGAAAAGAAAGAGAGAGAGTATCGGCTCTTGTGTATGGGTCTTTCTAGTGCCTCACTGTGGTCTCTCGTGATGGTTCCTCCTAGTGTTCTCTTGAAGATTCTCTCTAAAGATAGAGGCGTTATCGAGGCTTAGTAAAGAGTTTAATTGAGTAAGAAAAAGTATATTCTTTTTTGTAAACTCTTATAAAGCTTTTTTTTTATAGTGAATCTCTCGCTGTCTTATTTTATTATTTTTTTTTATCTTGCATTACTTCTCATTTCTTGTGTTGTTTGAGAATAAGATGATTCGTGAACCTTCCACTGTAAATCTTAATAATTATTATCATAGCTTAGGAGCAAATAACCAAAATGACAAAGTTCTTACTCGAGGTGGAGAAGTTTAACAGTAAGATAAATTTTCTCTTATGGTAGAAGAAGATGAAGGCAGTTCTTACTTGTCAAGATCTATAAAAGACGTTAGAGGAAAAAGAAAAGAGGCTAGCCAAGATAAGCGATTAAGACTAAGAAGAAATAGATCAGAAGGTTTTGAATTTAATTATTCTAAACCTAACTGATGAGATTTTGTACAATATCATTGACGAAGAGAAGACGATGGACATCTATATAAA
The DNA here is from genome assembly GCA_005019695.1 of Trichopus zeylanicus subsp. travancoricus. Classification (NCBI taxonomy): domain Eukaryota; kingdom Viridiplantae; phylum Streptophyta; class Magnoliopsida; order Dioscoreales; family Dioscoreaceae; genus Trichopus; species Trichopus zeylanicus. Next base: position 1,325,295 of record RXID01014214.1, read on the forward strand.
ACTTGAGAAGTTGTACATATCAAAAATCCTCACGAACAAGTTCTACCTAAAACAACAATTGTATGAATTGTGTATGAACGAAAGTACAACTATATTACATCTCTTGAATGCCTTCAATAAAATTATCACTGATTTGCTGAAAGTTGATGTGAAGTTTGAAGAGAATGATAAGGTGCTGATTCTCCTTATGTCTCTTCATATTTGGTATGATCATATTGTGAACACAATTTTTTATGGTAAAAAAACTCTCAAAATGGAAGATGTGATTACTAGTTTTCTTTCTAATGAGAAAAGGAGAAACTTTAATATTAATATAGAATTTGATGAAGGATTGGTGGCTCATGAAAGAGGAAGATTAAGAGAATGTAGAGAAGATAAGTAACAGTCCAAATCAAAATTGAAGATAAAAGTACAATATTATTCATGTAAGAAGTATGACCACATTAGACGGTATTGCCCTGAACGTAAAAAGATAGAATCCTCCAATATGGCGATGACAATAGCGGATGATACTTCTGATAATAGTGTGGATGGAGACGTTCTTGCAGTATTCGCAGAAATTGGTAAGTAAATTTTAAATTCTGGTAGTTCTTACTATATTTACTTCAAGAAGGATTGGTTTACTTCTTATGAGGAGAATAAGAAGAAAGGTACTATTTGGTTGGGCGATAATTCAGTCTGTGAAATCACTAGTGTGGGAACAATCAAAACTCAGATGTTTGATCGAGCAATTTGTACTCTTATTGGGGTGAGGCATGTCCCCAAAATGCGAAGGAATCTAATTTCACTTGGTGTACTGGACTCAAAATGTTGTAATTATTTAGCAAGAGATGAAGTAATGAAGGTGACACGTGGTATTAGAGTCCTAATGAAAGGAGAGAAGTATGACAATATTTATAAATTAGTAGGGAACATCATTGCAGGTGGAGTTCCGATGGCTACAATAGTGAAGAAGAAGTATGATACTCGAAGTGATTTGATGAGAGATAAACGTTCTTCTCGAGTTACTTTTGCTATAGAAGTAAACACAGGTCATCCGAAAAGCTTTCAAAAATACAAGACTATAGGCATGAAGTGCGAATTCGAGGTTGGCTCAAGCTCGCATCTTGCGATTAGGTGAATAAGCTTAGCCCAGGGGTAGGGGCTGGATGAGAGATAACGGCTAAAGTTTCGTGATGGTAGCACACCCGAGTTCAAGCCAAGGTGGAGATTATTGAATTTTAGATATCTCAAACTCATATTAGAGTTTAAATTAAAGTAGAAATCCAAAGTTAAATTTAGACTTATGATTGATTTGTAATATTATAAGTTATAATTAGAGTAAAACTCAAACTCAATAAAGATCTGTAAATATACTATAATACATAGGGCCTAGCGGTGTGATATAATATTAAGGTTGAACTAGAGAAAAATAGAGAGAATAGAGAAAAAAGAAAGAGAGTGTGTGTCGGCTCTCGTGTGTGGGTCTTTCTAGTGCTTCTCAGTGGTTTTTCATGGTGGTTTCTCGTAGTGTTCTCTTTAAGATTCTCTTTGAAGGTGGAGGCATTGTTAAAACTTAGTAAAGAGTTTAGTTGAGTAATAAAAAGAACAGTTTTTCTTATAAACTCTTATAAAGCCTTTTTTTTATAGCGGATCCCTCGCTGTCTTATTTTATTATTTTCTTTTATCTTGCATTACTTTTTGTTTCTTATGTTGTTTAAAAATAAGGTGATTCGTAAACCTTTTGCTGCGAATTCCAATACCAAATAGCTGCTCCTGATATTACAATTTAATAAAATCATAGTTAAATTTTACATTGCTCTAAATTACCATAGAAGATATATATACAAATAATAAAAAAGTACTCTACTTTGTGTTGTTCTAATTAATCCAAAATTACCTTTTGCAAAGTCAGAAAATTAATCTTGTTAATAATGTATTCTCCAACCAAATAAACCCTTAAAGTGCAATCAATAATTGGGAAGAATTAATCTTTGACAATTAATTAAATATTCAATGTCCAAGAGTTGTATTAAGCCAACATTTCACTCAGTAAAAATAAAATAAAGGATAAATGCAATTATTTTGAATGAGGGACGGAACTTGTAATTTTTCAATCTTAGAGGGTCAATATGTAAATAACGTTTGGAAAAATGAGCAGACATAAGTGGTACAGAGTAACAGGCAGGTTCCGAAGGAATCTGAAGCGTCACATCACAGGTGTTGCTTCTTTCTTGCAATGAAACAGATTGCGAATCCAGAGACAAAAGGCTGACACGCAGACATATCAATATTTTGATTGATTTGTTGTTTGCCCATCGTCGTCCTTTTGTCTACAAAATCTGAAGCGTCACTTCATGTCTTTCGGTCTTCACTGCTCTGCACTCTGTATAACATGTGTATATCCTCTGTGTGCTCCCATGTATTCACATCGGCCTGCTTTTCTCATTATTTCTGATAATTGCTGTAGTAATTATATAGGTTGCAATGGTGGTGGTGGACCTGGTTGTCCTCTTTACCCTCCGTCAGGTTCCGCGAATGAAACCAGATTCAGCTACTACAATAACGATCAAAGCGGCGGATACGAAGCTATCCACGACGCTTCGCTACGAATACATGCTATCCATGACAACCCAAATTATCAAATCGCTCTGGATCTAGTCCGCTGGATCATCATGGCCGGAATTTTTCCGTACAATCTAAATCAAGTCGTTAAAACTACCATGGCAACCCGATCATGTTTCTTCACAAATGTGTTATAACGGGTTGGTCGTGCTAACCCTCTTTTTTATAAAATGAACTTAGGACGAGTTAAACGTAACCCGAGTTTCATCTGAATTCATATCAAGTTCAATCCGTAACCTATCAATCTAACTATGACCTGACTTTAATCCTCCTATCATTAACTAAATATCAATTTCAACGGAGTTTACATGTTTTCTTTTCTTTTCTTTTTTTTTTTTTGAGCTGGATATCCAGACAGCAAACCACCCAAAAAGAAATATTTATTATTTGATTCATATCTTGATATAAGAAGCCCAATAAGTGTAATACTTGAAATAGCAATTCATAAAAAAACACTTATACTGAAATGAGTTAAAACAAGATAATACCCAAAAAGAATTACTAAATAATTTAGTAAAATGGATATAACTGTTATAGATGGCCCAATACTAAACAAATGAATATTCCATCTAAATGGTAAGAGATCCTCTTTAAAAAATAGTTTGGTCCCATCCGCTAGAGCTTGAAGAATTCCCAATGGACTAGCATATTCCGGCCCAATACGTTATTGTATGGCTACGAAGATTTCTCTTTCTAACCACACAATTACCAGTATCCCTATTATGATTCCTAATGTCAAAATAGGGAGAAATAGTCATATGAATCAATAGATTTCTTTTAAAGATTTCGAAAAAAAAAATTGATAGATTGAACTTCTATCGTATCAATTAAAAATCTCATTTTTGCCGGCCCATTTTAACCCTATCCAAGTAAAAACCAGGGCACCAGCGAGGGCAATTTCAGCTGCGTGATAGATCAGTATCAGGTTGGGTCGTTGCAGAATCATCTACAATCCAGATTGTCACCTGAGCACCATATCATCCTACCTAATTGACATTTGGCGTCACATGATATCATAGCACTAGTAATGCAGTAATACCTGCCAGAATTTTCAATAACAATCCTTGGTGATAGTCGTAAAGGTATTCATTCCACCAAGCTCTCTTCATTCCAGGAAGGGTTCAAGAAAAGTGTGTACATTCACATAATCCAACAAATTTGACAGTTATACACAATCCAGCACACAAAAAGATTTTAAAAAACAAACCATCGTCTCTAACAAGACAAGTTGTCAGGTGCTTCCTGATTCACAAGAGCTGACATAAAAAACATAAATCTGTACATGGAGCATTCTTACAATAGATTCAGGGGAGTGAGAATTTCCCAGTGCACTGATAGTTTATAGGGTTCCCCCGAAGAAATACCTAGTGAGATGTATTCTAATATATATGGTACAAAAACAAAGGACACCAGCTGCATCAGTGCTAGATCCCTTCTACTGGCACGATGCAACAGAGTACTGGACTACAGGGGCACCAAAAATGCAACTATCTAGTCAGAAGGCAAGAAGGAAGAGAGAAGGTAATAAAAGTAACATGCAATAAAATTGAACTACTGAATTCATCAAATTACCTTGTATATTGAAGGATCCGGCACTAGCATATTCTTACTGTGTGCCTTCAAGACATCAGACCCTATTGTGGTAGTCAATAATCTTCCAGCCAATGCTGGGTTTGCATGACATGACTCCAGCATGACTCCTGCCTTACCTCTTGGCTCCAAGTCTGTGACGAGGCTTGACAATTTTCCTGTTAGACTTGTCAACAGCTCCGCTGCCCAGAGAGAAACCTCCTCCTGCATTACCCACTTGTTGAAATGGATTAGGAGTCTGAGGAACAGAACTCTGGCCCCCAAACAGGAAAACAGGCTGTCCACCTGTTGTAGCTGCTGGGGAACTGAACATAAAACTAGATATCGCTGTAGAACTTGTTGATTGCCCAAATGGCGAAACTGGGGAAACAGCAAACCGGACTGTATCATCAGTCATGGTATCCTCAACACTCATTTGATCATTTTGCAGAAACCTTGAGCAAAAACCAATAGGAGGTGACACACCAAACAGAGACGGTGCAGAAGCACAGGTTGCTGCAGTGGTACCAGCTGAAGCAAATGAGAATGTGGGCACTGATGGTGAGCCAAATACAAAAGTTAAGCTTCCTGAATCAGGATCACTCGTGGAAAGTGCACTAGAGCCAAAAGTGGCACCAAAAGTAGGCACTGAGGATGACTGAGAACTTGAAGCGAACATATTAGCTTTCAGTGACACAGAAGAAAAGCTGCTCACAGAACTGGAAGAATCATTACCAACAGAGCAAGATAACAAAAAAATTGAACCAGAAATATTGGTATCAGGTGCTGCAGATCCAAATGGTAAGCCACTAAAACCTAGCGAGGATGAACCAGACAAACCAGAAGTAGACACTGAAGCAAAGGAATTTAGTTGACTAGTGCTCCGTGAAAGACTTGAGAGAACATTTGCAGATGAAGTGGCCTGAGTGCCAAACAAAGAGCCTGTTGTGCCTACATGATCACCACTAGACACTAGGAACTGCTATTTGGAAATATACTACTAGACTCTGCTGGAGAACTGAAATTGAAAAAGCCACTCCCAGCGGTTGAAAATGGGGACAGAGGAGAAGGAAGACCTCCAAAAGTACCTGAAAAAACAAGTGCACTAGAGAAACTGCTGGTTGTGGTTGAGAATAAAGATGGTGTTTCCAGGGGAGCAGAACCACTGCCAGTACTTGAAAACTGGTGTGATGTCCCCACAGGAAGGGAGCTAGTGACTGCACTAGTGAACTTAGATGAAATAGTTGAGGCAGCCAAGCCAATGTCCGCACTTGAGAAAGGAGATGATACAACCAAAGTAGATGAAGCACTGCTCCCGGTATTTGAGATTGCAGAAAATTCTTTGTTGTTACTAGTGAAGTGGAATACCGATACCTTGATTGGCTTTGCCTCCAAATCTGTGGATCCAGATTTATCAGGTGTGGTAGAAACAGAAGATGATGCAAGAATTGAGGCACCAGACCCAGATTCAGATGCATTCACTGTCAAAAATACAGGTGCTGCAGATGAAATATATGAGCTGCTTAGATTACTGGTTCCAGTGCTGGCAGAGAAAATTGAGCTCACTTGATTATTGGAAGCTGGTGTGATAGAAAAGATTGTAAATTTTTTGGGAACTAAGGAGCCATTGTTTAGATGTGGAGTAGCAGAAGAAGCAAAAGCAAACATGGATGAGGCAGTGGAGGTTGAAAAGTCTGATGAAACAGAAGCTCTGAATGACCTGAAAACCTCTCCAGCCTTGTCAAGTTTAACTCCTCTATCCAAATCTGATACTTCAGACTGAGTTGTGATGGCATTGCTGCGAGATAATAAACAAAAGTTAGAAATTTGTGAAACTCCACTAGTGAAAATGCAACAGGAACCTGAAACATAAAGTGCTAGCATATTTCATTGTAGTTCTATTTATTGTGATTGAAAAGTCAATACAAGATTCTCTTTCCAGACATTGATGATGAAGGACACGATCTACACTTGCTAGGTATAGGAGTTCATCAGACTATACACAAAACAAACAACATTGAAAAACTAACATTTCCATGTGTTGAAGCCAATTTGTTTTAAAACACAAAATAATGACAACCTAATAGCCCAAAACGCAAAACCCAGTCTATCCATTGATATATTGTGTTTTCTTACTCAAAAGATATGCTAATACCTCTTACTCAAAGATATCCTCAGCTGCATCAGTTTCTTTGCAGAAAGAATCCATCTACAACATAGATGCCTGCCAAGAAAGTTCTAAGAATTTAAAAACAAAATACATCCTATCCTCACATTTTTAAACAGATGCAATCCATTTAAAATTTTACAGACCACAGATTGAGCTAAGAAGAACAACATATAACCTGGTCACTGAAACTTGTTCCACATTAAGGGTTGCACCATTGTCCTGGACTGTGGGGGTGCTATTTTTCGGAGACAACATAGTTGTGTGAAGACCTTTGGAACCAAAGGCAAACATAGTAGCCAGAATTTCTTTGTTTTTCTGAGCTGATCTCTCAAGCAATGGGGTTGGCATAGTAGGTGTTGGAGGCTGCTGACCATTTGTGCTGGTAGGTGTTAAAGGAAAAGAAAAACCAGCAGGCTCACCTGAAGTTTTGACATCAGACTCGCCCAATAATTTAGAAGTGGAAGGATGCATCCTTTGGGAGGAACATGTCATAAGCTTCACTGGGTTTTGTGTCTCATAAATGGTAGAAATGGAGTCTGATTTTGGTTCTCGTTTATCCCTAGCATTGGCTGATGAAGCAGAAACATGTCTGATATTGAAATTATTAATGTCTGTTTCTACTGAATCCTGAAAACAAAAAATCAATAATCTCATTTTTTTTACAATTGTGACAAGAACCACATAAAAAGGTCAACTTTAAAACCTCATGTGCAAGTAACAATTATACAACAGGTATCAAAGCAAAGTCTAATAACTCAGCTGCAGTGAATCTAAATAATGGCTTTTCTTTCAAAGGAGCTGAAGCAGACCCTGAAATGGCCAAATCTGGAATCCCCTTATTGGAAATGGCAACACTGGCATCAGAGTCAGATATCAGTTTGCCTTGGGAAATAACAGGCTTAGAGGGGGAGGGGCCATTCTCTTGAACCTCTTGTTTTTGAGACAGCGCAACAACCCTTAAGCTGGAAGGTGACTCTTTTATTTGATTAGCTTTAGGTTCAGATGACTTTCCTTTTGGTGAAGGGACAAGTTTATCAAGCTGCAGTAATATTTTCTTGGCCATCTGACTGGACTGAACAGGAAGATGAGAACCATTTTCGTCCAAACCTATATTATTATCATCGTCTACAACCTGTGAGCCTATGGACCCATATTTTGGTCTATTAACCTGGAAAGGCTGCGGAGCTGAGATTATAGACCCTGGAACAACATCTCTAAAAAGCGGAGTGGAGACACTGGTAAGAAAATTTGCAGGGAATGGTGAGTATATCTCCTTTGAAGGGGTAATTAAGTTTGATTTCTGATGGATCCTACGCATAGGACCAAATGATCCATGGTCACCTTCTAAGACTGAGCTACCTTGCTTCAAGGCCTGTTTAACAAAGGAAAAAACAGAATAACTTATCAGATTACGTAAAATGACAAGCAAATAACAAGAAGGTTTGAATACTGAGGCAATTGAACAGTTTCTTGTGACCAAATGAATAGATGCTTATATTAGCAAGCCAAAGTGGAAGTTTTGATGCAACAATGAACTACAGGTTAAAAAACAAATCACATGGCATATATCCCTACTCATCTGCACACAGTAGGATTTCTACAAGTGAATGAAATTTCCAGAAAGGCAATCCATGGAAATTGGAGCTCCACTTTGTAGTGGAAAAAGAGTTAAATGAGTCTTGTTCACTTCTAAGTAATGGCATCTCTTCGCAATATAAGACAAACCAAATAGACTCAGGTTTGATCGCAAAGAGAAAGAAACTAAACCCATTATAAGCATTCACACAAAGTACCATCCTCAATAGGATCTATAACTTAGACAAGGACACAAAGGAACATGTTTCTTTTGGGGTCCATGCAATACACAATTGCTACTCGATCTTACAACTAGCTACACTAGAGGCCAGCAGCAAAATAGTGTGAAATGTGAACATGCAAGGATTGAAGTTTCTTGGAACTTCAAATGACGTACCTGTTTACCAGCAGAAGCTAAGTGATTTGTTATCAACTGTGATGGCATTGATGAGCCAATGTAGCCATCTCTGGTGAGCACGTCACACTGAAGCAATAGCATAACAAATTTGAATGGGACAAAGGTACTCACCAAAACTATCAACTCCAAGAAAATAAAGATCAAAACATAAGCAACAAGTACAAATCAAATAGATGAATACCTTAGTGTTTGCTATCATATGAACTTTAACATATGGAGAACAGGACATTTTGTAAATTGCAGATCTGCCCCTAAGTCCTGGAGTGAAATACAAATTTTCAGGTTGTTTGTGAACTCTTGGAAAGCGGACAACAGATCTCGACACAACTGGAACATGGGATGCAGAAGGTGCATTACTTGGTAAAGTTGTTCCATAAACAAATAGCTTCGCGAACTTAAACTTGAAGGGGACAATTTTGAGGGCCTAGATCCCATATAAGCTTTTGCAATTTCTGCAGGCGAAGTTTCATCCTCATGAATCTGCAAACAGTATTCAAGGTAAAGAATTTTTCTCATATATTGAGAAATTTAGAGTATAAATGATGCAACCAAAACCACATAACAACATTTCTAAGAAAAAAATTGGCAAAGCACTCGAATTCTCATGGTTGGAAAAGCAGCTATATCAAAAGCCTTCATTATAAAAATATGTTGATGCAATGGGAGCACAGAAGCACCTTAAAATCTAAACTACCCTAACTCATGATCAAACTTTGAAGGACTACTCATTTGTGTGTGTGTGTTTTGTCTAACGATAACCAATAAAGCATCAAGTTGTAGGTCACATGATTAACTTTTACCCTTAATCCTCCTTTTGGAGTTGAGACATTCAAAAAAAGATTGTTGTCCCCAGTTCCTTTCTCTTTTTCGGGATCTGATACATCTTTCATTATTCTCTGCTTGCTCAGCCTTATCTGAACCGATGGTCCTTGAATGAAGCAATTCTGTCAAACAATCAAACTCAGCCCTGTTCACGATAAAGAACTATAAGATATATAACAATGAAAATTTTACAAAACCTTAAATTTAAATCGACAATAACTTCATAATGAACTAAATGGAAGGAATGAAAAAAAAAATCAAAGACATAAAACCAGAAAAGCATTCAGCAAATCAATACTATTGTAACGGCAACCAATAATATTGAGTAAAAATTATAGAGCAACATAAATTAACTATACCAATCCCAAACCACAATATTTAAGAAATACTTCCCGGGTGAATGTTTTCTGCTTCAATAGTTTTTCAAGCTCAGAAATTCCATCAGATGCAGCACGACTAATGAGGTTGTTGTTATCCCTTTCTTCCTTCACTGGTATTTCAGATGATGAATTCTGCATGCGATAATTTAAGATGCTATTAACTCCTATAAGCTTATAAAATTGTGGAAACTGTAAGATTCACCAGTATAACTGGGCAATTTGATAGCCAGGAAAATACTTTGATTGGATATTCTGATGGATGGCCAGGCTATCCATAGATATTCCTGCACATCCACAAGCTAGCAAAGCAATAACAGCTACCATATGGGGAGTAACCAGAAAAAGATTCAGGTGCATAATTCCGAATGTTTAGAATGACATAATGCCAAAGATACAGTCTGCATCTGTAAAACCAAAAGGAGAGTCCTGCAGCCTTCATCTTGTTGATGTTTTCTTAGACCAACTTCCCCACATGATAACTGCACCAGTTCTCTCCCTGTGCATGCACAGGATATCAGATTGATAACCTAGGTACACACATAAAGAACTACTTAAAAGCACAGCAGACAATATTAACATATCTAAAAATCCTATGATGAAGATTGGAAAAGCAGCAACAACACCAAGACAAGGTGATCGATGGAAGATGCAGCATTAAGCATCATGTAACATCATTAGAAAACATCTTAAACAAGCTGCAGAGACTAACAATGGCAATCTGAAAGTGATTTAAGACATGCAGAAAGCAAACACTAAACTTGATTTTAACAAGGTAAGCTTTGACAGTGAAAATGACTCTGCAAACCCAACAACTTTTGAACCAGAAGTGGATTAGGTAAACAAGATTATATTATTTAGAAAATAATTCAGGAGGAGAATGAATTTTGCAAGTTTTTTTTTAAAAAAAAATCACAATATGATGGATAAGAGGTATCAGAAATTGGTCTCACATGCATTGAAAACACACAGTATGTTCGCAAAAAGAAGCCAGGACTACTGCTTAGAGAACTTCATAATCCAGTGATTGCAATCAGTCAAAATATTCTGAAGAATGAATTTTGCAAGAATTTTTTTAAAAAAAATCACAATATGATGGCAAAGAAATATCAGAAAGAAGACCCACCAAAAGATCCTATAATGACGGAGGACTGGGAACTAGAAAACTCAAACGAAATGTTTGTTTTTCTGAACAATGTAAAATCTGAAATAGGTCATAGATAACTCCACTTTGTGAGTGCAAAAGCCATATGGAACAAATTTATAACATACGACAGGAAGACAGCGAATTGAGTTCATATTTTAATATACCAACTGATTTGTGGAATGAACTAGAATATTATAGACCAGCTAAGTTAGAAGACAGCCATAAAGATCAAAAAGAACAAAAGAATATGCAGTTTCTTCATGACTTAGACCCTTGGTATAAGCAATATAAAGCCAATTTCTTGGCTGGAAGTGAGCTACCTCCATTAGAAGAAATATATGAAAGATTCCAAATGGTTGGTGTCATTTTTGTAAGCCAAAAGACAATAAAAGAAAGCTCTACCATGATCTCAAGAAGGGATACAGGATATGGCAAAGGAGAAAATAAATTCACAGAAAGAGGAAGAGGGAGCTACACTGGCAAAGGAAGAGGAAGAAGCAATTTGAGATATACAAAGCGTGACAAATCACAAACACAATTAACAGATGTTGACTAGTAGTTGGTAAACTAGCTTAAACAAGTAGTGTCCAAGTAAATCAGTCTAAAGAGATAGATTCGAACAACAAATTACAAAAAGCTCCTTCTAATCCTTTCTTGATAATCATCTCAAAAGAGAAGTATAATCAGCCAACCAAAAAAAATAACACTTCTCTTTTCAAAAAACAAAAGTCATCACAGTGAATATAGGGATCCCTAGATCATTGATTTAGGAGTCTTTGATCACGTGGCATTATAACAAATCATGGTTTACTCATATAAATAGTTATACAACCTCAAGACTAGTGACATTAGCAAATAGTACAACATCTCCAGTAATAAGACATGGTGATATCCATCTATCATTCTTGAAACTGTCTTTCTCTTTATATGTTCCCAAATTCCATGTTAATATGATGTTTGTCAGTCAAATGACTAAGAACTTAAATTGCTCGATAATCTTTTATTTAACTTATTGTTCTTTTCAGAATTTTCGTACAAAGAGAAAAATTAGTGAGGGTAATGAGGGCAAAGGACTTTATATTTTGAAGAATAAAACAACTAATTCAAAAGTTTTACTAGCTCAGCAAGAAAAGATATCTAAATGACACTATAGACTTGGTCATTTATCATCTTATATATTTAGACTGTCATTCCCTAAGATTAATACCTCTAAAATTAATTTCTATCAGACTTGTGAGTATCCAAAACATCACAAATCAATGTATTTTTCTAAGATGAATAAAACCATTATTATTCCTTTCAACGTTGTTTCCAGTGATATATGGACATCTAAGGTAGCATCTTGAAATTATTACAAATATTCTGTAACATTCATAAATGACTATTCTATAGTAACATGGTTGTATTTAAAGAAAAAATCAGAAGTGTTTGAGATATTTCAGATTTTCCATAATAAAATTAAAAATCAGTTCAACACCAATATTAAAACACTGAGAACAAATAATGAAGGGGAATATGTGTCTCAAAAATTTCTAAACCACTTAGGAAAAAATGAAATTTTGTCTCAAACATCATGTGTCTATACATCTCAATAGAATAGTATTGTTAGAAGAAAAAAACAGCATTTGTTAAGAGTAACTAGTGCTTTATTATTTGAAAAAAACGTACCCTCAAGGTTTTGAAGTGATGCAGTTCTCACTGCATCATATCTAATAAAAAAGTTACCAACTCCAAAACAATCAAAACTCATTTGAAATCTTTTGCCCTGAGGAAAAACTATTTTATTTTCTTTTAAAAATATTTTGTTGCATATGTTTTATTCATAACAATGATCCATTTAAAAATAAGCTGAAACATAAATCAATAAAATACATATTTTTAGGATATTCTAAAATCAAAAGGGATTATAAGCGTTATGATCCTAAAACAGACAAAATTTATATATCTGCATATGTAAAATTTTATGAAAAAATTGCTTACTATCCTAGTAAAAATCAAAAATAACTTACTGATATAATGAATGACCAAAACCTAAAGTAAAACAGTATTACCAATTCCTTTAGATGTTACTTTAGAGAAAATTGAGTCAGCTGACAACCAATCAAAAGAGACCTTGATATATACCAAGAGGGAAAAAAAGAGTTTTTAAATTAACACCACAACTAAGTTAAACTCACTAGTAAAAGATCCACAGAAAGAATACAATATGAGCAACAAACTGCAAAACCTCAAACGACAACAATTCCAAAAACTCAACTTGAATAGAATAAAATCAACCACATGATGATATTTAATCCATTGCAATAAGAAAAGGCAAATGAGAATGTACAAAATATTTCATTGGGAAGCATATCTCATATTTTCTTTTTAACTCCATCATATAAAAGATTTGCTCAAGTGTTGATAGAAAACAAAATACCAAAAACGGTAGAGAAAGCTCTCTCGGATAAAAGATAAAGAGAAACTATGAATCTTGAAATGAAAATCTCACATAAGAGTGATATTTGAGAATTAATTCCTAACCAGAAGACAAACAAATAGTAGAATGCAAATGGGTCTTCACTATAAACTGCAATTCTAATGGCAATATAAAGAGGTTTAAAATAAGAATAGTAGCAAAGAATTATACCCAAACATGGGGGAGCAGATTTCTTTGTTGATAACATTGTGCTAACATGAGACAATATTAAAAAAATAAACTAACTCAAAGAATTTTTGCAAACTAGGTCTAAAATTAAAAACTTGAAAAAACTACATTAATTCTCTGGAATAAAAATAACACATTCACAAAAAGAACTAGTCATGTCTCAAAGAAAATATATACTTGACATATTAATAAGTACATGATTACTTGGTAGAAGACCAATTAAGGTTCCCATGGAACCAAACCTTAAGTTATACCCAAATTAAGAAAAACCACTAGAAGATCCAATTGATTCACAGATAAACTAGTTTAAATTGATTTTACACACAAAATAGTTTCACAGGATAATTCAAAAAAATATGTTAGATTTGAGAATAAGCTAGTGTTATGATCATGAAATAAAAACACTTGAAACTAGATTTAGTCACTATTATTGTGAAAGTAATAACCAATCTGAACTATCAAATTCAATGTTTTAGATTAGCAATTGGACCCTTCGATTAAATAGATAGTTTAACAATTGGCTAATTTGCATATACCTCTTTATAAATTTGTGAAATTACATATAATTTTAAAAAAAATAAAAATTATATATAATTTTTTGGATTTTTATCATCATTGCAAATAAATCTCAACAACCTCTCCCTTCCCATCTATGCCTCCCTCATTTTTTACAGATATTTCGTTAAATACCAAAAAAACACACATTATCAATCATTCATATACATAGAGATATAAGTAGGAACATCAATTTGGTTTGTGAGAAGCTCAAGTTTGATTCGGTTCATTTTCTAACGAGCCAAATACGAGCTGAAATCAACTCACTCAATTTTAACTCAAAAACTCTTTTTTAACATTTAAAAATATAATTTTAAAAATATATCAATAAAGAAAACTTGTAGGAAAACTAATATATTTGACCATCACCAAACCAAGTATCGGTTATACAATTAAAGTAGTGAGCCAATTAATGAAAGAACCTAGAAAACCTCACTTATAAGTTGTATTTCAAATGCTCAAATACCTTAAAAATGCTCCAGGACTTGGTCTGATTCATGAGAAACAGAAAAGAAAAATAAAAATAAAAACTTATTCAGATGTAGATTAGGTTGATTTGCCAATAGACAAAATATCTACAATTGGCATATGTATAAAACTAGAAAATCTCACTTATAAGTTGTATTTCAAATGCTCAAATACCTTAAAAATGCTCCAGGACTTGGTCTGATTCATGAGAAACAGAAAAAAAAATGAAAAGAAAAGTTTATTCAGATGCAGATTGGGTTGATTTGCTAGTAGACAAAAAATCTACAATTGCATATGTATAGAACTAAGTAAAAATTTGATTAGTTGAAAAAATAAAAAGCAAATAGTAATAGTCAAGTCAAGTGCAAAAATAAAATACAAAGTCATTACCTTACCAATATGTGAAATTTTGAAGTCATTTATCTATGAACTAAGTTATTCAATAGAAAAAATACCTTAACTTTTGTGTGATAATCAAACTGCAATTCATATCTCCAATAATCCAATTTTCTATAAAAAAACCAAATACATCAAGAGAAATCTTCATTTTATCGGAGAGAAGATTTAAAACCAAGAATTAAGACTAGATTATATCATAATAAAAGACCAATTGGTAGATATTTTTACAAAATATGTAAATTAAAAGAAAGTAAAAAAGATCAACGCCAAGTTAAACATGTATAACATATAGGCATCATTTGATTCGAAATCAAAATCAGAATCAATATCAAAATTAGTAAACTATTTTTGTAAACTAATATTTTTTATCAAAATTAATCTTACAATAATTTAAAATTCAAAAAATTATTTAATTTTTTAAATAATTTAATTTAATAGCGGTATAAAATAAGTAATATTAATTTTATAAAAAAAATAATTCTATAAAATATTGATCCTGATCCCAAATCAAATAGTGTCATACAGTCCAAATTGAGAAGGGGTATTAAAGAAGAATAAAAAAGAATTAAAAGAAGAGAAGAAGAAGAAATTAGAGAAGGAGAAAAGAGGGCTCCAAACATCTAGAGAAAGAGGGTTCATAACACTCTCATCGGCTCAAGACTTGAAACATAATTGTATTAGTGTACTATCCAAATACTTAAAGTCTTGGATACGTCACGACCCATAAATTTGAGATCCAATGAGTCAAGTAGAGTTAAAAGCCAACTTATACTGAAACTAGGTTTAAGTTAAAAAAGCCCGAGTAGAACTTTAGGATTATAGGACTGTACCTTATAAATAAGAGTATAGATATAGAGTTTTATGTATAGGAAAAACTTCAAAAGTTATTCTAATATAAAAAAGTGCTTCACCGTTAATTCCAAAACTCTGCATTAGCTACCGAAACCCTAGTTTTGTAATGGAATATACTGAAGACTATACTACCAGACATGGCATGCATGAGCTTCATTCTGATGAAATCTAATCATAAGTGAAAACATCAAATAAGCACCAAAGGCCTTGGCTAGAAGGAATAGCCATAAAAGGAAAGAACAAATATTTAGGTAATAAAAACTAAAAGGAATTATTTATTAAAATTGAGTTTTCTAGTGTGACAATAACTTACAAGGTAGACAGCTTCAGGAACTTCATTGGAGCTAAGATTTTCCTCTGAAAAAGTAACAGTCAGATAAATTTGCTTAACTGCAGTTCCTTTGAATACAAAAGAAGGCATGGCAATAGTTTGAATAGTTGCAGGAAATCAAATCAGGACATCAAGATTTCAGTATAAGGGCCTGTTTGGATATCCCAAAATACCATAGAAATGGAGCGTCATAGGAAATCTTTTGTTTTTTGCTACGTAGGTGTCTGGCACCATCTTTTGGCGACCTCAGATTCCTTTGAAAACATGAGATTCCATAGGAAAAATAAAAAGAGGTCCAACTTATATTCCTTTTTGCTATGGAATGAAGTGTGCATGCAAACTTCTCTTCTTCATTAATAATCCCACCCCCCACCCCCATAGTAGGATGTTTTATAGGAAGTGGGGTTGCATGCCAACCTCAAATCCTATGGAAAAATCTCCGATAGTTTTTTTTTTCTTAAGTATCCAAACAGGCTCTAAGAAATTGGTCAATAGAAAGGGTAAATCCCAGGTTTCTTAAAATAAATAAATAAATAATTTTCAGTATAAGAATTCAATTATGAGTGACAGGAATATGCTTTCACGCATGGTTAACTAATTCCACTCAAAAGCACGAAAACAAAGCCCTAATCGAACATAAATACCGCAACACTAAGCAACATAACCGCCAATATGAGATAGGGTTTCGAAGAGGGGCCAACAAACCTGGCGGTGGCGGCGCCGGGGCGGGGGTTTGGAGGGCGAGAGGAGGCTTGCGGAAGACGGAAGAGAATATTTTGGATGCGCCGCCGGCGATGATCCGCGACGCCGGGTCGACGAGAGGGAAGGAGACCCCATGGCTGAAGAGATCAAGATGGAGGGCGGTGGCTAAACGATGGAGCGGAGATCGAGAGGGAAGGAGAAACCTTTTCCGTCGGAATTTGGGGATCTTACAGGAGCTTGTAAGAGCCCGGGCACTTGAACCCAGAAAAGTGACCTCGGCCAAGAGACTGGATCGGGCTTCCTTCGTTGGGTTGGGTTCTCCGTCTTTTGACATTTCGGTTTAGGTGACTAAGGTGTGGTTACCGCATGGGGGACTAGTGGGGTCCAACTCCGACATCCGTTTAGACTGTTTGGTTGGATTTCAAACTCTTATAATAGAGAAAATTAGAGAAATTATAGCTCCAATTCTCAAATTTTTGTGTTTAATTTAATTTCGAAATTCGAAATTAAAGAAATTGAACAATTCCTTTTTTTTTCCAATTCTGATTTTAAATTTCGTAAATTTTCAGAAAAATTTATTCAATTCGTAGGAATTGTGGTGGGACTCATAAATTAAATGATAGATTTATATAACATTTAGATCAATTTTTTAAAATTTTTTATTTTTAAAATTAATTTACATGTTTTAATTTTAAAATATATATTTAACTAAAAATAAATTATTTTTAAAAAAATTATAATTTTAAGTTTATCCAATTATTTAACAAATTTTGAATTAATTATATTATATTTATATAATTCTCCATTTATGGGTTATTTTAATAATTATATTAATTTTTAAAATAATAAATTATATTTTTTTTAAGAAAATATATATTTTACGTTTATCAAATTATTTAACAAAAAAATAAATTAAATAAATCCTAAATTAATTGTATTATATTATAGAATTCTTTATTTTTGTAAAATTTTTAAATTTATATTAATTTTTTAATTAACTTAGTATTTTCTAATATTAATATATTATATTATTCTATTTACTTATAAATAAAGTATTTATTTTTAAAAAATAATATATATGTTATGTTTGTAAATTATATTTATATATTTTTTAGTATTTTATATTAAATTTAATATATATGTATTTTACGTTTATTAAACTATTTAATGAAAAATATATTAAATAAATCCTATTATAATTATAGAATTATTTATTTTTGGATCATTTTTTAATTTATATTAATTTTTTAATTAACTTAGCATTTTCTAATATTAATATTTCATTTTATTTTATTTACTTATAAATAAAGTATTACTTTTTAAATATATATATATATATTCTGTGTTTATAAACTATATTTATATTTTTTGTATTTTGTATAAAATTTAATATTAAATTTAATATATCTTAAAATTGAGAAAATGAATCAATTTCTAATTTCATCCAAAAAATATTTATCCAAATATCAAAATTAGACAATTCCAATAATTCTCTCAATTCTTCGGAATTGACAGAATTAACCAATTCCTCAATTTCATATTCGGAATCGATTTAAACGGCCCCTTATGGAATTGGGCTCGACTGCACGTGGTCATTATAGAGGACCATGGGTGACCAGCAGGGAGTGCATCTATAGTAACTGTTTGAGCCGGAGCTGTACTATGAGTCGTCCATGGAAACTATGAGCTGGTTCACAATATGTAGTCTAATCGTTTCAGTTGGGTTTGATAATATATTAAAATTAAAACTAAAGTTAAAATTAATAAATTATTTTTATAAATTAGTATTTTTTAAACAAAATTAATCTTATAATAATTTAAAATTTAAAAACTAATTAATTTTTTATAATAATTTAATTTAATAATAATTAAAAAAATTAATATTAATTTTTTTAGTTAAAAAATAGTTGAATTAATTTTTTGTTAGTTTGTTACGAAATTGAGTTTTATAGTTAGCTATTGCGCATGATTCGGTGAGGATGGCTTTAGTGCTCTCTTTTTTTTCTCATGTCATTTTTTTCCTTTTCATTTTATTTGCAACATATTTTTCTTTTTGCCGATTTTAGATTTTCTTTTTTCATCATCATTTTTTCTTAAGATTTTATTCATTGGCTTTCTAATTTTGATAGTCAAAATTATTCTCTTTAATACTTTCTTTAACACCTCTATTGTTTGTATTGATTGTTTTAATTTTAGAGTTTTTATCATTGATTATTTTTATCGCATTTGTGATTACACTCATATTAAGTTAATCTTTCACTTAATTATTATCATGGTTTTGTGCAATATAGGAGATTTGTCAATATGGTCTTCTTTTTTTGATGATATTAGGATTTATTGGATTGATATATCAAATAATATTTTTTTCTTTTTTTCTCTTTCGTTTTTGTCCTTTTCTTATTTCATGTTGCTCCTTGTTATTGCTATATAGATACCTACATTAGGTTGATCTTATGCTTAATTGTTGCTCTAATTGTTTTTATCCAATCTTCTTCATTAGTGATGTTATGATTTGAGAGTCAGCTATGGCAAACAATCCTCTTCTCTTTATTTTTCTCTCATTTTCATCTTCTCTTCCTCTTTTTCGTCCTTTTTCTTTATGCTTCTCCTTTGTTCTTATTAGGATTTTTAGGTTATCCAAATTTAAGATATGAGATTTGTTGTTGGAGATTATTTGTGTACTTTTTTGTCTTTCTTACATTCGTTTTTCTTATTACCCACATTCACTTGATTGTGGGGATTCATTGGTGTCTTAATTGATATTATGCATAGAGAATTTGCAATGGTGGTAATGGTTGAGGAAGAGGAGGAGATGATGGTGAAGGGGGAATAGATGGTATTATTGGCAGTGAATGGGAGGAAGATGAAAAAAATTGAATGAATGCATTTTTTTTTATATCCAGGATTGGAAATAAGTGTAAGAAGAAGATGAAGTACTTGAGAGGAGGAGGAGGATGAGAAGGAGACGGCAACAGTGGTGGTGAAGAAAAAAATGAAGATAATAGTGGCGATGGTAAAGAAGACGATGATAATGAAGATGAAGAAGAAAAAAATATGATGGTGATGGAAGAGGAGGAGGAGATGGCAGTGGTGGTGGATGAGGAAGAGATGGCAGTGGTGGTGGATGATAGTGGATGATGGTGATGAAGGTGGAGGAGTAGATGACCATGGTGATGGATGAAGAGGAGGGGAATGAGGAGATGTGGACGAAGAAGAACAAAAGAAGATAAATGTTGTGAAAAAGATTATGACAAAAATATCATTTTGTAAGTCTAAGTTAATCTTAACCTAAGCGGGTTAATAAATTTTTTACATATTTCAAAGTTTTCCATAGCCAACATCACATTTTATCGTTCTTAGAATTTGAAAGTATAAGAATCTTACAATTTCACAAAACAAATGAATTGTATATGTAATTATTAGAAATTCAAGGACTTATATATAATTAGCTGAGATTTTAGGTACTTATATGTAATAAACTTTAATTTTTTGAATTTAAATGTTAGAATTATTTTAGTTCATCATTTTGATTTAACAATGATAATTTTATTTAAGGCGCATATTTTATCATTTAGTAAATTATAATAAAAGTCCATTGAACCATAACATAATATATTCATTTGGACCCCCTAATTTTTGAAATTTATAATGTCAACCTTTTTCGATTAAGAATATCCATATTATCGATGCGCTTCCCGATTTTAACCATCTGATAGTCATTATTTACCACAATAATTCCCTTGAAATCACTTTCATTAATAAGTTAAATGCTACATTTTCTTTTTCTTTGAAAAAACAATTCTAAAATTTTGCTATTAGTATAGTAAATAATAATTTTCCAATCAACTCCTCTATTCTTCTCTATGAAAAAAATAAACTCCCCGTTTTAAATTTTTTTTCATTTTAAAGTATTTTTCAATATAATATATATTTTATTTTTGAATCATGGTAATCCATCAATATGATTTGTATGTTTGAATTGAAGATGAGATATATAAATCGTGACTAAACTTACTAAATTATCATGTTTATTCTGTGAAAGTTGGACATGAGTCAAGATTCAAACCGTAAGAAATAAGTATTCACAATCTGTAAGAACGCATATAGCTTTTGAGCTATTGCAATAGCCTACTGGAGTCCCTATATTATTGCTATCCAAGCTACCGTAACTTAGATTATTGTGCGAGTATTACACACCCTTCTATATGGTGATCCTCTAGGGTAATAATAATTTTTTGCTTTGCCTCTTACTCCACAATTTGTTATATGATAAAAAAGCATTGTTTGATGATATAAAAGGTTAGCCAAATTGTTATAATTGCCCCTAAATTGACTCATGGGGAAACTCACTTATCTGATAATTAAGCCTATGCACTCTATAAATAAATAAAATCCAAAAGTGTAAGGCTCTCTCATCCTCTTTACTTCAACTCTATCACTAAAATAAAGTCTTTTTCTTCCTCCTAAAAAAATTTCATCTTCGTTCCAATACTTTTTTCTTTCAATATAAAAGATGTTTAATTTAAGTATCGGAGAGTCCTCTCCTGAAATCCATCATGCAAACAACTTATCGAGTTGATGGTGTAAGTTACAATTTGGTTAGAGATAAAAGCAAAGCTCGATCAAATCCTAAACCATAGGGTTCTTCTTCCCTACTTATCACTCAATTAGCACTTGAGAATTACCTAAATTTATATCTTTGATTTAGAAAAATAGTATGTCATCCAATGTTAACAATGGTTAGTTTCCTTTGATGGTTGAGAATTTAGAAAATTAAAGAAATTTAAAGACTACAATTTTTTTTATAAGATACTTTACTGTTTTATCGTGACAAAAAAATTTGTATACATCTAATTATAAATTGATGGTTTGGTGTAACAGTCAAGTTGATGATACTGACTAAGTTTTCAAATTTTTTATTCTCTATTTAGAATTCTTCAACCATAATTTATAACATAGATTTTATACTAATATTACAAGAAAATATACTATATTGACTTGTTAAGAATGACATCATCAAAGCCATTAATTATTGAATGAAGTTTTGTTTTTATAAAAGACACTTCTAATTGAAAAGGTTTTTGGCAAAATTTTTCTGACGGTAATTGTTCTTGTATTGTCTATTTTTAATTTTTTTTTTTATCTTTTTTCTCTGAAATCTCTATACTTGGAAGAAAAAAGTGAAACTAGAAGGTTTTGGTTTTGGTCCGTGAAAAACCAAACTCAAACCCAAAAATCTAGACCCTCCAAGCCGGCAAGTTCCGTTCCCAGCTCGCCGCTTCGAGCATTCTTCCGATCATCGTCTTCCCAATGTGGAGCAGAAGAAAGCTCTGCGCCTCCACTCTCCTCCTCCTTCGGAGGGAACCCTCCTATTCCCAGCGCTTTCTTCTGGAATGCTCTAGAGTTTGTGCCCGCGCCTTCCTTCTCTCCGGTGAGCCTAGTGTTTTACCGAGCCATGGGGATCATCTCTCCGATGGGAATAGAACCCTGGGGAAGTTTTTTTTCTCCATCGGGGCCGGTGGTGAAGGGCCTGTCCAGTGCTGGAACTGCGGGGCTGTGGCAGCGTCTGGGCCGTTCCTGGCTTGCGCGGCCTGCCGGAGCGTGCAGCCTGTTGATCAGTCAGTGGACTACTTCCAGATTTTTGATCTGTAAGTGTTTCCCTGCAGAAAGATACAATCTTTCTGGTGCTTTCTGTGAACTTCACTTTTTTAAATGCATTTGTTATATTTATTTATTTTTTTATTCGAATCTAATTGAGGTGAGATGTTGGGAATTTTGGAAGCGCGCTTTGATCTTGTTCCCTGGAGCTATAGTTGTTGCTGGTTTATAAACATTGTTTGTGTGAGAAGTACAGACATTTTGGCTGGATTTTGCGTATGAAGCTTAAGAAACCAATTTGCTAAATCAATGAAGTTATTAGTGACTGAAACCTTGTATCAAAGTGGAATTTGGATTTAAAGCTGATGAACTCTTGTGGCAAATAACTTTTTTCCACTGTAACTAGTTGTTATTAAGGAAGCCACTTATCCTGGTTTTCACAGGGAGAGAACGTATGAAATAAGGGATGATAATCTAGAAGGGAAGTACAAAGATTGGCAGAAGAAACTACACCCTGATTTAGTTCATTCTAAATCTGAGGTCTGGGCTCAATTCTGTTTTCTTTTTAAGAGTACGGATTGGCTATGATTGCTTCTCTAATTATGTATCCCTCTTTTGTGTTCTGAGATAGAAAGAAAAATCTTTTGCTGCTGAACAATCTGCTCGTGTTATTGATGCATACCGTACACTCAGTAGACCACTCCCAAGGGCACTGTATCTGGTAAGATTGCCATCTGAGCCTTTCCTGTTTACAAAACTTTGTTCTTGGGTTATTTCTGATATGTTGATTATTCAATTTATGATTCTGCCATAGTTTGTAGTTCCATTTTCAGATGCTGGTGATTATATTGATTGTTGTTGATTCAGTGTGGATGCTATTAAGTTTTTTACTTTCCTGTCATACTTAATTTCGGTAATTCTTCCAGGCATACTTACCAAGAATAAATAATTGAACTTCTCTTGGAAAATAACCAACCAGACAATGTTCTGGAAAAGTGACTTGGCTTTAAATTGGCCATGCTGGCATGACAGTCTGAGACCCAGGCCAAAAAAAATTAGTTTAGGCTTGAATTCTCAGGCACCATGTCTTGATAGATTCTTATGACCCTCAATATTTTAAATAGGTGCACCCTGAAACTTTATATTGGAAATTCAATACCCAACATTTGGATTGAACCATTTTATGCCCTTTCATAAGCAGTTGCCATAGCAATTTTTGCCCATAGATTTATTTCTCATTTCTTTTTTTCTGATTTTTTTTCAGCTGCAACTTGAGGATGTGCATGTTGATGAAGAGAAAACATTGACAGATCCAGATTTGCTTGCTGAGGTAATTTCTCAAAGCCTTTCATTTGTTATTTATGAGGACAATATGCTTTGGCCATATAAATTGTGTCTTAGTTTGAACAAAAAACAAATTTTGTATGTTACTTGAAATATGATTCTCAATCATGATCTAATTTTCATAACACAATTTGTTGGATCCTGGCTCTCTATGCAGAGGTGATATTCAACATCCTTAAAGAATTATGCCTTTAGTTGTGGTAGCTAGTCTAGCACTTTCAAATAAAGTTCAGCTTATGTTTGTTTGACAGTATTTAGACTTACATGTAGCTCCATTTACAGGTAGAAGTCAAAATTCAATGCTTGTTTTATGGATTTGGACTTCCTACATTAATCCACATCAGTCAAAATATGGGTTTCTGACTTATATGCAATTTATTGGTAAGCTTTTATCCATAAATTGAGATTAGTACACATCCATCTCATGTGACTATCTGCGTAATGCCATATCAATTTTTATTGGGCTCTTTCCACCTCCCTAGTCCTCGTCATATCATATTCATTCTCGCACAGAACAATACTAATCGCCGTCCCCAACTCCATACCGTTTGTTTGTCTTTCTCAACCTATTGCTCATCCTCATTGTCTTGTTCTCTCTACAACATCTCAGGCTCACCTTTTCGCATCATTGCTTTTTTTTGGAGAAATTCAAGAATTAGATCATATGTCTTATCCAAAAAAGTTTGGAATTTCCCCGCTTTCTTGTTTTTCCAGATCAAACACGTGAAATTGAGATTGGAGGGTCTCGAATCAATCTTGGAATTGGATTAAATCTTGAGGATATGTGCAAGAATTCAAGTAAGTGGATCTGATTTAAGGACAAACTACAACCAACCAAACACATGATTAGCAGTTCTAGATTTTAATATACACCCAACCAAACATAAAAGCTCTATTTCAATAACTCCAGTTACAACTCAAACAAACACATGATTTGTAACTCGACAAGCACCAACTCTGTCTACCATATAATTGCAAATAAATAGTAATTTTGCATATTCCTAAACAAACACCCTTATTTGTGTTTATTTTACTACATAAACTTTGATTATGAGTAAAAACTTTGTGTTTTTTTCATCCTTAAAAAAATAATGCATATGCTGGCTGCTCAAACAATGGGGCTCCATACAGTCCTCATGTGCCTACTGTATTTAAGACACTGGTCATGATCATTTTGAGAAGTAGATGTGATGTAATGTAATGCTGATTTACAATTGTGCAGATGATGGAAATCAGAGAAGCTGTTGAAGAAACCACCGACTCCCAAGCACTGAACCAGATCCAATCTCAGGTTCAATAGTCAAACTTACTCTTTTTGTTCATTCCTGGATGCAAACATTTTTGTTTGACATTTGCTGTTGTCGTAGATACAAAAAAAGCTCAATGATTGGTTGGTTTCCTTCACTGAAGCTTTCAAAAAGCGAGACTTCAATCATGCAGTAACTTCAGTTCAAAGAATGAGATATTATGAACGAGCAATTGAAGCAATTGTAAAGAAGCTCTGATTTTTTGTATTTATTTATTTGATTGGTGAGCTTCATCTACCAATAGGTGTGGAGGGTGTATACTATGTTATGTTTGTTTTAGGAGCACACAGTGGTTATATGTGATTTCAGTAAGCACTAAAAAATTTTATTCAAATTCCACACAGCTCAGCAATGTATAATGTAGTTCATTTGAATGGAGGGAATGTAAATAAGGCTGTTGAGCTGTGCTTTTGCTACAACATAAAACAGTGGTCTTTGTAGTTATTTGCATCTGTTTTATCACAAAAGTGAACAGATTTTGCAGTGATTTGTGTTTTATCATTGTCATTTGTGGTTGCTTTCTTTATATGTTTCTTAGGGTTGTTTTGATGTTTACATTAAAAATACATGAATCTACAGCCATGTTTCATTCTTAATAGTTGTAATATTTGAATCAATTTGTTCCTGTAATTCAGCATCAAGGGCAATCTATGATGAATTTAAAAGGCGTTCTATACTACTTTTCTGATAAAGACCTACCCAGAATATCTCAATCCTTCAAAGCGAAAGAGATTCAATGCCAATAGTCTGATCTTAAATTTAATCTTTTTCGCTATTTGGTTTTGATCATCTCATTAGCTTTTTGTATATGAAGGCTTGAATAAGTGGGCAGCACTGAAAGTGCTACCTGAAATTTACTAGAATATGAAATCAGACTTCATGAAACAATGGGGTACAAGATACACTCAAGTATTGCGAAAATCAGGAAAATCCAATGAAACAATTTGTAGCTCAAGTTAAAAACTTTCTTTTTCTATTTAAAAGCCATTTTGTTTTAAGTACAGAATGAGCTAAATCTTGCTTGCCTTCTCTATTTAAGCCATGGAACAGAGTCCGGAAATTAACTGCACTGGGTATAATGCCATCCTCCAACATTTCATCAACAAGTTTTATGGCCTCTTCAGATCTGCCTGCTTTGCAGAGACAAGTAATGAACATAGAGTAAGTTTCAAAATCAGGGATTGGACCTTTGAGTTTCATGCGATGAAATATATCCCAGGCTTTTGAAACCATCCCCATATTCATGTACCCGCGAATTAGTGCTGAATAAGTAACAATAGTTGGCTCACAGCCCTCTGCTCTCATCTTCTTAAATATATCAATTGCCTTTTCAATTTGCTTTTCCTTGCAAAAATGAACAATCAAAGATGTGTTTATGTGCACAGTTTCAGAGATGCCTGCCTTTTTCATTGCCTCTACCTTGTCCAAGGCCTCAGTCAAGCAGCCCCTTCGAAGCAGAGCGTGAATGATACTTCCATAGATACAACTATCCATTTTGCAAGAATGGTGCTGTAGATCATTTGCCAACTTTAGACCTTCTTCCAATCTTCCTGCTCTGCACATAGATTTTATTAGCGCAGAAAAACCAAGCTGAGGCATGAATCCTCCCTTACAGAGAGATTTAACAGCTTTTGTAGCATCTTGCATCCTTCCCAATTCACACAAAGCACAAAGGTAGACATCCAGCATTTCTCTATCTGGCATGTGTCCTGCATGGATCATTTCCTGGAAGATTTTGATGGCTTCATCTAATTTTTGTCCTTTCCGTCCACAAAGAAAGACAACAAGAAACTTGAAAGTGCTAGCATTTGGTTGATAACCTTGGGCTTTCATCTCTTTAAATGTATTTAAAGCGATTTCAGTTAGACCAGCTTGACCATATTGAGATATCATGATGGTCCATGTATTTGGTGAAACAGAGAACCCTCTTCTCTTCATTTCATAGTAAAGATTTCTCATATGCCTGAAATCTTTGGCACTGCCAGCAGTTTTGATGGCCATGTTGTAGGTATCTGTGTTGTGCTTGTACTCATTCTGTTTCCCTATCCATGAGAAAAAATTTAAGGCAGCAGAACCATGTCTTTGAGATTTACGGAGAACTGCTTCGACAAGTTCTGACGTGAAATGAACTGTGCTCTTCTCTAAAGCTTCCTGCATTGAACTCCATTCAATAGATGATGACAAAATGTTGCACACTTTTTTCAGATCGTTATCACTATACGCTCTGCACTCATTTGCTGTTTGAAAGGTGTCCTTTTCCTGCTTGGATAAGCAATTGGAAATCTCACATGTTTCATGAATGTTTGATGTTTGAGTAATGTTCACTTCCTGCTTGGATGAACTATTAGAAATATCATTTGTATCGGGAACTCTCAAATAATCAGACGACTGCTCTAACATTTCAGCATCTTGTCCTTGGAGGTGAAAGGACCTAAACATATGCTCAACTTTCCTTGCCTTTGCTATGTCACCCTTTCTTGTTAGAGTGAACTCAACCAAGCGAATTATGTCCTTATTTGGATTTACATTAGAAGCAAGCATTTCATTCAAAACCTTGACAGCTTCATCTGGCTTGGAAGCCTTGCAAAGTTCTTTGATGAACACTGTATATGCTTTTGGAGATGGCCTCAACAGTTTCTTCTT
Source organism: Trichopus zeylanicus subsp. travancoricus (assembly GCA_005019695.1). NCBI lineage: Eukaryota > Viridiplantae > Streptophyta > Magnoliopsida > Dioscoreales > Dioscoreaceae > Trichopus > Trichopus zeylanicus. Next base: position 1,352,823 of record RXID01014214.1, read on the forward strand.
CATCCTCTCAAAAACCTCCCATGCTTCAGAAATATGGTCATGGTGAACATGACCTGCAACAATCGCAGTCATTGCTACAATGTCAGGTTCAATTCCATTTTCCAACATCTCCTTGTATAGGTCACATGCTTTTTTATATTCACTTGATCTAAAAAGATATTGAATAATGTGAGTATAGGAAGAAACCATAGGGAGAAATCCCAATTTTTTGGTAGCATGAAACACATCAAGTGCCTTTCCAATATCACCTTTCCTCAAAAAGCCATCAATGAGACAGCCATAAGACTTGCTATCAACAGTAAAGTGGTGCTTCATGCCGTCGACTAATTGAACAGCATCAGTCATCTTGCCTGCTCGACAAAACCCTTTCAGTAAAATCTCATACACATCTGAAAGCATAAATAATCCTTTTCTCTTGATATCCTCAAATAGCTCTCTAGCTTCCTCAACTTTTCCTGCAACACAAAAGCTCCTCAACAAACAGGCATAAGCCTCTTCACCTGGTATTTCAGCAACCTTAATCAAATCATCCCCAACAGATCGTACCCCTGCTATATTTCCACATCTTGCTAAACAAGTCATAAGCTCTCCATATAACTTCCTATCAATTTCCATGTTCTTGAACACCATTTCTTTGTAAAACTCCATTGCAAGCTCACCTTTCTTAGCACCAAACAAAGCACGAAGTACCACTTCATACACGCTCTTATCAGGACAACAACCTGACTTCTTCATCTGGTCAAAAGCCTCCAGTGCCTTGCCAACCTGCTTTGCATTCCCATACTTTGAGATGACGATGGTCCACGTCTTGATGTTCTTTGGGCACAAATCCTCAGCCATCCCTCCCACCAACTTCTCCATCACGCCAAACTCCTCTGCTTCGCCAGCTATATACAGCATCACATTGTACGTCTCCGTTGTGTGACGGAACCCAGGACATAGCTTGACCCAGTTGAAGAACCTAAGAGCCAAATGGCCCACCTTGAAGCACCTTTTCAACACTTTCTCCACAATCTCCGAACTAAACTCACAATCCAAGGCCTCTAGCCGTTCCTCCATTCCCATTCCAGAATTTTCCAATCGAACTATCTCCGTGATCTTGCGAACCAATGGGCTTACATCTTCCAACACCACATTTTCCGCACAGGTTTCTCCAGCATTTTCAAGACCTGCACTCTCGTGAGCATTATAGCAAACACCTTGTCTGCCACTTTCAATTCTCGAAATTTCAGAAACCGCAGGCCTAAATATTGAAACTTGAGAACAGGACTGGTCAAAGGAAGGATCTTGCGTTGATATGATCTCTGATATCTTCTGATAAAGTGAAGGTTTGGAGGATTTTCTCGACCTTGTTGCTTTGGATTTGGAGTTCTTCCAGGATTTGGAGCGAGTGGCGAAATTGGAATGCTGCGACTCAAGCAGACGAAAGAGGATTGATTTTTTGTTCGAGATTGGATTTGAGAAGAAGATTTTGGACAAAAACCTCATCTTTCTTTTCTCTCTGTTGCCATGAAGAACAGCTTCGTCCCACATTTTCCAGACTATTTTCTCGTGTATATTTGCAAATGTACGCCTGTAAAATGTCTATATTTATTTCAGGTGCTCCTCAGGAATTATATTTGATTATGGAAAATATCAGGGTTTATTTTGTACATTTTTGTCATGATATCTGATGCGTGTCCGTATCTGCAATCAAAAGGCGGTGGCAATGTTCCCGGTGAAGCCACGTGTCCCTTTTCTGCTATAATTCGGCGCTGTCATTTTTCCATCGTCCCGGTGAAGTGCGATCCAGGCGAGAGGGAAGGAGGGACGAAGAGGGAGAAAAGGAGAGAGAGAGAGAGAGAGAGAGAGAGAGAGAGAGATGGGGTGGAAGTGGGTGGACGACGACAAGGAGCAGCCGTCGGTCCCCGGGAGGGGCGCCGGCCACGCCGCCGAGCTCAATAGCTCTAAATCGGCGGACGGCTGGCGCTCGACGAGGAGGATCGTGTCGACGAACTGCCGCACCGAGGGGGTGGAGCCCGGCCGCTTCGTTCGCAAGTGCGAGAAGACGGAGCAAACCCTCAGGGACTGCATCGGAAGGTCTTATATTCCTCCAATCTTCCAATTCTTTTAGTTTGTGTTTGTTTCCGTTGGAATTAGGGTTTTTCGGCGGTTCCTTTTTTCCATTTGGATTGGATTGTGTGCTTATTGGTGTTTCTACGAATCGGATTGATGCAAGCTTGATATTTTGAGTCCGAATTAGGGTTTGGAAGAAGAGAGACGCCACACGAAACTGTTTTTTGATAGTAGTAGATTTTTAGATCAAGGAGGAATTATGTATGCAGGGAGTATTCGAATTGGGAGGATAAGAGGGATCTGAGAAAAGAAAACGAGCATAGTGATCTTGGATGTTTTAGTTGTGTAGGTATTTGTCAGAGGTCATTGTTCTTTGTAAGGTGATGTGCAGAAGGTGATCTTTGAGGACAGTTGAAGTGGTAAATTTGGAGCCACATGCACAATAGGTTGCTTTTGGTAGCTATTGCTACAGGTGAGTTTGTTGTTTAAAAAATAAGGCAAGGATTTACCAACATTAGGAAATGCATAGCCAAATATTCAGGAAAAATTGCAAAATGAAGAGGTATAGAGACATGCCGGTAGAGATGAAGTTTAATCTAATTAACTGAAGTTTATAGTTGCACCATAGGTTTCAGTTAGACATGGTTTGTATGATGTCCTTTTTATTGGATTGCTCTTCACATTTGCTCTATTTTAAAAGCAATTAGGCCATTGGGAACATGAGGTTGTTAGGGATTTGCAAATAAGTGAGATAGGGAAAAAGAAGAAATGGTGAGAAATTTTGGTTAGGATTTACGGGCATTAGGAAATGTATAGCCTTGTATTGAGAAAGGAAAAAAATGCAAGATCAAGTGGTATAGAGACATGCTGATATTGACAAAGTTTGATCTAATTAATGGAGGTTTATAGTTTCATACAGTTTTCAGTTAGACATGGATTGTTTGATGTTATTTTCATTGGATCACGATCCACATTCAGTTTTCAGTTACACATGGATTATTTGGTGTTATTTTCATTGGATTGCGATTCACATTCTGCCCTGTCTTTAAAAGGAATTAGGCCTTGCATAGATGAGCTCCCACCAATGAAAAATACAAGCTTTATTGAAGATGATCCCATCTGACAATGGGGAAAGCTGATGTAATGTTGTCTAGTGAAGAAATTGTTGGCATTTCCCATTTACAAAGAAATTCGCCTCTATGTTTTATTGACAGCCAGCTTTTTTGAAGAGTGGGAGAAGTTTCTATATCATTGCTCTCTTTCATTCTTGCAGTTCCTCGTTTGAGTCTGTCTGCAAGCTTGATTGTTGTTTCTTTTTCCTATTTAAGACTTCGTGTATGTATGTCATGCATGACAAAGTTAGGTTGATCTTCTAATTAGTAGTCCATTTATTAACTGATTTGAGTTATCTTTGTCATTCATTGGAAAATGTTATTGGTTGTTTGCATAAATATGGCTTTTGTATTTTTGCTCTTATTATTTATGTCATGGACCAGGAACTATTTTATTCTCTTTTTTTTTTTCCTTTTTAGATGGCTGTTTTTACTGGCTTGAGAACTGAGTGTCAGTACCTATACATCTTTAAAAAGTGGACATAGCCCTTCTGTAGTGCAAATTTGTGAAAAATAATCAGGGTTTGGGTAGTCCAAGTTTCTTCCATTTTATGTCCGTAATTGATTTTCTGTTTTTCTTTATATTTGGATTTTGAATCTCATAAAGTATGGCACCTTAAAATTTGCATTTCAAACACAATACCGTACTTCTGTTTCCATGTTATATACCAGACAATCACAGTGATGTTTTCCTTGCTTTTAACAATCCTTTAAGATATTGAGGTTTTTCTTGTTCTTGCTCAGACCCACAGAAGTGGTGGAATCTAAAACCGAGCACACCGAAGATGATGTCACAGATGAAGTCAAAAGTGGTGTTGTTTCCTTTGGATCCTCTGGAGCATCGGCCTTTGGTTTTCCAGGTCTTCGGGGTGATATTGAGGCTGTTGAGCGAGGACTGCTTGGTGGGTTCAGCAATTTCCTGGACACAGCTGAAGAAATGGCAAATGAATTCTTCAGTTCTTTCAGTATTCCCTCCATCAGGAGCAGCGATTCATCACCCTTTGGTGGATGGGGACATGCAGAAAGAAAGATAGATCAAGGTCCTTCCAATCAGAATAGTGAGTCTAGTTATTCTGATCTTGCTGGTGAGATCAAAGAGGTTTAACAAGTCAAATCGCTCCTCACTTTTGAAGGGTCAACACTTGAATAAATTGCACCTAGGTGGATGAGTCTTTGGAATTCTCTTTCTTTTTTTCCCATTTTTGAGGCATGTCATCTCGTTGCCGATGAATATGGTATACCTACAGGCTGATTCTATGGATTGTTGAAAGCGGAGAAAGAGAAGCAGCAGCAGCTTATTGTAACTCACGTCTTGCTAATTCTCTAATTGAAACCGTTTTTGCATTGTTGTCTGAAACTGAATTGTTTGGGCGGTTTTGGATGAAATGGTTGAAGCTTGAAGCCTTGCTTTTGCTTTATCAACTGGTTGATTTATGCATAGAATTTGATTGATTATACAGTGTTTGGCAAGTTAAAAATGGGGAAAATGGTTTTGTGCATTTATTGAATTGGAATTGTTTGGGACAACGGCATGGACGGTGTCCAGCTCCGCCAAGACAGAAGCATGCTATTTCAATATTTGTGATAACTATAGTGTCAAGTGGCCCTAAAGTTTCAGCCCTAGTCTCTGAAATTAGTGGTGTATGATTCAAAATTATTTCCAACCATATGTCTGCAATTTTTTTTCCTTGGGCTGAATTTGGATTTGTTGATTACAGTTTAGGTTTTGCCAGTAATGAAGCCTCTATGTTAATGTAATTTGGAAAACAGGATTGTTACAATTGACGTTCATGTTCAATATTGATTTTTGAGTTTCTTTGATGTTAGATGGTTCATGTTCAATTTTGATCTAGAGTTTGTTTTTGTTCTCCGGATACGAAACCAATCCTCACTTAGTAGAGACTAGTTTAAAATTTGATCTCATGAATTCTCACCAATGAAAAATGGATTATTGAGTTGACATTTTATGTGTTCTAGTTTTAAGTTAAAATGGTATCATATTTGTTTTACATATATTATTTTACACATATTTGATAATATATGATCAGATCGGGTTATTAAATAAATTTGAGTTTGTTATAATTAGATTAGATTCATAATTGGATTGATTTGATTGTGATTCGAATTTTTTCATATTATAATTAGGTTAATTTGTATAATCCATTTGTGACCCGACTGATTATTTATTAAAAGGATCAAGTCATATCAATTAAGTCAAAATATTTATAAATTAATTCAATTAAAATTATTTAATATTTCTTTTATAATATTTTTAGTAAAATTTTAAATTATAATTATAAATTACATATTTTATTATTTTAATTGATTTTTAATAATATTATTATTTTAATTATTTAAAATATGTTAAAATTATTAATGTTAATTAAGTATATTAGTTTGCCTCGAGTTAATTTGGATCAATTTGAGTTGATTTGAATCAATCAAATCAATTTCAATTAGATTGGCTGATTAGTTTAAAAATCAAATTAAATTCAGAGTGATCAATTTAATATAATATTATGAGTTATGTTCGGAATAAAGCAGATTCATAAATCCGAATTATTAGGTCTATTTATACGCTTTTTGATAATTTAACCATTTTCCGAATCAGAATCAAGATCAATATCAAAATTAGCGAATTATTTTTGTAAACTAATATTTTTTATCAAAATTAATCCTACAATAATTTAAAGTTCGAAAAATTATTTATTTTTTATAATAATTTAACTTAAAATTATATAAAATAAATAATATTAATTTTGTAAGAAAAAATAATTCTGAAAAATATTGATTCTGATTTTAAAATAAACGGTGCATTAAGGATTTATTGATTTGGTTAGATTTTATTATGAATAGTAGAAATTGGTTTGCGCCAATGGATACATATCGTTTGGCATCTGATGCATCTTTGGATTGAGCCAGCTCTTGTTGTAAACAAACAAGGTTGGTCTGAAACGGGCATAAATATTTTTCTTTTTCATAACGAAATTTAAATTTTAAGAATTTGACGTACTTCTTTAGACAATCTATGTAGGGGGTTATATGTAAAAACGCTTTGTGTCGGGCCCAACTGTACAAAAACAGTTAAAAATAAGAGCTCCGCCTCCCCATTTCGCGCCTACCCGGTTCTCGTCTTTCTCTCTCTTCCTCGTCCTCTCTCCTCCTCGTTCTCCTTCTATATCTTCCCCTCCGATCGCGATCTCACTCGAAGCTCTCGGGAATCGCTTCCTTCCGGCTTTCCGGCTCTCCGGCTCTCCGATCACCGAAATCGGTGCAGGATTGGCTCCAAACCTGCTCGTTTCAATATTTCTAGAGCTTTTTCCCCCATTTCCTTCTCATAAACTTTCCGAATTTGTTCTATCTTTCCGGTTCGATGCATCCTTGAATTTCTAGAGGTTTTAATTCCACCTTTTTTTGTTTAAATTAGTCTTTTTTAACATATTTCTCTCTTTCCTAATTGATGTTTATTGGGAAAGGTAGGATCTTCTGGATTCCGGCTGCCTCCACGGATCCCCTTGAAATTTCCCACATTTTCTCATTTTTTGATGATTTCCCACTGTTTCCATATAAAATTTCCGATTTTTGATCTTCTCCTATAATCTCCATAAGGCCATCTTGCAGTTTTTCGCATCCAAGTATGTTCCAATCCATTGTGCACTAATCTTCGATGGGCAATACATGTGTCGGCCCCAATGTCGCCAAGACCGGTTTCTTCGAGTCCGTCTCCGCCACCCTCTGGCGCGTCCGAGCCCCTGCTTCTGGGCTCCCGCCTACTCAGGCCGAGAACTCCGGCGACAAACCATCGGAGCTACCAGCGGAGCCCCCAGAGAAGCATTCCATCAATGAAAATCCCCCGCAGCCCGTGAAAATCCCCGATACCGAAGCAAAGGAAGCTTTGGAACCTAATCTGCCATTCGATCAGCCAATGGAGAAACCGCCAAAGAGGCCACCCCATGTCCGGCGGCTCCCCAGCGCCGGCCTCCAGACCGACTCCGTCTTGAGGCGGAAGACGAAGAATTTGAAGGATATCTACACGTTGGGTCGCAGACTGGGTCAGGGACAGTTTGGAACCACTTACTTATGCATTGAGAAGGCGAGTGGAAACGAGCTTGCTTGCAAGTCCATAGCGAAGAGGAAACTGGTGACAGAGGAGGATGTGGAGGATGTGAGAAGAGAAATTCAGATAATGCACCACTTGGCCGGGCACCCCAATGTTATCTCGATCAAAGGAGCCTATGAGGATGCTGTTGCGGTCCATGTGGTGATGGAGTTGTGCGCTGGAGGCGAGTTGTTTGATAGAATTATCCAGAGAGGGCATTATACAGAGAGGAAGGCGGCGGAGCTTGCAAGAGAGATTGTTGGTGTTGTGGAGGCTTGTCATTCGTTGGGGGTTATGCATCGTGATCTAAAGCCGGAGAATTTCCTCTTGGTCAACCAAGACGAGGAGGCGCCTCTTAAGACAATTGATTTCGGATTGTCAGTTTTTTTCCAACCAGGTATACAGCTATTCTTCTACTAGTTTAACTGTCTGTTGTTTGTCAAATATATGAGAAATATTTGATACTTGGATTCTTTTTAACACAAAGATTTCGAGTTCGTTCTTCAATGCTATGAGCTTTTGATGACAAGTATGGAGGAAGTAAGTCGCTCATGTTTTCAAAGATGATTGATGCCTTCTTTAGGTATATCTAAAACACAATTCTAACCACTGTCTTGTTCACAAGCTAGGAGGAATATTTTGCTAATTTAATTATTGACTCTAATTTTCTTTATTTGGAGTAAGTTGGAGCATGCTCCATGAAATGAAATATATCAATCACATAGGAGGTGTAGAAGATTTATGGGCAATTTTGGAGAAGCAAGAGATAGTGTCCAAAGTTTCTAAAATTGAATTGGGCACATGAAGAACTGCTATCTCTGCACACTCTAAAACAATGTAACTCTCATATGTATTCAGTATGTTTGATTTGGCATTAAGGTTCAAATTAACATGTCAGGCGAAGAATAAATAGATAGGATGGAATGTTGAGCTGCAAGAGCAAACATCTGGAATGTGGATTTGTTTTGAATATTTGTTCATGAATCCGGTTGCAATGCGTCAATGCAGAAGTAGGAATAATCAAACTTGGCTCAGAAAGAAACAGATGTAGATATAAATACTTAAATGTTCTCATCTAGATATGTGATATTAGAGAGTTGTTCAAGTGCTTGCATGATTGCACATGTACCAGTGTTTTTATGTTTTTAGCAGTTTGTCCATAAGCCCGAGTGGTTGTTCTTTCCATGAGGGTTTCAGTCTACAATGGTCAATGGCTACTTCCTGAATATCTACCATTAGAACTGAAATATTCTGGATTTTTGTTAATGAGTATCTTGCACTCCTTCTCTATCTGATCATTAATTGTCAGATCCTGTATCTCAGGAGAAATATTTACCGATGTGGTTGGTAGCCCTTATTATGTAGCACCAGAAGTTTTGAGGAAGCGATATGGTCAAGAGGCTGATGTTTGGAGTGCTGGGGTAATAATTTACATACTGCTAAGTGGTGTACCTCCATTTTGGGCAGGTTTGAAAGTCGAGTTTCATTTTGAGCTGTATCTTCTTCATGTTAAATATTTTAATGTTGTCTGATGCTTCCCTCAAATTCCTGGCTAATTTCTATGTTGTTGATTTTGAGTACATCTAGAAAGTGAGCAAGGAATATTTGAAGAGGTATTAAGTGGTTCGCTCGATTTTCAGTCAGAACCATGGCCTGGCATATCGGAAAGTGCCAAAGATCTTGTAAGGAGGATGCTTGTTAGAGACCCCAAAAGGCGGTTGACTGCCCATGAAGTTTTATGTGAGTTTTTATCTTCAACTATGGATCTTCTGATGGATTTGTCAAACAAAGGGGAGAAAACTTCCCTGATTTGTTTGAATAGAATTTTCATCATGGTGGTAAATGCTATTGGTGATGGTTAAGGAATAACAAAATAATGTTAGATAGGTTATGATAAAGATATGAAGTTTTGTTTTCTTTTATGAACATACAATCTTCGTTTCAAATGTATGTTACAGAGTAGAATGACTAGATTCATTTTATTACTGTCATTTTTTATTTCCTGCAGGTCATCCATGGGTTCAGGTTAATGGTGTGGCTCCTGATAAGCCTTTAGATTCTGCAGTCCTTTCCCGTCTGAAGCAATTTTCTGCAATGAACAAGCTCAAGAAGATGGCTCTAAGAGTATGTTTTTCAGCATTTTGTAAGGTTAATTTAAACATAGCTGATTTATTTGATTTTCATAATCGGTCATCTTGTCATGCTTAACACAAAAAAATGAGTTATGACTGTTAATCAATCATGGAAGAGGAATGTACTGATGGATCTCATTGATTCTTATCCTTGGAGTCCTTAATGGGCCTGGCTTTACATTTTTTGGTGCTATAGCACGCATAAGTGAAAATAGTACTTTCCAGTAAATGCTGAATTTAAGAAAAGGATATTGTGTAATCCTGTTCTCCAACTTCAGCTTTGCCATTGCATCCTTTGGTTATTCATGTCTTAGCATTTGATTTTCGGAGGGGAAATCAATTTATCTGACAAAGTATCTATCAGTTGTTGACTTGTTCTTGCTTATCTGTCTCTGTTGCACTATCCTGTTAAACCAAACCTTTTCCCCATTAGCGGTTGTCACAAAACCTGATTTTCTTTTCATTCTGGTTGCTCAATTGTGAGAATCGCTTCTTTTATTTTTTTAAAAAAGCAACTTCTCTCTATAGAAATTCTACATAATATTTGCATTTGATATTCGTCAACATTCAAACAATTTCTGTGGGGCAGACTAAAAGTATCATAGTTTAAACATGTTCCCTTTTTTTATGACGTTGAGTTCCCAATTTTCGTCTAGCCAATTGTAAACTGCACACATCTTTTACAGGTTATTGCTGAGAGCCTTTCTGAGGATGAAATTGCTGGCCTCAGAGAAATGTTTAAAATGATAGACACAGACAACAGTGGGCATATCACCTTTGAGGAACTAAAGGCTGGACTTCAAAAAGTTGGTGCAAGTCTCAAGGAGTCAGAAATTTACTCTCTTATGCAGGCAGTGAGTCTTCATTGAAATTCTTTGTAGTTTGATCTTTTGAGACATATAACCTGGTGCCGTCTCTTAGTTGGAGCTTTGCTCTTGGGCATCATGACCTCTGAACCTATACGAATTATTTCTTGATCTTTAGATATTTATTTGTGTTCTGCAAACCTTGTAGGCGGATATTGACAACAGTGGTACGATAGATTATGGGGAGTTCATAGCTGCTACTTTGCATTTGAACAAGCTAGATAGGGAGGACCACCTATTTGCAGCTTTCTCATACTTTGACAAGGATGGCAGTGGTTACATAACTCAAGATGAGCTACAGCAGGCTTGTGAAGAGTTTGGTATAGAAGATGTTCGTCTTGAAGAAATTATTCGGGATAGTGATCAAAATAATGTAAGTTATATATTTCTGCATTCTGTCAGTGAAGCTATTTTCTATCCGCATTTTCATGCTTTTACGTTTAGTTTTGATACACTTTTTAATAACTTTTTGTTGTATTTTAACAGGATGGTCGTATAGACTACTATGAGTTTGTCGAAATGATGCGAATGGGAAATGTTGGCTTTGGAAAGAAAATGTCGCAAAACAATATCAGCATTGGATTGAGGGGTGCTCTAAAGCTGTAACATTCTGATCTTTTTCTTGTTTCTTTCTTTTGGTCATTTTTTATGTTTTGTTTTAGGTTTGAAGCTGGAACCTATGTGCATGAACAATATATTTGATCCACGAATAAATTAAAATATATTGGGTTTATTCTAAAAATGATTTATCCAAAGAGTTTTTAAGTAAGAAAACACTTACTTTATCGTGAATTTACAAAAAGTTATCTTGATTAAAATATTTAAAATTATTTTTATTTTAATTTAATTTTACTAATTAAATTAAAATAAAAAATTAAATTATTTTTATTTGATTTTGCTTCAAACAGTCGGTTCATAATCACACAAAATTAAAATTTCAATTTTCAATTTGATAATACTGAACAATCAATTTTTTATAAAAATTAAAATAAGCTAAATTATTTTTATATTAATGTAATAGTTGTCCAAATTAAAATTAAATGAGTATAATTTGATTTTTCTAAAATTAATTTTAATTAGTAAAATCAAAACTAAAATAAAAATATTTCAATCGAAATAAATTTTTTTATAAATTTATAATATAAAATGACGAATTTTTTTATTAATAATAATAAAATAAATAAATTTTTTTTTTTATAAATTCGTAATAAAAAGGGAAAATTTTTTGTTAAAAACTCCGAAAGAAAAAAACGAATAACTGACTTATTTTTTTGAGTACTTCATTCTGGGGAAAAAGCACGCGTAAGCGAATTTTATATCTGACCTTTAAAATAAAGGACTCGGTGAATAAATCAAGGTATCTTAAATCCCCGAACCAAATGGGCCGTAGCGACGGGATTCGCATCGAACCAAAGCCAGGATTTGAAATCCTTCGTGTCAACGACTCGAGAACTCACGGGCAGTCTATGCGCAACAGCTGTTGTCCAAACAGACAGCCCCACACCACCTCTCATTTCCCCATCTCCTCCAACCATCATTCCATACAAAAAACAAAAACCTACCCTTTTTATGAAAGCAAACAACATGATGACTACCTTTCTCAAATTACAATTAACACCTCTAATCATTAATTAATCAACATTTGGTCCCCCGAGTAGCTTTGAGAGCCTTCCCGCCGACGACGAAACCTCTTCTTCTATTTGCTGTTAGCCTCTTCCTGTCAATCCTTTTATTCATTGACAGCCAACTAAAACACAAGGTAAAATGTCTCAATTATGATAATCAAAGAACAACTGACAGATTAAAGAAAGTCCAAGTTTTATTGGATAAAGAGAAGGAACAAATTGGTGACAAATGGCCACAGCCCCCACAAAAACACAACGTCCATGCAAATCTTCTCCACCCTGCTGCAACCCAGCAACCAACAAAAAGAGTATCATTTTTTTTTTTTTTTCTACTCGCTCTTTATACACACAGCGGTACATTTTCAGATATATTATGCACAAACCCTAGTTTCAGATGATCAAAGGGAGGTTTTCTGGCCATTTTAGTTACCTTTGCTTGTGTCTCTCTAACTTCTTTTCTCTTGTTTCTTCTTCTTCTTCACTGACATGCATTGAAGCGCTGGCCCAAGGATCCAAACATCTGGCACGTAATTTCTAGCAGCTTCCCTGCATTCGCCAAAGATTTTTATAATTAGATTTTAATCACCCAACTTGTTGACACGAGACCAATTACAAAGGAACTTCACCAACCAAAACCGTGTTTTGTATAAAAAAATTTGTGTTAATCTGATGTACAAATGCTTAGCTGTTGAGCCCCACAAAACATTTCTGCAACGCGTTCAGTTTCGCTTCCCATACAACTACAGCTAGATTCAACAGCAGGAATCTAAGGAAGATGGAACACATGTTCCCAAAAAATGTTTTCTTATGAACCCTCATATTGTCAAATTTTCCTAGAATGAAGGTTTTCATGTGGAAATACTACCAAAAGTTGCACACAAGGTGGGGTTTTACATAAATTTTTTGGAAAAAATTCCAAAATATCCGCCTAAAGTCATGATATTTATCTTATATTCCTCTAAAACTTATAATTTCTTGTATATTCTGAAAAATTCTATTATTATCGTTTGAGAAAAAACATAAATTTTTAGAATATATAAAAAATTCAGAGATATTTGAGAAAAAAACTTATTTTTAGGATTATACAGAAAATTATAATTTTAAAAAAAATAAAAAAATTTCATGACTTTAAAGAGTATAGAAGAAATTTTTCCTGAAGTTTTTGTTCATATTCCTTGACATCTGACAAATCAGAAAACACGAAAAAAAAAATATTAAGTGAGCACCAACGCCCAATTTAGCCAAAAACAAAAAGGAGCGCAATAAATAGACAAACTAGAAAAAAAGTTAAAAAACTCGACTTTTACGAATATCCCAAAAACTCGCAAATATTCTAATTATATGGTGCATTATGCAATTTTCTAATCTAAAAAGCCATAAAAACATGAAAAAAGTCTTAGGAAAAACACAAAGACGCACGCCAACACCCTTGCTTTCCAGCGTCTCAAATTTAGCCAAAAAAAACTAAAAAACTAAATTAGGAAAAAGAGAAAAAGAAAGAATTTTTAACCACCCCCACCGACAGAGCATCAATTGCAATCACATGCACTTCGACAATTATTAAGCCACTGAAATTTCTAAAATGAAAAAAAATTTAAAAAAATGCGAAGCGAAAAGACACCAACCTCTCCTGGCCTTGACGGCGGTCTTGGGCTTCTTGGCCGGCGTCGTGGTCGCCGCCGCCGGCTTCTCCGGAGGCTCCTCGTCCGGCGGGAAGAGCACATTGTCGATCCCCTGCACGGAGATCCTCCCGTCCGTGTAGATGTCCGGATCGAACAAGTACGCGGAGCCCTCCCCCTGCCCAAACTTCACCGACCCGTCCGCCTCCTTCGCCACCACCTTGTGCGGCACCCGCAGCGTGTCGTACCGCACCCGCCCGAACCGCCGGACGGCGTTGTACATGCTCTCCTCCGTCTGGTACTCCGGGATGAGGTGGTAGTACATCATCTGCTCGACGGCACCGGTCTCGCTCAGCCGCTCCGCAGGCACGCGTCCCATCGCCTCGTCGTTGGGGGCCAGCACCGTCAGCACGTACCCTTCCGAGACCAATCGGCCCATCTCCGTCGCCAGGGAGGTCAGATTCACCAGGATGTCCGCCATCTCGTTGTACCCACCGTAGAGGAGGAGGGTCTGGAGGAAGTCCTTCACCTGGCTGTGCCCGTCGAATTTGTGCTTTCCGGATCCCGGTCCGGGCGCTGGCGCCGGTGCGATCGCCGGCCCGGGGGCCATGGCATCGTAGATCGGCAGCGCCGGGGGCGATCCGGCGGGCGCGGGGGGCGCGGGCTTCTTAAGACGATGGGTCCGCGGATCCACCTCCGGCGCTCCAGTGGGGAGCAAGGCGGAGATGGCAGCGAGGCTCCGGCGGCGGTTGAAGGCCTCCTGGACGGATCGGGGGATAAGGAGCCGCTCGATGCCGTGGATGACGCCGTCCGGGCGGGTGACGGCGTCCGGGTGGATGACCGCGGCAAGACCAACGTGCTTGGCGGACCCCTTGAGATTGAGGTCAATGTGATCGCGGGAGAGGGTTCGGCGGCGGGCGGCGGCGGCGGCAGATCTGGGCCATGAGTTGGAGGGGATCCGGGAGGGGATGACGTGAAAGAGAATCAGAGTCTGTAGGGAAGGGAGATTGCCGGGTTCGAGGAGGAAGCGCTTGAAGTCAGGGTCGAGGTCGCGCTCGAGGGCGGAGTTCTGGGGGGCGAAGATGGTAAGGTTGTGGTCCGCGACGGCGGACTCGAGGGCGGGGAGGAGGAGGGCCTTCTCGACGAGCTCGGCGAGCTCGGTGTAGTGGGAGTCGAGGAGGGCGATCAGGACGGAGTTCGAGTTGATCTGGCCAGTGGCGGCCGCAGAAGCCGCCGTCGGGGGCGATGAGGCCGGCATTGCCGGCGAGGCAGAGGCGAAGAGGAGGAGAAGGAGGAGGCCATGGATCGGATCCATGGAGGTGACGGTGAAGCTCTGCTTCTGTCTCGTCTGCCTCTCTCGCTGACTCTTTTCTCTCTTTTATCTTCTCTCTTGGCTTTTTAGTGGGTTTTTTTGAAAATTGTTTTGGAGGATTCGTTTTTTGGTTTAATTTTTGGCGTAGGTTATAAAGTAGAGGGAGAACAAGTGGACGGTGAGGTGCGCGGGGAACGAAGCTGGACACGTGGCGGTTGGTTGGTGGTGTTGGACAGGCTGGTGCGCGCGGAGGAAATGGAAAAACCAGTTGTGGTATTTATCTTGCTTTGAAATCTCGTACGAGACGACCTGAACAACTCGCGATCTGCGAGTGAGAGTTAAACCAGTCGTCGGCGGCACGGCTCGTCGTCAACCTGACCCGGTTGGTTTGGAGTCAAGGTCTATAGATTTTTCACGGTTGAGCTGTCAACGGGCCATCCTGGCCCGGTCAATCTCTATTTTTTTTTTGCTATAATTTGCACATAACACCCTACAAGATCCTGTAATTATACATCACCCCTGAAGGTTCACTCCTAAAGTTTTCATTAAAAATGAAAAGACAATGACTTGTTCAAAATTTAAATGGTAAATAAAAGCACTTTTATTCTAATTCTACTGAATATAATAAACTGCGCCATGAGATTTTATTGGGTAGAAGTTAAATTTAGGGAGGGATTTAGAAATGATATAAATTTGAGGTGTTATCTGAAATAATCACGAGTTAACAGAGGTTTGTCTGGGCCCGAAACCAAAGGAACCCGACACTTGCGGCCCTAAATTCTCAACCAACCGATACAGAAGAAAAAGCAACAAAAAGTACCTAAAGTCAACGAAATGACGATACTACCCTAAGATTCTTCTCCTTTTCACTAAAATCGGGCGACATAAGCCCAGAAAATTACGCGCAAAAGAGTCATTTCGTGACGAGGGGATCTAACAATAACTCGCGGCAGATGGGCGTGTGTCAGAAGCGGTGGCGACATCCAAAGGCAAGTGGCTGTGTAAAATGACCCACTCGCCCCCGCCTCTCTGGCAGTGAAGCAAGCTAGGGTAATTTGGACAATTCAGAAAGCCAGCGAGGGGCTGACAGGAGAAGCTGCCGGCTGGGCTGTCGCGGCTGCTTTGTGACTTTACGGACGACACTCAAAACAGGCAGATGCTTTGCTTCGAGTCCGGGACGTGTATCGTCGTCCTATTTATTTATTTTTTGTTATTATTTAGTTATTGGCTTTTTCCGATTAATGTAATGGAAAAAAAATTGGTCGTGATTTGAAAATGAAATAATGAAACAAAATCGAGGGAAGAGGACGTTCCACCCGCCAGGAAATCGATGGTCGGCATCACGGAGACGGTCTCCGGGCCGGGCTGCCCCGAAATTTTATTAGGATTTATACGCAAAAAAATTCTCGCATTTTTATGTTCCGAAATATTCTATGCTTTTTGGCAGAGAAAAAAAAAAATCTTAATACAGATGGTTTCATACAGTAAGCAAGTAACAGTCCTCAATTAGAATGCAGTAAATAAGCCAGTAGCGTATATTTGGAGTTTGTTCCGGGCTCCGGCCCGGCCCGGGTGCAGTAGTATGTGCCGCGGAGGAAGGATGGTTGGTCGGGGGGCATTGTTGGTGGTTTTCTCAATAAAAACAGAGGCGAGTGTGTTGGCGTTCGGTGACGCTTCGTTGTATTGGGCAGCTCGTTTTCGGCATGTGTCTTCAATGGTGTTCCTCCTCGCAAGTTTGAGATAATTAATTCGGTCCTTTTTTATTCCAAAAAAATAAAAAAAAATTTCTTCACCAGAGATTTGCCCTGCTTACAAATATTCTCCTAATTTGAACTTTATTTTGTATGTTTCAGATTTTTTTTTTCATTCCTGACAAATAATTTTTATATTAATTTTAAGGAAAATCAATTTCTGAATTTTCTGAATTTTTTGATCAGTTTTTCCTATTTTCTGATTTACCAATTAATTCTCAAAAGTTAAATTAATATTTTTTAAATTCCTAATGTAGTTAACCCTGTTAGTTAAAGCGTTATATTCTCAATAATTTAACCTCTCTTATCCACTATTTCTCTTATTTATAATTTTCAATTAAAAAATCTCTCTTTTACCCGCTCCACCGTAGCTCTCCTTCTTTTTGCACACGTCGTAATCTCATAAATGATTTTGCTTCTCCCTTGCGGTTTTTGCTATTATGTCTTTGCGGCTTTCCTCTTTCTCGCGTCTACTGTAATTCCAGAAATAATTTCGTTATTGTCCTTCGCTTGCGTCTCGCTGTCACGACCCCAATCACTATATTTGTGGTTTGATATTGGGAATCCGCCTTTGTTGCCGCCGACGCTCTAATTCTTAAAGCAAGTAAATGAGTGCAATCTTAAAATTCATATTTTCTCATTTGAATGGTCTTTATGAGTCATGTACATATAGTGTTTGATGACACCTAATCTATCAAACATATTAATTCCTAGATTTTGCATCACTATATCAAGTTTTGATCAAGTCCTGTTGAACTTCAAGAGAAATTTATCTTAAGTGATTAAGTTTAACTGAAGTTATTTTGTATACATTCTTGTAATATATACTAGATGTAGCAATACAATAATTGAAAAGCAAATTCATTCTCTAATTTTGAAAAATAAATTTATCTTGAATAGTTTTGTAGCCATGACTCTTCTTGATATGTATTCCAAATGCAAGTATATTGAAGAAACTTGCTCAATATTTGATAAAATTCTCTAGAAGGATTTAGTATCATAGAATGCCATGTTGTGTTGCTATTCTTTGAATGTAATGTCATATTGTCTTACCATTCTTTGAAGATAATGAGATATCACTATCACCTATTAGAGATTAGAATACATGTGTTTATTGATTTTAACTTGTTATCTACTAAAAAAGTAAGAAATATGACATAATTATAGTATAACATCATTTATTGATTGTATGGAACTAAGGCAACACGTGTTTGCAAATTTTAACTCATCATTTGTAGAGGATATCCATTAGAGTGTGTCGTTAACATTTATTACAAGTCTAAATTCTTGAAACTAACATTAAGACTTATTTTCGTACAAGTTATTTATAAGTGATATTGATCTTTCATTACCTCACAACCACCAAAAAATATTATATATGCGTGCAAGTGTTTTGGTTGAAGTATTTATATTTTACCATTTGTATCTACTTTCATGTATTAGGGTTAAGATGATGAAAACTCCAAAGAAGAATTTCATTAACCATCAATATTGGTTCTCCACCTTAGGATCAGAGATAGAGATATTAGAGTTGAATATGATGAAACATCACTTCTATTTTCTTGAGGTAACATCATTTGTGATAGAAATAAATATTTTTAAACCAACATAAGCATATCACCCTACATCTAAATACTTTACCTCATATATAATTATTTCAATTCATATGTAAATATTTTATCTTATATATAATTATTTCAACCCATAAGTAAACATTTTACTTTATATATAATCATTTTAACTAAGATGTAAATATTTTATATCATATATAATCAGCTCAACCCATATATAAATATTTTAATCTATACATATTATTTCAATCCATACATATATACTTTGTTCTAAATATAATAATTTCAATTCATATATAAACATTTTACTCTATATATAATCATTTCAATATATATACAAATACTTTACATATATATAATCATTTTAACACATTTATAAATACTTTATATTATATTTAATTACTTCAACCTATATATAAATACTTTACCTCAAAATAAATTGTCTACCCTATATATAGCCATTTCAACAATAATATAAATACATCCCTCCATCTATAAATATATACAAATATTTGAAGCAATATGTATCACTTTATCTACAGAAAATTATATCTAGTTCACATATATAATATGTTCCAAAATAATGAAAGTTTATGCATTTTATATACACATTATATGTAAAAATGACATTGAAAATTGAAGTGCAAATACCTTTCTTTGAAAAGTATGTTCAAATATGCTATCATGAACAAAAAATTTTACAAACACACAACAAAGTTTTCAAAGACTCACACAAAGTGCAAACAAAAATGAAAATACAGCAAACTTTCAAAGGCAAATAAGTATAAGAGAAAATAGAGCATAAGGTACAAAAAAAAAATTTATTTCACCCATCACATTATTCGAGTATTAATATGGTGGGGTTTATGACTTCGACAACTACCTTATTCATAATTTTTTTCAAAACACGGCAGATGTCACACATATGTTGAATTAACATTGGCACAGATTGCCATAAGCATATTTTGTTTACATGGGATAACATGTTTTAAAATCACTAATAAATGGTTTAGGCCCTATTACACTCAAATCTCATCTAAAATAAAATCTCAAAACAATGACATTAATAAACTTAGAATATAAGCGTCCTTTTTGAAGCGTACTAAGATGAATATGCTTTCCATGCTCATAAAAGTGCGATGATGATTTTCAATTTAAAGAAAGATGAACAATGACTTTACATCATGTAAATCTTGCAAAAATTCATCTTAAAATCTACCAAAATCTTTTTTGAACTCCTCTCTCATGTCAATTGGGAAAGAGAAACTCTAAAATATTAAATATATTAATGGCATCAAAATCCTATCTTAATATTCTTGCAAATAGCATCAACATTCACCTTGTTATGTGTCAAAATTCTCCTTCAATTTGGCCAAAATCTCGAGTAAGAAATAATTATTTTTAATGTGTATAGGGACAGTGATGTAATTTCACAATCCCTGCATATATTTTCACGTATGCACAAATTTTTTCAGAAAAAAAATATACTAATAGATTGCAACCGAAGGGTTAATTGGTAATTATAAAAATGGAAGGTACTAATCAGAAATTTTAAAAAACTTCGAAGATTTATTAGTATTTTTTTAATTTTAATTATGAAAATGTTTTCTAGCTCGATGACTGACGAGCGATGAAAGTAGTTGACAGCAATACTTAAGCTTAATTTCATTTTGTGATTGGATGCATGTTTCCCCCAGTTCACGTGAGTTTGTTCTACGCGAGAGGCGGCGGAACGACTGGGAAACATGGCAGCTGCTTCCAGAAAGAATAAGCGATGATTTTACATACTAACCCCTAAGAAAGAGGTATTTATTAAAAACGAATATCATCAAAACCGGGACTAATTGGCAAAATTTTCCAAGGGAGTAAAGAACGAAAGTGAGCCGTTAGCTGGTGATTTTTTTAAGACTGGAGTGAGGCATGTGCTGCTGATTCCAATCCCTTCCAAGTCTAAACCAATACCTAAAGTAGTTTAAAGTGTTGATGGTAGTGTGCCAGAATATCAGGGAACTCATTAAGTAAAGTGTAAGCATAGCAAGATTGGTTTGGCCTCTAAGTGAAGGCTCCACTTTCCAACGCCACTTGAGATCACAGAAACAATCGTGGTTCTAAATTGATACAGCGGGAGAGGGGCATAAGGGATAAGCAAAAAAGAACACTATTTTCTCATCACGATGGATTCATTTGATACAGCGAGAGAGGAGACACGAGAAATAGAAAAAAGATCATTATTTCTTTTTGATGCAGCGAAGGAGGGCACGAAAGATAGAAAGAAGGTTACCATCTTTTCGTAATGATGGATCGTTGAATCCATAAGGAAGATGGAAGGAAATAAACTCAAAATAAGATAATATTATTTATAAAGAAGTTTTTTTTTTTGTTACAACCTTAAACTGTATATATAGACTTCTAATAAATTTAGAGTCATATTTGGTATATACTACAAATAAGACTTAGACTCCACTAATAATTCTACTTAATATATCTTAAATAAAGATACATAAATCCTATTCCTTATTGGGATAAGACTGTTATTGACTCAGACTGATAAATAAATTTTAATTTTGACCAATACAAAGTCCGAATTATCCAAAATAGTAAATAAGAGACTTATAGGAATCGATTTCAGCTTTCCAACGGATAGTTATTTGTTGGATTTGGATCAATATCTCAGGAGATATAGCCTTCAGGCTGTAATTGTACGAATCTTGACGGATCCTAATTGGAGTTGGAATTCAACTTGAACTAGATTTCTAATTTTACTGTCAAAAGGATATAGTTAACCTATATCAGACCCCTCCACTTATAAAAGACTTATCCTTAAGTTAAAACTTGAACTCTTTATTGTTATAGTTATATTCTCTTTAAATACTTTTCTATATAGAACTTGATGATGTAAACCAATAAGATTTCTTCGAGTAATGTCTTCAATACTTTGATCTCCTAATTTTCTTTGGTACAACCACTTGAACTTTTGTAGAGTTTCCTTCGACCTTATTGAAAATAAAATTTTTGTACACACTAACTTATGATTTGTTGTCATGAAATGAAAGTATTTTTCACAAGTTTGTTGACAATTACTATAATAATTTGAATATGTCATTGTAAATTTTGAATCTTGTATAGTGATAACTCATGTAGGAATTTCCGCCAGTTGTTCAAGAGAATTGGCTTTTGATGAATTCAAAGAATAATCTTGAGTAGCACAGTCAATATTTTCACAAGTAGAAAACTCTTTCATGTAACCTTCAAGATTGTCAGCTGATTCATATGAATTTTTATTGATAGTCTCTTAAAAATTTTCTGTAACATCCAAATCCACTTTTGTATGATCTTCTAACTCATCAAAGAAAGAATCTTTGAAGCCCTCAATAAATTCTTCACCAGTTTGTTTGTCTTCCACACAATTCATAACCTCTTCTTCGACTTGATAATTTAATACTAGAGAAAAGTTACTAAGATATAGAATTAATACCTCATAGTTGTCTCCATTGATGTCAATACTAGAAGTTCTTGAATAAGAGGTTTGTCTTACTTGATTTTGATCCCCTTTTGAGAACTTTATGTTGAATAGTTTAAGCAACTTCGGCCATGAGCGGATTTTTGTGTTGCTTTCACATGTTCTTTGGATTTGAATTTGCTCCCACCAAGATGAAGCATAACCATCAAGCTTGTATTCAACAATTTTCACCTTCTTCTCTTCAGGAATCTTCATAAGCTTAAAGAATTTCTCAACTTTATTCATCCAAATAAATAAATTCTCATAACCATGAAAATATGAAATATTCACCTCACCAAGGTTTTAGTTTTCCTGAATAGTTTCGTATGTTGATCTCCAAGACATCAGACCGTGAGCTTCTTTGACGATCAATTGATAAACTTGATTCTCAATTTTAATCTGTTTTAAAGTTTCATACTTCCTAATGGTAGAAGCAAGAAAACTTTGTTTGATCAAATCTCAAATCTGATAATCTCCTAGATCACCGTCCATGGAGTTGTCGTCACCAACTATGATCAATGAAGTTGAGCTCAGGAACAACATCGCTCTGATACTATTTGACGTAGCAACAAGCGTGGTAGATAAGGAAAACACCATTGACTCTGTTAAGAATTCCTTGAATCCACAAGGAAAAGAGAAAATTCACTAGAATAGAATTTTGTTGAGAATAATAATGATTCCCCCGTCTATAGGGTTGAAGGCCTATTTATACAAATACCAGAAGTCCTATTTGAGTAGGTTTCTGGCTTCTCAAGTTCTAAACTGAATACAACTCAACTTGAACCGATTAATTGGGTTGGTAGAAGTCCTAAATAAGTTAACCAACGAAAATAAAATCCTAAATAATAATTCATCCTTTCCAAGTCCTAAACTGAATAGGATTTAGTTTAAAGTTTATCTTGGGTTGGTGGAATTTGAGAATAAGACCTAATTGACTTATACTAGGAGAGATTCATGACATCATAATGAAGAGAATTTCAACATAGGAAATTAAGTTAGATAAATCCTAAGTTAAATAAAAGAGCGAATCAGATCATTTTTCATGACCCCTTGACTTTTGAATTAGCTTCTTTTGATATTTCTGAACTTTCTTTGAGTGTCTTACATCAGTCTAAGCCTGGTTGAGTACTGGGGAGGCCCAAAACAAAATCCATTGATAGATCCTCCCATGAGGCATTTAGCACAAGCAATGAGGTATAAAGGCCAGTGTTTTGAGAGGTTCCTTTGGCTGTTTGGCATACTTAGCAACTTTATACGAAGCGACCGACATCTCTCTTAAGTTGTGGCCAATAGTAACGCTCTTCAACTAGTGCAATGTTCTTGTCACGTTCAAGATGTCTTGCTAGGCCACTACTATGCAACTCTTTCACCACCTTTTCTCTCAAGGAGCACCTTGGAATGCAAATACGAGAACCCTTAAAGAGAAAGCTTTTATGAAAATATAAATCACTTCTTTATCCTGCTTGGCACTTTCTAAACTCTTCTTTAAAATTTTCCTCTTCAGCATACAATTCCTTCAATAATCAAACCCTTCAACTTCATTACTTATAGTTATTATCAAGGCTGTCCTGCAGCTCAAAACATCCACTACCTTATTTTTTTTGTCCAAATTTATGCTTCAAAACATAGGTGTATTGCTATAAGAATGATGACCATCGACCATGTATGCGATTCAAGTCTTTCTGGCTATTAATGAATTTCAAAATTTGGTGGTCAGTATATAGAATGAACTCTCGTTGAATTAGATAGTGCTTTCAATCACGAACTGTTTGTACAACTGCATAAAATTTCAGCTCATATGTTGACCACCTCTTTCGAGTTTCACTCAACTTTTCATTGCAGAAAGCTACTGGTCTTCCTTCTTGGGATAGAACAGTTCCAATACCTATGTATGAAGCATCACAGCCTACCTCGAATAACTTCTTGATGCTAGGCAATGCCAAAATAGGTGTAGTAAATAACTTCTCCTTCATCAACTCGAAGTATATATTAGCTTCTTGAGTCCATGAGAACTTGCTTTGCTTCAAATACTCGGTTATTGGTGCCATAATGGAACTAAAGTTTTTAACAAACCTCCAATAAAATGTCGCCAGACCATGGAAAGTTCTAACTTTTGATGCACTTCTGGGTATCGACCATTCCTTAATAGCTTTTACCTTTTCTTCATTAACATGAATGCCTTCGGCGCTTACCATGAATCCCAAGAACACCAAGTGGTCAGTCACAAAATGGTATTTCTTTAAGTTGATGTACAACTTTTCCTTCTTCAGCATAGTAAGTACTTCTGCTAAATGCATTTTATATTTTTCTTCATTATGACTGTACACCAGGATATCATCAAAGTAAACAACAACAAAATGACCAATGAAAGATTTGAGTACTTGGTTCATTAATCGCATAAAGGTACTTGGTGTATTTGAGAGTCCAAAAGGCATAATAAGGCACTCATAAAGTCCTTCTTTTGTTTTGAAATCTATTTTCCATTCATTACCGGGTCTAATTCTAATTTGATGGTATCCGCTCCTCAAATCTATCTTAGAGAACATCTTTGACCTTTCCAGCATGTCCAGCATGTCCTCTAAGCGAGGAATTGGGAATCTATACTTTACTGTGATTCGATTGATGCCTCGACTATCTACACACATCTGCCAACTTCCATCTTTCTTAAGTATCAATAAGGCTCAAACTACACATGGGCTTATGTTGACTCTGACCATTCTTTTTTTGATCAACTCTTTAATCTTGTCTTGTAAAATTTGTGACTCTTTTGAACTTATTCTGTAGTGGGGCAAATTTGGTAAACTCGCTCCAGGAACAAGGTCAATGTGGTGCTAAATATCTCTCATTGGGGGTAGTTCATCAGGAAGATCATTGGGCATGATTTTCTTGAATTCATCTAGGAAGGGTTGCAAGCCTTTTTGAGTTTTAGTGGGCATTGTCTCTATTCCTTTCTCAATTACAACAAATATTTGAGCTGTCTCTTTAGCCTCGTTTATAAAATTTTGCAAAATCAGAAAGGAGTGATCTTCCTCTTGTAAAATTTTGGGTCGATACTCTTCGCCAATGGAGGTGAGGATAATTTTCTTTCCATCTTTGAAGAAGATGTAGCGATTGTCTCATCCACAATGTGTAGAATGTCTATCAAATTACCTAGGTCTGCTAAGAAAGATATGACATGTATCCATCTCCACAACATTACAGGTTACCTCATCATTGTAAAATTTTCCAATGAAAAATAAATTTGACATCGTTCAGTTACCTTGGTTTCACCAACCTTTTTAATCCAGCCGATCTTGTAGGGAGAGAGATGTGATTTCATTTTCAATTGAAGCTTGTCGACCATAATCTTGGAGATAATGTTTTCACTGCTTCCCCCATTAATAATCATATCACAGATCTTGCCATTTACTATGCATCGAGTGAGAAAGATATTATGATGTTGTAGGTTTTCCTCTTGCTTTGGGATGTACATCAAATTCTGAACTACTAAAAATGACCTTTTACCATCAGGCTCTTCGAATATTTCATCTTCATAGTTTTCTTGATCACAAACTAGATCATCATCTTTTGAGTCATGTAAATCGTTAGACACAAAATTATCTTCAATAGCCAAGTTCACAGGCTGTTGTGCTAGACAAACATTAGAACGATGTCCAAATTTTCACAGCTATAACATTTTAGATCAGGATTTGAACTTGAGTTTTTTTGCTGATGTGGTGTTTCCTGATGGCCTTGTAGGTCTAGCTTCAAGACTTATTTATGTGCGATGTCGAGGAGATTGTGTAGCTGCCCCTCTATCAAGAATAGATTGTACTTCTTTTGAATTCTCATCAATTGCTCTCCCCACCTGATTTCTGATGACAGGTCGCTTTAATTGGAACTCCACATGAGTTGCACTCCTCACAACCTCATTAACCATCCAAATAGGTTGCAAGGAAATCCTATCTTGGATGGTTGTGTGTAGCCCACTGATGAATCTTCCACTTGATAAGATTCAGTCTTTGCTAAATTATTACATGTTGATAGGTGATAGAACTCTTCAGCATATACCTTCACACTGTGATTATCCTATCGACAATTTTGATATTGCTGAAAGAGTACTTGGTCATAATTTATGGGAAGGAATTGCTTTTCAAGAAGAGCCTTCATCGGTGGACATGCTTGAATTGGAGCTTTATTTTGGCGTGTCCTTTCCAATTGGATGCGTTCCCATCATGCTCATGCACCCCCCCTTGAGTCAGTAAGCAACGAGCTTTACTTTTTTCGAATCTAGAACCTCCATGTAGTGGAAGAACCGTCCCACTTCAGCAAGCCAATCGAGAAAATCTTCGATCTGAAGTTGGCCATTGAAAGATGGGAGATCAATCTTCAAATGAAAATCATGATGTCTATTATGCTCAGAAACTAGTCGATGAAAGATGTTTTCAATTTCTTTATCGCTGGAGTTTTCAAAGATTTGTAAATCCTTTGGATTCACTTACGGAGTCTTTTCTTGACCAATTAGATCGCGAGTCACTTCATCGATCCGTCGACGTGGTTGATTCAAACCTTCAAGTTGATCCATCTTCAACATCAAGCTTGCAAGTGAGTTTTGGTTTGCCTCCATGGTAGAGTCAAAATCCTCACGGCTGATATAACTACCCATAAGAGCACCGTCCTTAGGGTTGCTGTTAGTTGCGTTATCGTTAAATATTAAGTAAGGAGAGTCTAGCTCTGATACCATTTGATGCAGCGGGAGAGGGGGCATGAGAGGTAGGAAGAAGAGCACCGTCTTCTTATCACGATAGATCCACTTGATACAACGGGAGAGGAGGCACGAGGGGTAGAAAAAAGATCACCATTTTCTTCTTGATGCAATAAGGGAGAGCACAAGAAATAGAGAGAAGATTACCGTTTTCTCATAATAATAGATCCTTGAATCCATAAGAAAGATGGAAGGGAATAAATCTAAAATAAGAAAATATCATTGATAGAAAAACTTTTTTCTTTTGTTACAACCTTGGGTTGTA
Source organism: Trichopus zeylanicus subsp. travancoricus (assembly GCA_005019695.1). Classification (NCBI taxonomy): domain Eukaryota; kingdom Viridiplantae; phylum Streptophyta; class Magnoliopsida; order Dioscoreales; family Dioscoreaceae; genus Trichopus; species Trichopus zeylanicus. The sequence continues at coordinate 1,379,473 of RXID01014214.1, forward strand.
TATATAACACTTTAATTAACTTAAAGTCTACTCGGTATAGACTAAAAAAAAGAGTTAACATATATTAAATAAAGATATATAAACCCTATTCTTTATTAGGCTAGAACTGTTATTGACTCGAATTGATAAATAAATCCTAATTTTGACCAATATAAAGTTCAAATTATCCAAAATAGTAAATAAGAAACTTGTAGTAATCAATCTCAACTTTCCAACGAATAGTTATTTGATAAATTTGAGTCAATATCTCAAGAGATATGGCCTTCAGACTGTAGCGGTACGAATCTTTACGGATCCTAATTGAAGTTGAAATTCAACTTGAACTGAATTTCTAATTTTACTGTAAAAAAAATGTAATTGTTCTACATCATAAATTTAGACATGCAATGATTGTAGGTAATTAAAATCAATGATTGAGATTCACACTAAAAATCACAATTATCTGTATCATCATCGTCACAATAAAAAACACACTCTAAATTTCTATTACCCTACTTGCATCCGAACACAACTGTGCCAATTTAGGAATTTTATGGAATTAAAGACTCATCAAGACATCACTATTCACCCAATTAGTTGATCATCTGACCCAAAAAACTGGGTAACAATAAAAGAAACAAATATTTATTTCAAAGCAAATAAATATAAATATTGATCCTCAATGAATGTTTATGGAGATGAAACAAAATAAAGCCATATTTGTTTCAAATTCTTGACAGACTTCACAAAGTTGAGATGCTGCAACCCAGCAACACAAATCGAACATTTATATACAGAGTTCATCACCTTGGCAACAAAGGAAAGATTTTAAACATTGGTTTCATGGAGTAGCTTCTCAAATCCATATAAAAATCCACCTGCAGAATTACCAAATGAAGAACAAAGTTGAGATACAAAACTATACCAATCAAGGGAAAGAATTAAAATTTGTGCACAAGTGCGAAAGGAAAGAAAATATGGGGAAGTACGTAAAAATTTTTAGGCCTGTTTCAATGCAGTGTAGCAAACGTGATTCTCACTGGCAGCAGGACTACAAAGAGAGTGCTACTCATGTTAGCACCTACCAAAGCCTGTAAGCAATTATATGCCTTCATATACAGCAGCACTTGCACGATGGCAGTCCATAACAGAAAACTAATCAGCTAGAGAGATCAAGATTGGATTAGATGATGGAAATTTTCACATCAAGGGACTACTAGATATTACTATGGATTGGGCTGACCTTTAGGAAGAACAGACAAACCTAGCCTCCGTGTCCTATGCTAATATAATCTTCAAAATAGTTCTTGAAAACTTGCTGCCTGTGGCTAGTGCCTCTTTTTCTTGACTAAGCAAATAACAAGTTGATTATGCAGTAGTATATCAGATGGAACCTTTTTGTAGTGTTCTAAAATGCAGGTGTTATGTGGGGTCAGATGCTAGAAACATGAAGATTTCAAGAGCCAACTACTTTTTGGAGAGTTTCAAGCCAGCCCATTGACATCCTGAGTCCCTATTATGAATCAATAGACTAATGTCCCAGGTTTTGGTTTGCGATGGTTGTACACGACATCTCAATATCATATAACTCAACAGATATTGTAGGGAATATTGCTATATAAAGATTAAGTTCAAGGATTTTTCTTGGTTAAAAAAGGAGATAAGTTCAAGGAAATATACAACACAAAATTTGGAAAGAAGATTCAGTCAGTGGGATGCATAAGCTGTATCCTGCCATACACAAATAAATGAGAAACAAAATTAACTAAGGGTCCATCTAAGTTAAACAAGAGGCCCAATACTATATTTCCAGAAAAAAAATTACCAGAAGAGGTTGAATCTGTGGTATGCTCAAATCATATATTGCCAAATTATAACAGGTCAAAGTGGAAGCAAATAGTTTTAGATTTAAGCCGTACCTCCAAGCATAAAATATGGGGTTTGATGGAGATCCTCGGAAAATGTAAAATAGCTCAACTTGGGCCTGAACTTGAAGCAGCACAACAAGCTGGTGCTGAACTACCAGTGGGTAAAGTATTAGTAGAATTATCTGGAACACTACCAATGCTTTGGTCGATATGCACTGCATTGGTTTGTGAGGCAGAAGGGACTGCAGCTCTAGTACTATCTCTTGTGTCCAAGCGTTCAATCATACGTGAGACAGTAGCGATTCCAGCATTAACCTCTCTCCTAACTTCAGAACGAAGCTCTGACATAGAAGTGTTGCGTGAAAAAAATCTTTCCTTCCATCCTCGTGTACTGTTTGTGATGGACTCTCTATATCTATGAACACAAAAAGCATAAGTACAAAAAGGATACTTACTTGTGCAGCTGTAGCAGCCATGGAATTTGGCAAAGCAATAAGAATACCTCATTGAGAATGAATTAAAGCGAGATTTTATGGACTCTGAAAAGGACTGCAAATCCAATGGTCCAGTTCTTTCAACTGTAGATTGGCTGGTAGAATTCCTGCAATCAAATTAGTATTGAGATACTGTATTGATTTGATGAATAAATAAATATCACTAACAAGATATACAGACATATTGGAAGCAGCGCCACTACCACCAGATGGCATACTGGCAACTCGAGTAGCTTGAACTGGTCTCATGCCTCGGGTATTGGAAACTAATGAACCATTATGAGCATTAGCTACAGTCATCTCATTTTCTCCTCTTTCACTAGAAGCAGCTGATCCAGAGCTTAAATTTGATGAGGAAACCATATATTGAGGGCGAGCCCTTGCTCCAGACCTACTTCGTAGCCCTTCTCTTCTAGCAAAATGCTGTGCTCTTCCTATTGAAGCGGCGGCAGCCAGATGTTGGAATATTCGCTCCTCAAGTTCAGCATCATTTGCACCAAGCCGCAGCTGCATGGATTGTTGTAATCATTCATCTCTTATCCAGATCAGGAAAAAGCTAAATTTCAATCTCAATAAAAGGACTTCAAAAATCAAACATGGAGCAATAAACTGCATACATGTTGCAATTCAATATTTCCTAGTGCTGGATGATGAAACACAGCAGAATTTTGTGATTGACTGAGTCTCAAGTTCCTCTCACGTTCCACACCCTCAAATAATTCTTGACTGTTGCAATAAAATAACATCAAGTATCAAATAGAATTTAAGAGAGAATAACCATAACTGCAATGCGCACAACAAGGAAAAAAATACCTGATAGGATCCTTCATGCTGATGGCCTGCAGACACATTGGACACTCAGAGCTTCTCTGGCACCTACAACCCATATAGTTGTTTATATAGCTTGGAATAATAATAGGAACCAGAAAAACACTAAAACAGTTAACATATATAATCAGAAGCTATATATGCATTCAAATGTAGTGGAGGCCACTAACTTTATATTCATCATTGTAGTTGAGGCCAATGGTAAAGATTGGGCTTCTTACAGGAAGACTTCAAATGTGTGGGTTAATAATACTCTAATGCAACAAACATCATGCAGTAAAGGAAGACACTATTTGTTGATGCAGTTATATGCAAACTTCAGCTTAGAAAACCAAGTAAAAATGCCCAAGGATATTGATACATATAAATAGAAAAACTCAACCTTAACCCATGAAAAATATCGTGCAATGCCTGCTTCAAGATGAGTGATGGGCATTTATCATATTAGTTATGAAAAGAAGATTCCCTGCATAGCTTCGAAATGATCTATACGAGAAGAACAAAATACGGTTTCAAACTGAGGATCTTAAAAAAAAAATAAAAGTCCATCCCTCTTTGCTTCAGTAGGCAGAAACCAAAAGAGCAACACATGATAACAGGACTAAAAAGATTTTATAGTGTCATAAAAAATCAAAAGGTAGACCAAATGACCTCTAACTTCCCCACATGGCAAAGAGAAGATTCGATATCTCAAAGATTGAAATTTTTCTAAATCATCTCAATTTATTAACCAAATCAACATATCCACACAAAGAAGCAAATCCATGCGGAAACAAAGCAAAGCAGACACTACCATTCCAGGATGCACTGAAGATGAAACTCATGCTTGCAACTTGTTACCTGATAACAAACAACACACAACAAATTAAGTACATCCCAGACGCTAATCATCAATACACAATTTCATAATAATCAATCAAAAGTCACGAACCGCGGATGGATTGCTATCACAGAAATCCTCGAGACAAATGCTGCAGGCATCATCACAAGCATCCTGAACGCCGCCTTCAACGAAGGCCACAGCCGAAGTCAGGAGGCTCTCCCTCTTCCCGGTCTCCTCCATCTCTTTTGCCTCTACGAACGTCAAAACCCAAAAATCAAACAAATTTCAATCAAAGATTGCCACTTTATTGATGAATCGCAATAAATAGGGCCTACGGACCAATCCAAGCACGGAAAAAAACCGATTAAAAGGAAAGTCACGACGGACAAGAAAGACGGGGATTGGCGGAACCGTACCTCAACGGAATTGGCCGCGATTAGGGTTGATCCTGCTTCTAGATCTATAGGTCTAAATCCACTGAAGGCGCGGCGAGAGAGAAGAAGAAGGGGAAGGAGGAGGAGGAAGGCGATCCTCTTCTCTCCGTATCAAATTCGTTTCCTCTTCGTTCTTGTTTCCTCTAGGGTGGAAAAAGGACAGGTGGTACTTTGCTCCGCGGGAATAGGAAGTCTAGATTTAATCCGGAACGGGGCTCCATCTCAACCGTGCATTCGGGGGGATCTAGGTCAAACTCGCAAAGCTTGCGTTTTGTTACAAATACCCCCCCGAAAGACTTGGAAATTATAACCATCTATACTATTTCGGGACTATTGCATAAAACACAAAAAATTATATATTACTCGTTGTTAAATAGGGTAATTACGTACGGTAATTAGCCCTAATTACGTATAATCTCCTGTAATTTTCAGAATTACCCACGTCACCACCCTTTTCAAAATATTTACCTCCACCTCCTAATTATTATTTAATCAAAATTTTCTCAAAAAAAATCTAATTTTACCCTCTGTTATTTTCACAATTAAACCGTTAAAAATTTATTATTTATTATTTAACTTTTGGATATTTATAAAAAATACTCTAAAATTATTTCGATTGACGGAAAACTCTTTCTCCCAAATTATTTACAAATAAACCCATAAATATTATAAATTACAAAAAAGTCCAAATAATTGTAAACGAGTGGCGACGGCGACGACGCTTAGTGCGGAAAAGGCCGGCGCACAGGCGAGGGCAGCGAGCGTATGGGGGCCGGCGCCGGCGAGGGCGAGGGCGGGCGCTAGCGAGCGGGTGAGGACGCAGACGAGGGCAGGCGTTGGCACACGGGGAGGGCGGGCGCCAAGGGCAAGGGCGAGGGTGAGCGCCGGTGAGGGCAAGGGCGGCGAGGGTGGGCGCGGGCTGACGAGGGCAAGAGCGCGGATGCGGGCGACAATGGCTAACGAGGGTGAGGGCCGACGAGGGCGAGGACGTGGGCGCCGACGAGGGTGAGAGCAGGCGTCGGCGCGTGAGCGCGAACACTGGCTGGCGAGGGTGCGGGCACGGTCGCCGAGGGGCCTATTTGTAAAATTTAGTTTTAAAATAATAAAATTTAGACTTATTTATAAATAAAAATATTCAAAAGGTCTAATTTTAAATGTATAAATATTAAATTTATAATTTTAAAATTTAAGTTTTAAAACCTTAAGGTATTTTTTGTAAAATTTTACTTAAAACATGATAAAAAATTTAAACTTATTTATAAATAAAAATATTCGAAATGTCTATTTGTAAATGTATAACATAAAAGTTATAATTTTAATTTTTAAGTTTTCAAACATGACTTAATCGTAAAATTTAGTTTTAAAATAAATAAAATTTGGACTTATTTATAAAAAAAAATATTCAAAAGGTCTATTTTTAAATGTACAAATGTTAAACTTATAAGTTTAAATTTTAAGTTTGAAAACCTTCAATGTCTTTTTTGTAAAATTTTATTTAAAATATGATAAAAAATTTAGATTTATTTATAAATAAAAATATTCAAGGGATTTATTTGAAAATGTACAAACATGAAACTTGTAATTTTAAATTTTAAGTTTTCAAACCTTCAATGATTTATTTTGTAAAATTTAGTTTTAAAATAAATAAAATTTAGACTTATTGTAAATAAAAATATTCAAGGGTCTATTTTTAAATGTACAAATATTAAACTTGTAATTTTAAATTTTAAGTTTTAAAACTTTCAATGTCTTTTTTGTAAAATTTAATTTTAAAAATAATTAAAATTTAGACTTATTTATAAATAAAAATATTCAATGGGTCTATTTGTAAATGTGCAAATATGAAACTTGTAATTTCAAAATTTAAGTTTTAAAATCTTCAATGTCTTCTTTGTAAAATTTTATTTAAAAAATAATAAAATTTGGACTTATTTATAAATAAATATGTTTTAGGGGTCTATTTATAAATGTATATATATTAAACTTATAATTTGAAAATTTTAGTTTAAAAACCTTCAATGTCTTTTTTGTAAAATTTTATTTTAAAAACGATAAAATTTTGAACTTATTTATAAATAAAAATATTCACGAGGTCTGTTTGTAAATGTACAAATACTAAATTTGTAATTCGAAATTTTAATTTTTAAAACTTCAATATTGTGAAATTTTATTAAAAAATTGATAAAAGTTGGGCTTATTTGTAAATAAAAATATTTGAGGGGCCTATTTGTAAATATAGAAAATATTGAACTTGTATTTTAAAATTTTAAGTTTTAATACTTTCAACTCTTTTTTATTAATTTTTTTAAGCTTATAAATTTTCAACGTATTTATCAATAAAAAAATTCAAGGGACTTATTTGTAAATTCACAAATATAAGATTTGTAATTAAATTTCTTATGTAGGGTTTAATTGTAAAATATTTAAAATATTTAAGATCTTTTTTATAATTTTTTATATAAAAAAGATTAACATTTGGACTTTTTTATAAATAAAAAAAATTAAGGGGATTATTCGTAAATATACAAATATTAGGGTTTATTTATATAATATTTAAAATATTTCAGCTCCTTTATAAATAATTTTTTAAAAAATATTAATATTTGGACTTTTTTATAAATAAAAATATATCAAGAGCTTATTTGTAAATGCTTTGAGAGAAAAAGTGGGAGCGAGAAAATAAGTTTTTAGAGATTTAATTGTAAAAATAACATAAGGTAAAATCGAAATTTTTTGAAAAAATTTTGATTAAATAATAAATTTTGATTAAAAAATTTGGAAAAATCGTAATTAACCCTTGTTAAATTGCCATTAGTACGAACAATACCTTTTGTCCATTTTCACATAAAAAGTTTAGTTCAATTTTCAGCCCAAGATGTAATAAGACCATATTGCTCATGAACGCATTTCGTCACAAAATATATTATTTACGAAAAACTCCTCCGTTTGATTTATGAATCACAAATAATTCCTTACAATTGTAATAAAATTGTAAAAATGTTTTTTCCGATCTCTAACTCCTTCAATTAGGATTTTAGCATGAAATACAAATAAAATAAGCCCTTGATCCAAAAAATTGCGAGAATAAATAATGAAAAAGAATTAGAGAATTAAAGGCTAATTGATCGTAATCGCAATCGTTTGAGCTATTCATAATCCAATATTTAGAGAGTTAATATAATATATATCCTAATTAAACCTTAACTAATATTAAATAAGAATATTTGGATATTTTATATGTCATCTAACCATGTCTAACATAATATTTTCAAAATATTCTCTATGTTAAAATTGAATCGAAGGAGATATTTATACGCAAATTTTTTATTTTAAAAGTCACATAACATTTTGATAATTTACACTACTTTTTTTGGAAATTTTCGATTTGCCCCTCAACCTTTTTTATTTTCAGTTCAGCACATCAGCCTTCTTTCTAATCCATCGGATGTCCACGTCATTAAACATAGGGATAATTACCTATAATATCCTAAAAATATCCTATTTATAAGAAATTTTGTAAATTAATATTTATGTATAATTTTCGCTTTTGTATATTTCATTATCTACCACTTCTGATTTATTTTAAACAAAAAATTCACTTATTTACGCGATAAAATGACTCTTTTATCCTTTAGTCATATATTTTTCAGAATACCAAATTTACAAAAAAAACCTTATTTTTTACTAAATTATCTAGAAAAGCACTAATTTTCTTAAATAATTTTGAAAAGCTCTCTTTTTCTCAAAAATTTAGAAAAAACCCTCATTCTCTTAAAATTGCGGGAAATTTCTCATGTTTGTAAAAATTAAGAAAAATCCTTGTTTTTAAAATTGAAAGAACCTTTGTTTTCTTTAAAATTTACAAAAAAAGTCATCTTTTTTAAATTTTACAGAAAATGCCATAGTTTCTTAAAAATTTGTAAAAAAGCCCTCATTTTCTTAAGATTTTAGAAAAAATCATGTTTTCTTGAAAATTGATAGAAAAGCCCTAGCTTCTTGCAGAAAATCCCTCATTTAACAAATTTTATATAAAACCATAATTTTATTAAAAATTTGTAAAAAATCCCATTTTATTTAAAATTTGAAGAAATGACCTCATTTTCCTAAAATTTTGTAGAAATTCCTTATTTTTCTTAAAAATTTATAAAAAAGCACTCATTTTTCTTAAGACTTTACAGAAAAAAATAATCATATTTTGAGTTTTTTTGCAAAAATTTAAGAAGTACAAAAACTTTTCTGGAAAAAAGTGAGATTTTCTACAAATTTTTAAGAAAATGAGGGTTTTTCTTCAATTTTTAAAAAGAAGTGTTTTTCATAAATTTTTAAGAAACAAAATTTTTTTGCAAATTTTTAAGAAAACGAAGGCATTTGTGCACATTTATAAGGAAGTGAGGGCTTTTCTGACAAATTCTAAAAAAAATTCTAAAACAACAAGGGTGTTTCTAGAAATTTTTAGAATGTTCGTATTTTTGTAAATTTTTTTAAAAAAGGGGTTTTTTGGTAAATTCTCAAGTAAATGAGGAACTTTCTACAAATTGGTTCGTTAAATGTATTCAATTTTAAATCTAAAATGCAAGAGCCAAAAGGCGAAAAAAAACATAAAAGTTTTTTTAAAAAAACCCCTGAATCAAAGAGTTTCTCAAATTGGTCCCTCCTTCATTTCCCCTCGACTGCCTTTCGCTCCTCGTTCTGCGTGGGCCCCTCCGTCATTTCCCTTCTGTGGAGCAGATTCAAACCCGGGTCACCGCCACCCGGGAGCCCGAACCACTGTGCAAAAACTATATATAATAATAATATTGCTCGTGGAACTTTGATATCACCTTGCATCACTTGACTGATCGAGAATTTAATTCACTAGGTCATTTTTTTGACGTTTTGCATAAAAAAAATATCGTAAAGAAGACTGTTAGGAGCTTTTCGACAGTGGTCATTCTAACATTTAAATTAGAAACGGACTTAATAGATAAGGTGGAATTAATAATTGGACATTAGTTTTTATTTTTTTGGAGATTACACTTTTTACAGAGTGTAAAGCGTATTCGAATCTCGTGATCTTCGATGCTATGATTTTTTTTTAAAGATTTTTATAACAAACAATCTTGAATCCTAAATCTTCCAAGACCTATTTCTAGATTTAAACATAATATATTTAAATTTAGTGGAACCTTAATCTAGATACACTACCAAGGGTGTCAAGTTTTAGACAACTTGGTATAAGGGCGATCCAAGCTTCTCAGAGCTCACAGCCAATGAATACTATATCTTGGATAACTCAATTCACGATTTGCCTTTGTACTTGGTTCTTATCATTCCTTGACTTGACTTGATACTCTCAACATCGAATCAAATTAAACTTTACTGTAGCTTGGTGTCTATAAAGCCTTACCTTGGATTGGTTAGTCCATGACTAGATTTCGGGCTTGGATTCAGTTCTCATTGATCTCCCCTCGATTCATAATTTTAACTTGGTGTATCATCAGTGCCTTCTAAGTTCAAACATCGAGTTACCACAACTCCGAGTCCGAGGTTGCTTGTAGAGAAACCATCATCTCTCTTCGGTGAGCCTGGCAAATCCTTGGGAGACAAACGATTATCCTCCTCTAAAGCTATTTTCTCATTATTTGCTCGCCAGTTTTCAAAGTGCTACCTTTGTTTTTGGCATTGGCAGCTGGGTCTTAGATGTTTGACACATGTTCATTGAGATCTAGAGGCCTATTTTTAAAATGACATGGGCGATTGCACGGCTTTGATTTTGCCACATGTAAGCTATCGGGCAGTTCTATGGGGCTATAAAATCGGATTTGAGAGTGGTGATTTCACTTTTTGTATTTTCACTTTCACCTATGAGCCCTAATTTTACCATTTTTGCCATTTTCTTCGTTACTCTCAATGGCTAGCAATGGCAATAACTCCTGTGACTGCGTCTTTGCACCTTCGGCCGTTTCCACACTAGATTTGCCCCCAGTAGGGAGTGTGGCCATTTTGGCCATCCTCACTGCTGCTTCGAGTACCACCATTTTCTCTTCCCAAACTCGAGGTTCGATTCCCTTCACTCTTGTTTTGGTCTCCATTTAATTATTTTATATACATATTTTGAAATTTAATGAAGTGATCAAGGACTAGGATCCGATCATCTGAGCCTAGAGTTAAGTAGAATTCGAACCAAGACTATAGTATTAGGGACGAATATGAGCTAAACCATAGTTTTCAGACTTCCCAGACTCAGACATATTTTAAACCACAAACCTTTTTTTTTTTTAGTTCATTAGATGTCTTTTCTTCTAAACTTTCCGTGACTAGGTCATTATGAATTTTTTTTAATAATGAAGGATCTCCTTTGGTCAAAGTTTGAGTGTCTGAGCAAAACCTTCGAGAGAAGAAATTGGAACATGTGGTCCAAGTTTTTGGTTTCGCAGACGGTGTTGAAGTCGATATATGACTCGAAAGGTAGTAGTTTCACCCTTAAGAATCAATTTGGATATGCCTTTATTACTTTCTGGGAAATATTCAAAGTGGGACTGAGATACCCAATAGATAGCTTTACCTCGACCACAACATTTGTCCTGGATCTCGCTCCCGACTAGCTCTTCTCAAACGCGACGAGGCTCATCATCACATTCTTAGCATTGCGACAACTAACTGAATTACTCCATCCGTGGAGATGTTTTGTGATGCCTTTCAAACTAGTTGCAGCTCCAAGGTGGATGGAAAGTGGTACCTTTCCCCAAGGAGAGGCGATGCTTGTTTGAGGCAAACCCATCGTCAATACACTTCTGGAAGGATCACCACATAAGGGTATTTTCAAGAGAGAATTTTGAATGCCGAAGTAAATAGGAGGAGAGGAGGGGGGGGGGGTGTTACGCATTCCGAACATAGGAAACTTCCTAAAGCATCTCCTGAAACTTTGCAACTACTTTCTTCGTGGTCCTTTGAGATGCTGAAATTAAGGTTAGCCTTAAGGTGGCCAAGTGAGGTGAAACTCCTCGGTCTTGCCCTATCTGTAACTTGATAGTCTAGTATAATACTTTTTGTAAATTACTGTGCTTTTCTTTTATACTCTTGTCTTTGCTAATTATTACCTCGGTTTTACTTGCAGGGCTTAATCGTATATCCTTCAAAAACCAAGCTATCAACGAGCAAGATCGGGCACCTCGAGTTGCCTCACCTCAGCCATCAAAGAAATCGAAGAGAAAGAAGAAGGGAGAAGAAGAAGCTGGGAGACCCTCTAAACCTATAGAATCAGTGGGAGAGAAGAGAAGGAAGAAGGAGTCTCAAATGTTGGGAGTTGAGGGGAGTAGCTTTGCCTCCCCAAAGATTGAGAAGAAGAGAAAGAGGAAGGAGAAAGCAAAGGGCCCAAGTCTTACGTTTGGCCCAAGCCAAACTCGCATAGTTTGCATGAACCTAGCTTAGGGATTCTGGTATTTATGAACTCGAGGTCCTATACCGAGGTTTTGCTCGATCGAAATCTTGTGTCCTATTCAAAGCCAAAATCTAGTGCTTTGTTAGGTCTAGGGTCTTTTTTCCCATCAAAATTGAGGCTTGGTTACCTTAGATAAGGAGGGATCTCTGCGCTTCTTGATGGGGTGAGGGCTTTATGCCTTGGTGGAGCGAGGACTTTATGCCTCGGTAGAGCGATGGCTTTATGCCTCAGTGGACTGAGGGTTTTTGTGCCTTGGCGAAGTGAGGATTATATGCCTCAGTGATCAAGGGCTTTGTGCCTCATTGATTGAGGACTTTATGCCTTTGTAGATCGAGAGTCTTGTACCTCTTTAATTGAGGGCTTTGTACCTTGGCAAACAAAGGACTTTGTGCCTTGTTGATCGAGGGCTTTATGCCTAGGTGGACCAAGGGCTTTGTAACTCATTGATTAAGGGCTTTGTGCCTCGGCGAACCGAGGGCTTTGTGAGCTAACACTTAGAAACCTTTGATTTTCTTAAAAAATAGATGGAATATTTTATTTTAGAGATAAAGCTTAAAGATAGAACTTTCTAAGATTGTCCATATACCACATTCTTGAAAGGGCTTTACTATCATCATACTTAAGTTTGTTTGCTCTTGATCTAATGATATGGGAGACCCTGAAAGAGCCTACCCATGTTGGTGATAGTTTTCTTGAGTCTTGGTCAATGAGTTTAGCTCAACATAGTACCCAATTACTGAGTTGTAACTCTCGGCTACAAACTCGAACGTTGTAGTTCGAGCCACTTGTCACTGGTACTCTGCAATCCTTATGCAAGTCTTCTCCCAAACCTCTAGAATAAGGTCTGTATCTACTTTAAAGTTTTCCTCACTTGCCTCAAGGTCAAAGGCTTTGAGCCACGGTAAAGTGAGTTTAATCTCTATGCAAATGACTACTTTGATCCGATAGGCAAGTAGGAATGGTGACGTATTAATTGTGGTTCGAGGAGTGGTTTGGAACAACTATAGGATGTGCAGTAATTCTTTGACCTAAGCTCCCTTTGTATTCTCCAAGCATTTCTTTATACCCATTAATAAAGTTCGGTTGGTTACCTCTACTAAGTTGTTAGACTGTGGGTGTACAACTGAGGTAAACTTTTATTTAATATGGAGATTACTGCAATAGTCCTTGAACCTCGAACTATCAAATTGTCTCCTATTATCCGTAACTAGAGCGTGAGGCAATCCAAACCTATAGATTATGCCCTGCCAAAGAAACTTTTGAAATTTTTTATCTATGATGATGGCGAGAGGTTCTGCTTCTACCCATTTGGTGAAGTAGTCGATGATAACTATTAAGAATTTTCTTTGCCCTAAGGTCGAAGGAAATGATCCTAATATATCCATTCCCTACTAATCAAAAGGCCAAACCGCTTGAGTTTGTTGGAGCCAAATTCCAGGGCTAAGGTAGATAGAGACATGCCTTTGGCATTGCTTGTATTCAGAAACAAACTCAGTTGCTTCAAATATCATGTTAAACCAATAGTAGTTTTACCTTAGAAGTTTATGGACTAAGGCTCATCCTCGGCTATGGCTTCTATAGATCTCTTCATGTACCTTATGAAAGGCATACTCCGCTTTGCTTGGCTTTAAACACTGAAGTAGAGGCCTCAAAAGAGACATTTTGTGTAAAACTTGTTTATCAAGATGAAATTTGGGACTAGATTCTTTATTCTCTAATCTTCCTTTAGGTCTTTAGGAAGTTGGCCTATTTTGAGATATGAGATAATTGGAATCCATCCAGCAGGATTCTTCCTCGATGACGTGTACCTCATCCAATTGAGAGTAGTTCAAAACTTGCAGATTTTCCATGAAAACTTGCCTTGACTTTGAGCTTAAAGTTGCCAAAGCTAGTTGTGCTAATGCATTATCCTTGGCGTTGCCATTCTACAGTACTCAGGAAGCTTTACATAGTCTAAATTTTGGCCAGATACTTGGTCATAATATCATCCTTTGTCTCATATTCTCTGCTGACTTGTAAATAGACCAATTGAGAGTCGCCGAATATGTTTAACCACTTTGTTCCTGCTGCTGTTGCCACACACAATCCAAGCAAGAGAGCTTGGTATTTTGTCACATTGTTCAAGGCTTCAAATTCCAAGCAAACAGAGTACTTGGTGACCCTTCCATTGGGGCTTTGGAGAATAGCGTCGATCCTACAATATGATTCACAGGAAGAGCTATCAACCCAAACTTCCCAAGGTTCAGACCCAAATACAATAGGATATGAAGTCATCTCTACTAAAAAGTCCACCACAACTTGAGCTTTAATAGCTTTCTAAGGTTCAAAACTTATCTCAAATTGTATTAGCTCAACGGGTCACTTGAGTAATCACCCCAAGGTCTCCAATTTTTTCAAGATTTGCCAAAGTAGGAGATCAGTGAGTATTGCCACAAGATGCGCTTGAAAGTATGGACTGTAGCATAGGCTAATTTCTCTAATAGAGGATAATGAACCTCAACTTTTGTGAGTATATGGCTCACATAATATACGGGGTATTTTTTTCTCTCCTCGATCACTTACTAAAACTGAGCTAGGCTTCATCTGAGGCTGCCATATAGGAGAATAGCATTTCATTTGGTTTTGGTCTCACCAAAAGTGGACTCTCGACTAGGTATCTCTTGAGATCTTCAAAAGCTTGGTTACACTCTTTAGTCCATTCAAATCCAGAGTCCCACTTCAGTGCTCTGAAGAAAGATGAGCACTTCTCATCTGACCAGGATAAAAAGTGGTTGAGCGTCGCTAGCTAACTCATAAGCCTTTGTACCTCTTTGATGGAGGCAGGCAGTTTCATCTCAAGAATAAAATTGATTTTCTTAGGATTTGCTTCTATTTCTTATTGGAAAACAAGGTACACGAGAAACTTTCTTGAGCTTACACCAAAAACACATTTTTTTTTTCTAAAATCAATCTCATTTTGAACTTTTGAATTGTGTCAAAAGTTTTTTCAAGGTCTTTAAGATATTCTTTGGCTAAAGCTTTTCATGAGCATGTCATCAACATAGGCTTTCATATTTCTACTGAGTTGATGCTCAAAGGCTTTGCTCACCATTCTCTGGTATGTCGCTCCAGTATTTTTTAGTCCGAAGGGCATTGCTGTGTAGTAGAAGGTTCCTTGGTTTGTGATGAAAGCTGCTTTCTCTTTATCTCTAGGGTGCATCCAAATATGGTAATAATCTAAAAATACATCTAGAAAACTTAGCAGTTGATGCCCCAAGGTAGAGTCGACAAGCTGATCAATTTTTGGTTGGGGGTAGCTATCCTTCGGACATGCTTTATTAAGGTCGATGAAGTCCACGCATATTGTCATTAGGCTTCTTCACCATCACTCTATTGGCGAGCCACTCAGGATAGTAAACTTCGTAGATGAACTCTACATTAAGAAGCTTATTTACTTCTTCAATAATGGCCTTCTGGCACTCAAGAGTGAAGTGTCTTTTCTTTTGCTTGACTAGTGTGTAGTTTTCCACCAACGCAAGTTTATTTTGGGCAACTTAAGGATTTATTTCTGGAAAGTCCTTGATTGACCATACAAAAATATCTTGGTTCTTTTGTAAGAGTTTTCTGAGCTCAGCACGAAGAGCCTTGGCGAGGTTCACTCGAAGCTTCATGGTTCTTCCCGGGTTCTTATTGATGACCCAATTGACAAGTTGTTTGACGAGTTTGGCATGTGCCTTCTTTAGACCTTTGATAGACTCTTTGATTTCTAAGACTGTTGAACTCTTCCCTTTTGGCCAAGGCTAGTTTGCGAATAGGAGAACTCATACTTCTTCATAAGGCTTTGGTCTCCCCAAGCTTCACTTGTACCATGTTTAATGAAAAATCTCATAACTAAATGAAAAGTCAAAATTACCGCTTCTAATTGGTTCAATACTGGTCATCCCAATATCACATTGTAAGTTGAATGAATCCGAACCACCATGAATTTTATTTTCATTGTAGTGCTCTTCAGACTTTCCCTGATGGTTAGAAGTAACTCAATCATGCCTAGTGGAGTGACTAAATTTCTCATAAATTCGATCAATGTCCACATATAGGGCTCTAGCTTTCCTTCCGTCTTCATCTAATCATAAGCCCAAGTGAATAAAATATTCATCAAGCTCCTCGTGTCTATTATAACACGCTGCGCAAAGTAGCCATCCAAAATCATAGAGATTACCAAAGCGTCATTATGAGAAGCCAAAATACCCTGTACATCTCTTACTGAGAATACTATGTCCTCATGCTCGGGGTTGCATTATTGTTGTTTGGCCTCTTTACAATCCTCGTGCCCTCCCAGTGATAGCTCAGCATTTGCAAGTTAAAGCTAAGGCATCACTTAATGTCATTGGGTTGATGAGGATCATATTAAGATGACCTTTGATCAATAGATTTTACAACTCAGGGGTAGGGTTCCTTTGAGGGGAACCTCGTGGTTGACCTTCTTAGGTCAAAACGTCTTCAACTCTTTTACCTCGGTAGATGAAGTGCCTAAGTGTTGCCTAAGTGTCCTTCTTTTATTAGCCTTTCGATTTCATTCTGGAGGTGTTTGCACTCCTTGGTTTCATGACCATAATATTTATGAAATCAGCAATACCTTAATTTGTCTACATATCGCTTGTTTAAGGGGATTGGCCTCTGTCTCTTTGGCACATGTGGTTTGCCTTCTCGAGCTTCTTTCTTCTGTTTACTGCGGCTCTTAAACTCCCTCTTAGCCAACATGACTTCCTCAGCATCAATATGCTCTCGGGCTAGTTGGATGAATTCGGTTAAAAGATTATGGGAGGTTTGTGAGCTATTTCATAGGCTACGTGAGGTTGCTTTATTCCATTAATGGCTACAACAAGGATGATAGAACTATTAGGCTCAGATATTTCTAGTCGAGTTTTATTAAATCGAGTTAGATACTTCCTTAAGTTTTTTCCTTCTTGTTATTTCAAAGTTAAGAGTGTAAAGGGATCCTTTCATCGAGGTACCAAAAAAATAAATTGCTTTTTAAATTTATTAGCAAGATCATCAAAGCATGTGATCGAGTGCTTCGATAGCCCGGACTATCATGCCCGAGCCGGTCCTTGAAGCATCATGGGAAATGTCTTGCACATGGTTGAATCTCACATGCCTTAGAGGATCATGCCATTTCAGAAGGTGCTAGCATGATCGATAGGATCCTTGGAGCCATTGTACACCTCGTATGGTGGTGGACGAAACTTTAGTTATACTTGAGAATAGACAATCTCCGAAATGAGGGGTGTATCATACCTTGTATAATTAGGATGTGTGGGTGCATCTGACACTCTTCGAGTCACATGCAAGGCATCCTCTCGTTGGGTACCTCTATCCGAGGCTCGACTTGCATAAGTATGCTATGTAGCCTCATCAGCTAGGTTATAAATGAAGTCATATCCTTCACGACCCTTTGACGCTTGGTGCCGAAATGCGGTTCTCACTGTAGGGTCGTGGTAGTCCAGTTGATGGTGCATGCTATGGTGCAGCTGGCTAATGACTTGTGGATGCGGCTTATCATGTAAGCTCGGAGGCTCATCTTGAAATGAAGCTTGAGACGGAGGTTGGAGATTTTATATCATTTGAGCCTGAACTTCTAGCATTCGCACATTTGATGAACTGCTATAGTCAATACTTGAAACTCTTGTCGACTCCCCAAGTCGGGAGGAGCTGTGGGTACCTCGGGGATAGTTTATAGAGGAGTCCCCTGAGATTCTTGCTATAGAAGCAAGAGGATGATTGAGTCAACTTGGTGAGTGGGTCAAGATAGACTACTAGAAGAGTCGTGTGATTCTGACAGTCCCCATGTTGATTCTTGAATGTTGACGCCATTGTGGTCGGAGGCATGATCGAAAACTTTTCCAAGGTCCAAACTAGGGAAGATGGTGAAGCAGATCTCAATAAAGGCACCACTATTTGTGGAACCCTAATTCGAAGTTAGCTTTGGTTCACTTAGCTCCTCGAGAATTCAATCCACTAGGCCATCCTCTTGCCGTCTAAGAGGGCGAGAGACACCATTGACGAAATATCTCTAAATAGGACTAGGGATATCTTCTACTTATATAAAATTTTAATGTAATTAATTGAGGGTAAATTGCATATACCTTTATATATAACTTTTAAAAATTTTAAAATACATAAAATTTATTTGGCCATAATTCAGTTATAATAAAATTTCCTCCCATTTGAAATTTTTAATGATATTAGAGGCTATAAGAAATGTCAAAAATATTTTTATCGCCTATAAGAAAAAAAATAAATTTTGATTTAATTTAATAGAACAATTTAATCTCTAACAATCGCATTTTATATCTTAACAATGGCTAGAGAGTTTAGCTTTGATCTCCGATAGTCGTATTGGTGTTCTTCAACCTCTAGTTTAAAGCAATGACATTCTAATCTTGAATGATTTTGGAATTTGAAAACTTTTTGGGTTTTAGGTGGACAACAATTGTTTCCCATTTGATTTCAAGTAATTTTTATAATTCATAACTAACCTCCATAAGTGTTTAAGTTATTTTTTAAATTTTAGAAAAATTCTAAATGATAATATTGGAAGTAGATGAAGAACATATATAATTTTGTTAGTTTTGTTGTAATAGATTTTTTATTATTTTTTTAAATAAAAGTTTAGATATTATCTATACTCATATACCACATCTTATATTAATACGTATTCTCATATATTATATCGAAATTATTTTTATTTATTTATAATTTTAGTTAAAAGCTAGCGCAAAATTTGACAGCAAGACATATTATTGGCTTAATTGTGTTTTGAATTCAGATTTTTTGGAGAGTCTTAAGTATATTAGAAAATAATTTAGTAAGCCTAATCCTTATCTGAATTTATCTTCTATTAGAAGACTTAAATTAGTAGAAGTCTTATTTGAGTTAATTTTTTACTTTGACTAAAACATAGTTAGACCACATCCATAAATACCCTATTCATGTTAGGGTTTCAATATAGAGTGTGAGAGAGAGACATAGATCAATATTCTCAAAATGTCTTGTAACGGCTAGGCTACTTAGTCTCTTGTGAGAGTTGGTGATATTAGAATTTTACCTCCATTGTTGTAATATTCTCTTCTTTTTCTCATTAATACAATATCCTCTGGATCATCTTCACCACATAAATCTCTTGTGCGTTATTTTTCTTCTACATCGTGAATTATGGTAGGCATTGATATTTAGCATAATAAGTGATATCAAAGCTTGGTTCAACATGTTTATTACGAAGTTTGATATAGAGAAATTCAATGAAAAGCAAGAATTTCATATTTGGCAAGCAAAAGTTCGTGCAATTCTTACTCAACAGGGGTTGAAAAACATATTAGAGGGCATCAAGCTTGAAGATGATACCGAAAGTGTCTGAAAAAATCAAAAGGCTAGTGCACATAGCATAATCATTCTCAGTCTCACCGATGAGGTACTCTATCCATTTCTTAATGAAACATCACCTTCAGAGTTATAGAAAAAGCTAGAGAAATAATATATGAGTAAGTTTATCTCAAATCGAGTTTACTTGAAGCAGAAACTCTTCAATTTTCGAATGAGAGAAAGTACGAATATAGTTGATCATCTTAATGCTTTCAATAAACTAGTCTATCAATTGTTAAGCATTGATGTTAAAATTGAAGTTGAAGACAATACAATTATTTTATTATCGTATTTACCTCTTTCTCTTGAGAATCTAAGGCTACTCTCATGTATGATAAGGATTTAAAATTTGACGATATTTCTGCTATCCTTCTATATAATGAATATTTAAAAAAGATTGAAGGAGATGTGTCACACTCAGAAGCATTGATTGTTAGAGATCGTACCAAAAAAAGATCAAAGACAGATCAATCTAGATTGAAATCCAAAGAAATAAACTGTAGGTATTGTAAGAAGTTGAGATATGTAATTAAAGAGTGTTGGAGGCTTAAAGTAAAGAAAAAAGAAAATCTCATTCTAAAGAGAAAGCCAAAGAATAAGTCTCAGTTGTTGAAGGGAATTCTGATGATGATTATGGTGATATTCTCTCTATTAGTTCTAATTTCAATCATTATTGTGATATTTGGATTATTAATTTTGGTTGTTCTTACCACATGTGCCCTAATAAGAATTCGTTTGAAGACTACAAGTCCTATGATGGTGGTTTAGTTTTGATGGGTAATAACAATCCATGCAAAACTATTGGAATTGGAACAATCAAAATTAAGATGTTTAATAATATTATTAAAACTCTTACTGACATTAGATATGTTCTTAATTTAAAAAAGAATTTTATCTCTTTGGGTGTTTTAGATTCTATTAGTTATAAATATTCTGCTAAAGGTGGAGTTTTTAAGGTCGCTAAAGGCTCGTTGATAGTGATGAAGGGCCTAAACCATGTAAATTTATATGAGTTAGTAGAAAAAACCGTTGAAGGTGGAGCAGCAATTTCTTAGGCTTCTTCTTCTGATATGACCCACTTATGGCATATGCGTCTTGGTCATATGAGTGAGTAAGGTTTAAGTGAGCTTAACAAAAGAAAATTACTGAAAGATCTCAACTCATGCAAATTGGATTTCTGCAAGTATTGTCTCTATGGTAAATAGTCCAAAGTAAAATTTAACACAAGTACTCATTACACTAAAGACTTAATTGATTATATTCATTCTGATATGTGGTGCTCTCCTATTCCATCAAAATCTAGTACTCGTTATTTTTATTAGTTTTATTGATAATTTTTTTCAGAAAAGTATGGATTTATTTTTTGCATCACAAAGCCGAAGTATTTTTTTGTTTTCAAATGATAGAAAACTTCAGTTGAAAAAAGAACTAATAGAAAAATAAAATACTTCAGAAGTGATAATGGTGGAGAGTACAAATCAACAAAGTTTCTCAAATTCTGTGAAGATGAAGGCATCGAACGCTACTTTACCATCCCAAGAAAACTTCAACAAAATAGTGTGGCTGAAAGGATGAACAGAACCTTATTAGAGAAAACATATAGTATGCTTAGTACAACTAATCTTGATAAAGATTTTTGGGCAGAAGCAGTCAATACAGCATATTTCATTGTGAATCACTATCCTCATATAGTCATTAATTACAAGACTCGTAAAGAGGTATGGACTGGTCAACCTACAAATTATTCTGTTTTAAAGATTTTTTGTTATCCTACTTATGTGCATGTTGTTAAGGATATGTTAGATACATGTTCCAAAAAGTGTATTTTCCTATATTATGCCAAAGGTGTTAAGGACTATCGTTTGTGAGATCCTACTATTTCAAATGTAAATATTAAGAGAGACGTAGTACTTGATGAAAGTGTTATATTAAAATCTCTCAAAAAAGGTCATAGTGATATAATACAAGTGGAGGTGGAGCATGTAATTCCTTCAGAAGAAGATATTCAAGGTATGCCCAACTCTCAAAAAAATTCTAAAAATTAAATTTCTGAGCAGACATCACTTCGAAGATTTTAAAGAAACATAAAACCACTTGAAAGGTATGATTTTAAATATATGGTAGCTTTTGCTTTAATTACTGACAATGGTGGTCCTTTTTCCTATAAAGAAGTAGTGCAGGATAAGAATTTTTCTCAGTGGCAAGCTGTTATGAATGAAGAGATGGATTCCCTTCAAAAGAACCATACTTGTGATTTGGTGAAATTACGAGAAGATAAAAGAACAATTAGTTGCAAGTGAGTATTTTGAAAGAAAAGAGTATTCTTCTAATATAGATGATGTTAAATTCAAGACTCGTTTAGTTGCAAAAGAGTATTCACAAAAGGAGAGTGTTGACTTTAATGAAATTTTCTCTCTTATGGTTAAATACACATTTATTCATTTTCTACTTGCTTTAGTTATTTTTCATAATCTTGAGTTAGAACAACTTGATGTCAAAACTGTCTTTTAATATGGAGAATTAGAAGAGCAGATTTTATGCAACAGGCTAAAGGATTCATCCAAGAAGGCAAGAAAAATTTTGACTGTAAGTTGAATAAATCATTTTATGGTTTGAAATAGTCTCCGAAGCAATGGTCTAAAAGGTTTGACAGTTTTATAATGGGACAAGATTTCATTCATTGAAAATATGATTGTTGTGTCTATTTTAAGATGCATGCTAATAACTTATTTATTATATTACTTCTTTATGTTGATGATATACTTATCGCTACTCAAGACATATCTCTACTTAATGATCTAAAGTTTAAAATGAAAATAAAATTTGAGATGAAAGATTTAGGTGCTGCAAAAAAAATTCTCGGTATGGAGATAGATTGAGATCGAAAGCATGACAAATTATGGCTCAAACGGAGCAAGTATCTCAAGAAGATTATTTTTTTATTTTCACATGCAAAATTCAAAACCCGTCAGTACTCCTTTGGTATCTCACTTTAAGCTTTTAGCTCAACTATGTCCTTCTACAGATGAGGAGTATGCATACATAGAGAACATCCCATTCTCAAGTATTGTTGGAAGTATATCATTTTCACATGAAGAATTTAAAACCCATCAGTACTCCTTTGGCATCTCACTTCAAACTTTCAGCTCAACTATGTCCTTCTACAGATAAGGAGTATGCATGCATAGAGAACATCTCATTCTCAAGTGCTGTTGGAAGTCTAATGTATACTATGGTATGCACAAGACTTGATATTGCACAAGCAGTCAGTGTTGTTAGTCGTTACATGGCAAATTTAGGAAAAGAGCATTAGCAGGCTGTGAAGTAGCTATTAAGATATATCGAAGGTACTCTTAATATTGACTTATGTTTTGACAATAACACAATTCAAGAGGCCAAAATTGTTGGCTATGTCGATTCAGATTATGTTGGAGACCTTGATCGACGACGATCCCTCACTGGTTATCTTTTCACTCTTTGTAGAGGACCTATTAGTTGGAGGTGTAACTTACAGTCAACTGTGACATTATCTATAATAGAGTCTGAGTATATGGCAGTTACAGAAGCCGTCAAAGAAGCTCCATGGCTAAAAGGATTAGCAAGTGAAGTTGGTTTTCCTCGAAATGTTCTTCCTATCTTTTGCGACAGTCAAAGCATCATACACCTTGTGAAAAATCAAATATATCACGCTAGATCAAAACATATAGATGTCTGATTTCACTTTATTCAAGATATTATTGAAGACGACGAGATTTCTTTACAAAAGATTTATACTTCAAGAAATCCTGCAGATATATTGATGAAGGTGATTTCGATTGACAAGTTCAAACTCTATTTGGACTTGATCAATATTCAAGGTCATTGATCCTGTCCCATGAGGTAATGACAAAGACATCTATTAAAGATTCAAATTCAAAGAATAAGAGGATTTGAGACAAAGTGGAGATTATTAGTTTAATTGTGTCTCGAATCTGGATTTTTCGGAGAGTCTTAATTATATTAGAAAGTAATTTAATAGACTTAATCCTTATCTGAATTTATCTTCTACAAGAAAACTTAAATTAGTAGAAATCTTATTTGAGTCGATCTTCTAATTCGATTCAAATACAATTAGGCTATATTTATAAAGACCCTATTTATGTAAGGGTTTCAATATATATAGAGTGAGAGAGAAAGAAATATACATCAATATTCTCAAAACATCTTGTGACGGCTAGACTACATAGTCTCTTGTGAGAGTTGATGATATTGGAGTTTCGCCTCCATCGTTATAATCTTCTCTTCTTTTTTTTATCAATACAATATCCTCCGGATCGTTTTCGTCATATAAATATCTTATATGTTATTTTTCTTTTTTTCTGTTATTCTTTTACATCGTGAATTATGGTGGATATCGATATTTAACACAACAACATATGATAATAAAATTTTTATATTCACGATTGATTAAAAATGATTTATGTATAATTTCTTAATATAATTTCAGTAATTTGCAAGAAGGCATATGCAAGTCACCCTTAGTTTCACGTCAGATTCTAAATATTTGTATTGAGGTTTATGGATGATAGCAGAAGGGTTGGACCGTAGGTCAAAATCTGTAGCCCATAACAAATCTTGCTTCGGGTGCAGGATTCCATCCTTGTAGTATGGACATAATTGTAATTAATTGGTTAATTGTGGATAAAATGTATGTATTAGCGCACTTATTTTGCAATTTAAGGATTTAAGTCATGCTCAGAATAAATATTGTTATTCAAAATTATCCAAGACTTTACATTTACATCGTTAAACATAATGACGATGCTAATGTCCATATTAACTTTCAAAAATTTTCCTGCATCTTTCGCGCAGAAAAAATGCTTCGTGCATCGAGATTGGTGCCCCATGCTGATCCCAAGACAGCCGGCGGCTCTCCGGGAACCTTGGCTTCCACGCTTGAAACCTCATCCGGTATCATTCGAGTGAGGACCAAGAATCTGCCAACCACCCAATTAACCTATTCCCATAACTGGGAGACCGGATACACTTCTAAGGGCAATATAGTAAATTTACTTGCGAGATATACAAAATGTTCGTGGATTCAACGGTCAATTGTAGAAGCGCGGACAGCGTCTGCTGACGTGGCGAGGCAGCCTCACGCGCCACCTATCTGGGGGCCTGCCGTCATGACCTAAATGTCCGCGTCTCCACACGTGACCTTATCCACCTAAATTTCCAAGCCCGACTAGTGCATCGCGCTGTGCGGCCACATCCCGCCCCGACGCGACACGTGTCTCGCTGCCTCTCAACCTATTTCGCTCCCAGAATCTTCTGTCTCTCGGTGAGCTTAAGCCAACCCTTACTTCTGGCAACAACCCTTTCCAGGCCAATGCGCCGCTCGCGTCTGTTATTCTGGGGGAGAGGTAATGGAACGAGCACAAGGTGATCGGACTCCAGCTATTCTTCTATAAATCGGACTGGTCTGGTGGTGCGCTCATCTTTCGAAGGCTTCGCTGGCGGTGGGATGCTTTGTTTCGATGGCGTTGAGATTCGTGTATGGTCTGGTGTTCCTCTCGATCTCGTGCGCGTGCTTTAAGCTGCTGCACCTCTTCCTCCACCCGGTCTTCTACTTCGCGGCGTGAGAGTTGCAGAAATGAAGCTCGATGATGGGTTAACATGTTAAGCCGTGGGATTTTAGAGTTTGGTTTCGGCTTTCTGTTTCGAATGTAAATTTTGTGGGTTTAGGTTTCGGGTCGTTTGGTCATGTGGTTTTTTAGAATCGAGAGTTGATGTATCGTGTTGTGCGTTTGTGATTGCAATTTGTTTTTACACAAGTTTTGTTTTTTCTTAGTTTTGCGTCTGTCTAGTTTGTGTTGATTCTGCAATGGGAATAAAAAAAAGTGAATTTATAATTATTTTTTCCAAAGCGAGCATTGCCGGTCCATTGCTCGGTGGTAGAGCAATTGACTGTAGATCAATTGAACACTGGTTCGAACCCGGTTGGGCCCTGCTCAGCCATTAATTTCTCCTGATGTGTAATTTTTATGATTGTTTGGAAAATATTGTTAGAATTTATCTAATTTCAAATTCATTTTTAAACTTTTCGAACGGGTTCGACTTGGAAATAAATCAAACTCCCCAGGTTCGATTCGAACTTAAACGGGTCTGTTAGCTTTTGGTTCATTTACAACACAAATACTAAAGAAGATAATTTTTTCCGGCTTTTTTCTCGCGAGTGCGATGACAAAGGATCTTGGGAGCGGCAGAGGGAAATGGTTTTGCCGCCGGAGGAGGAGAATTGGAGAAGAAGGAGCCATGGCTACATTATCCACATCCTCGAAGACATCCTGCTCCGCCACATCCTCTCGGGGCTTCTAATCGAGACCTTTGTCCCGTTCCAGCTCGTCTCCCGCCCTTGGCTCTCCTCGATGGCCGGCAATCGCTGCTTCCTTCTTGAACAAGCTTGACACGCCTTCGTCTCCTCCTCCGGCTTCGTGTACCTCGCCGGTAGATGCAAAATGGAGCCCGATCCACCCCCGGCGCCCCGCTGATCCACTTTCCGGACCCTTACCCTGGCTTTCATGGCCACGAGTTCTTCCTCGACTCTTCCGCTCACGGCCTCCTCTGCCTGCGGGTGATCGCCGGGGAAAACCGGTTCATCTACGTGTGTAACCCCTTAACTGGATACTGCAGGCGCATTCCATGGCACAATGTAGATGCTGACGACTTGGCTGTTGGCCTCGCCGGATTGCTACGGACTCGTCCGTCCCAGACGGCATTACCTACATGACTCTACATTAGATACTGCAGGCGCATTCATCTACTACTTGTTGCTGTAGACCTTCGACACACTCCCTTCTCGCACTGGACAATGGACGAAATCGACGCAGAAAGCAAAGATAGAGGATCCAAGGGGGTCTAAGAATCCACTCTTTGCTGGAGGGACTCTATCCTGGTATTTGAGGCATTGCATGGTTGCTTTCAACGACGCCGCAGAGGTTGTGATGTTGCCGGACTAGCGTCTAGGATGCATTGCCAACAGATTGGCGTGTAGGATGATCGGCTAACTTGCACATATGTCTCCTTCGACACCGCAGAGATTAGAGCGATGGTGGAGAACTGGTGGGGCATCTCACACGGCGGGTACCCATGGATCTGGTCTTTGTTTATCACTATCGGAAATCTACTGTTCTAAAGTTATTTTGCCGGGCGCTGCTGTTTGAAGGCTGTAGTGGGCTTAGTGGCCTCTACTTTAGAGTGCAGGCACCTCAGCGAGAACCGCCGCAGCTGGAATCAATGAGTTTGAGAGAAATGTATCCGAAGATGATGAAGCATGCAATGCTGCGGATCTACATGCCACTATTACTTTTGGCACGTGCTCCAAAACCCTAATTCAATTTTCTTTATTTTTCGAAGCTCTTTCAAACAAAAACCCCTATTCTCTCTCGTCCATCAAGCCGATTCTTCATTTTTCCCCATTGAGCTTTGAAACGTCAGAGTTTTCAGGGGCTTACATGAAAGTATCCCTCTTAGGCTCTTGGCATTGTCAGCCTTAGAATCATGGCTTCGAGTTTCAGCGTTCGCGCCTGGGTATTTGGTTTGGGTTTTTAAAAATATATTATTTATATTTATATGTTGTAATTATATTTATATTATCAGAATCGAATCCTAACTTTTGTAATTTTTTTTTTTTCATTTTTTAAACTGTTCTTTTTTATAAAAATTTCTTATATATATATATATATATATATATATATATATATATATAGATATAATATTTTTTTTCTTATTTTTAAAATTTTTAATATTTTAAATTTAAAATTAAATTTTAATTAAAAATTAAAAAAATTATTTGATCGGAATCCACCTAAACTTATCAATTTCAATTGATGCCAAAACGAATTCCAAAACCTATATTTAAAACTAATAAGAATCCACATATAAATGGAATCCACAATTGGATACATCAGAATCAATGTTGTCAAACATGACCTTCTAGATAAAAAGTAATAATATAAACGCTTAGCAATTAATTGTATTAAATGTTAAAGGATCCTATGACAAATCAACTAACTTTCAACGTCCGCTTAACTACCTACTTGTCATTTTTCTTCGAAATGACCACTTAATTACATAAATAATTATAAATTGCTAATATATTAATTTCATAATATTAAATGTAAATTTTGGATTTTTTGGATAAAACCGCTTAAGCTTCTGTCTAAGAGGTCCATCTAAGCATTTTGGAGACCTACCACCTATCATCATCTAGTCGTTTTAACTATTTTGATCTGAATGCAATAGCCCAGCTTTTGTCTCGATTACCATTTCAAGGTATACATCCAACAAAAAAATAAAGCTGCGCAAGAAAATGGTAACAAAAGAAAAACAACGAATCCGTGCCCACTGATATAGCTGACAACTCGGCAGGCTAGCCACCTTGCCAATGCAATATAGATACATCAGTGAAGTCTTGGTCAATGCAGGCTGCAGGCTGGGTAGTTGGTCACAAAGGATGACAGGTTTAGACCTTACCCGCCGATCAAGCCGAGTTGGCGAAGGATGAAGGCCAGAATCAGCATGCAAATCGCCATAATCAAACCAGGTCTGCCTAGCAGCCAATTCTTTGTCTTCTTTGTCGTCTCAACTAGCCGTTGTGCCTTCTCTGCCCATCGCATCTAAGAAAGAAATCAAACTCACAAGCCATGGGGCTAGTCAAGCATACCTAGGCAATCTTAGGTGGATTGCCTTATGGGATTTAATTCTAAAATTTTTAACATTTATACTTTGCATTATATATTTGTATTTAGATATTAGATACAAAATTATATACTAGAAGTAGACTACAACTCTACTGAGTCTGCTTCTGTTGCATTGAAAGGTTTATTGTGTCTCTAGTTTGAATCCTAGCCTAATCCTGCTTGAGTAACTCCAAAAAAAAAAAAAAAAAAAAAGAAAAAGAAAAAGAGGAAAAATTTCATAGTGCACGTACCATTCTATCCAAGTCATCCGATGACAAGGATGACATGCTCTGTTGCATTTTTGCTGCTTCCTCCTTTGATAGCTTCATCCCTGCCTGCTCACTCATATTAGCCATCATTTCTGGGCTCATATTCTTCATCATAGAAGCAAACATCTGCAAAACGCATAAAGTTGAGAAATAATCCTCACATTAAAAGTATATAAAGGACAGCTCAAATCTGAAGCTGAAGTGGGCATCATAAATTGCCACACCTCTCGCATAGTTGGATCTTTCATTGAATTTCTCATATTCTCCTGCAAATCAGCAGTAGAAGCTGGAAAGCTGGATGGTGTCTGACTCTTTCTACTGTTTTCAGCAAAATTATTTTCTCTGTAGTCATTGTTGCTTGTAGAGGGGCTTCCAGCATCTAATCTATAATTGCTATCAGTTGCTGGAGTAAAAGGTGTGCCATTTGCATTCAATGAGGAGGCAACACTGAGCATCCTTTGGAACTCTTCTGGGGACATCTTGCTAATCATATCAGATGCCATCTTAGCCATTTCAGGTGTCATTTCGGGAAACTTCAATCCATGACTTGGTACATTATCATCATTGTTTCTTAGGTTCTTTCCATTGAAGGAAGAAGCAACTTGGAACATTTGTTGAAGCTCTTCAGGCCTCATCTTACCCATCATGTCCATGGCTGTCTTAATCATATCTGGTGACATTCCTTCAGCACCAGATGAAGCCAGAGAATCAGGATTGGCATTGGAGAGACCATTCTGGAATGCCCTGGTTCACACAATTATAAACAGATTAGGCTCTCAGGCATGGACAATAGTTTTGCTACATCGTGCCTGAAGAGCATTAGGCCAGCTACAGAACAAAATGCTTTCTATAATAAATTACCATCTTTACCTTTGGACATATAAGAAAGCTATACACAGATATTCATAAGCAGTGTCAATTCAGTCAAAGCAGTATATTCAATCAGGTAATCATGCACCAACATGAAGGTTACTTGTGAGAGAGAAAAAAAAACTCCTTCAAATCCAAGCAGAGGAAGATACTTTCTATTGCTTCAGGCAAAGAAATTTTCTAAATTATCAATAACCTCCAGAAACTGAAATTAAAAATACCTGAAAGGTTCAGGATTATCTCGCAAGTTTTGCAAGTAGTCAGAATTGGCATTTGGAACTACCAACTCAGAACCAGATGCCTTTTGAGAGCATCCATCGGTTTCGACCAGTTGTGTCACAGAATATTTTGTTGATGAATCTGACTGGCTGACAGATTGAGTGGAATGATTCTCTTCTTCAATTTCTTCAATCACCACTCCTGTGAAAAAAGGCAGATATAAAAATTCCCCCAGATGAATAGCCATGTCAGCAATTATAAGATGAAGCATATGCCATCTATAGCTCTAAAAACAGCACAAGGACATTGCACGAAGAAAGAAGTCATACCACGATGGTCGTTCTGAGAACCATTTTTTGACAATTTTTCTTCAGCATCTCTGAGAAAAATCAGAAATCACTATCAGTCACAACTCCACCTTATAAACATGTTTTCTGCATTTACCCCTTCATGCTCAAACTGTATATGAGTCACGCCTCAAGTCTAGAAAATTTAACATAATGGCAATAGTAACTGTTTCATTGACACTGGCCTTGAGAAACTCAAAACTGTTCACAAAGGCTCAAAGCCTCTGTCCTTCAATTTATGATGAAAATTATTTTGCTTGAAACAACAAATTAATTCCATGACAAAACACAAATTTTACTAACCTTGTAATCAATAGAAAAAATGGATATAGACGAATATCCTCAAAAATACAATAAAAAAATCAATAAAAAAAATGAGAGGAACATTGGAATCAAGTGTGGCAGACTTGAGGAAATCCAGAGAACTTTTAGGTGTGTGACATACAGAAATCTAGCAAAATCAAAGCAAAATCAGATGAGATATTGGTGGGGTGCAATGACGACCAGCATATATTTGAGCCCAAATGCACAGGAAGAACGAGTGCTGTTTTACTATCACCAAAGCTGTCTCGAGTGGATATGTTTCTCACCTTAGGACATTTTTGATGGTATCATCATCAGGTGAAGCTTTGTGAGCCTTGTCGAAATCTGAGACAGCAGCCTGTTAAATGTTTCCACAGAAAGTAAGTTCAATCACACGACACTTTAGTGGACATAATGCCTTTGCAACTAACTGGACAAGCAAACTTTAAGAGCCAGCAACAGATAGTAAAAAATCACTTACTTCTAAGTTCCCTAACTCTTTGTATGCTTGACCTCTTCGATAAAGGGCCTTGATATTATTTGGGTCATATGACAAAACCTGTGATCACAATCACCAAAAAGGAGTGAAACTAATGCAAACAGGAAAATTCATTTTTCTCGTGCTAAATTTTTATATGCTTCCGTCCTGCAAAGTTTCATTATAAATTCCAAATCAAAGGTAAGCTGAGGATAAGGGAGATGCCCAATAAGAGGACAATGTTAATGAGAAGTAGGCAGTGCCAAAAAAATGACGATCCAGAACTATCAGTAGAAGGAAGAATGAAGAAGGCCTAGAGGTACTCCAGCTAAGATGTAATAGGGCATGTTGGATATGGATGTGACTAGACACCACTGAAATTGCAGTATGCTTATTTAAAGAAATTGATGCCAAGTCAAGGAGAAGAAAAATTGGGTGGAGATGAAATTTTGCTAACAATACCTCTGAGCCTTCCTTGATGCAATCCTCAAATTGCTTTGTCTTTAGATAACAGGACATCAGGTTAAGGGAGCACTGCAACTGGAGAGTTCTACAATTTGACCCCGGAATCCCTTTCAAGTTATTCTTTGCCTGTTCGTGCATATCATGTTGATTTTACCTTATGATCAAACAGGTGCATAAAGCAGTATACAAATCACAACAAACTTGTGCTGCAAAGATAAGAGGGATACGTACAAGCATATACTTGTTAGCAGCATCATGAAATTGGCCACAGTTATGGAGCTCATTCCCCTGGCATAAAACAACTGTCAACCTCAAGAGGACAAGATTAATGAGTAGTAACACAGATGTAGCTAGTAAATATAAATTCTTAAGCCGAAGTGTCACTGATATAATATCCTAATTTAGAACCCAAAATTATACGACACATGAGTTACCTGTTTCTTCAACATCTCAGCCGCATTAAGTTCATATGATATTTGAGCATCTGCACGGGCCTTCATAGCTGCAATCTCTTCTGGTTTAGCCTTGGCCATTTTCTCGCTAATCTCCGCCATATCCTCAGATTTAACATGTTTGAGCTGCTCGACAGCATGTCTCATATCTTCGGGTCTCAAATTCTTCATACTCTCCGTTGCCATCCTCACGAGGTCAGGATTGGACATGACCTACAAAACCATCCCCAGCGTAAAATTTCCTGCTCATCAATTCCACAACTTTCCACTCCGCCCAAAATCAACACACTGAAATCCCAAAATTCAAGCAAAGAATTCTTCTACTCGTTTCACTCAAGGCATGATATTCTCCATCAATTACACTTGAATTATTCGAAAATTCCTATATTTCTCGGAAATTATCGGAATCTGAAGCGAAAAATAAAAATGTTGTAGATCAATTGAAAGCGGACCTGTTGCTGGATCTTGGCGAGCTCCTCGGGGCTCATGCGGCCCATCTGCTCCTGGGCGAGCCGCATGAACTCGGGGTCCATCATCCCGTTCAACATCGCCGGAGTCGGAACGCGACGCTGATCAGGGAAATCTCTCGCGCGATAAAGCCGGGACTGTCGTGGAGAAGAGAAGGTGATGGTCTTCTTCTTCGATGGAGGATCGAGTTGGAGGGGGATCCGATCGGAGACGGGGCTGCAGATTCGATTTCGCAGGTGCGGGAGAGGGATCTAAATATTTTACACGGGAGGTGGAGGAGGACGAGGACGGCAGTGGAGACCAAAACCAGTTGAAACTAGTCTACGGGGTCCGATGAAATTACAATTATACCCTTGATGGTTTCCGTTTCAATTACCCAAATGGGGATTTTAATTAATTTATTTATATAAAAAATTCTCTTAAAAACGGGGGTTTGTGACTACTCCGACGGGAGGAACTGTGACATGCGTGCACCTCTTCTGACTGTTGATGGCCATCATCAACCGTTGTTATTATCACATTCCTATGAAATATTATCGAAATTGGCTAATACGACGAAACCGAATCTATTTGAACTAAAAAAAATTTTAAAAAAATTATCAATAAATTTATTAAACCCTTTTTTTCACCAGGCGAAATAATCTTAATCTCTATTTGAAAATAAAATTTGGATATTAACATCAATCTCTTCTTTAACTTTATATATATCAAAATTTTAAGTTTTAATTTTGAGATTAGTTTCGATACTCACCGCAATTGATAAGTTTTAATTATTTCAATCATTTCGACTAAAATCTATTTTATTTTAGTTTCAATAAAATTATTTTAAAATTTTTTACTATATTTTGACTTAAAATTTAAAATATTAAAAAAATAAAAAAATTTGAGAAAAAAATATATACATACTTTTAAAAAAATATTAAATACATAATTTTTCTATAAAAATTGTCTAAAATCATAAAAAAAAAATTAGATTATAAATGAGAGATTTCGAACCCGGCCATGCTGATCCGAAATAAGAATCTTATCACCTTAGTTAAGATAAATTTATAAAATAAAAGTAATATATATAATTAAAAACTTATATTTTTTTAATTTAAAATTAAATTCTAGATTGAATTATTGCAGATTGAAACTTAGAGAACAAACCTTTAAACAACATCATCGGTTAGTGGATCATGATCCAATTCAAAATTTTGATCGGAGCAAACAATAATTTTTGGTGCACATCATCTGTTACTCAAGGAATTCAAAAATTCTAACGCGCCAGGTAGGGGTCGAACCTACGACTTTCTGCTTAGGAAACAGACGCTCTATCCACTGAGCTACAGGCGCTCACCGATGTGGGATATAATTCCAGTTTTACAATACAAAAGAATTTGAGAACGAACCAAAGCCAGTTCAAATTGTACCGGTTTGATTCGATTCACACATGCGGGCAATGGCACCACTTCACACGAGGAGTTAGTGCTGGAATCCTTGTCCCAACAAGTTATTCTCTACTAGAAACATCAAGAAGTACTCTGGGCCCAAAAGGCTAGACAGCAACGGATACAGCTTTGTGATTCTCAACATCAAATGTTTAGAGCTGCAAACAGTAGTCAGGAGTCAAGTCAACTGTAATAGAGTGATCCAGAGGCCTGATGGATCGCATGCGTCTCTGGTTGGGAAGAAGTCAAAGCCCTTTGTTCATCTTCATTTCAAACTCTCTAGACAATTGTATTCGAGTGATGCAAATATCCCTTGTCCCCTTACCTCTTCCATGTCCATGCACAGTGATGATATTGATGGAATTAAGATTGATAATAATGTCCAAAAACTATGTCATTAAGTGTCTGATTGAACCCAGAGCTGGCCACACAGCAAGGTGCCAATTACGCAAGGTCGTACCTTCAAGATCTGCATGGGACCCAAGTACTAATTTTAATTATTTCTTCCATTATTGGTCTGACATTATACAAACTTCTTCTAAAGCATAGAAAAAATGTTAAATGATCTAGGAAATAGCTTAACCTCTTTTGCAACCTTGCAATTATTCCCCATACAAAAAACTCAAATAAAATCATCATTATATATATCACAATCATGGATCTTCCTCTCAAGAAACAACTTACCAATCACATCCTCAGAAAACAAAAGGTATCAAAGCTTTGACATGTCTCGGAAAATCTTCAAACTTGGAAACATACCATTTGTGGGTTGCGTAGCTCC
The DNA here is from genome assembly GCA_005019695.1 of Trichopus zeylanicus subsp. travancoricus. Taxonomy (NCBI): domain Eukaryota; kingdom Viridiplantae; phylum Streptophyta; class Magnoliopsida; order Dioscoreales; family Dioscoreaceae; genus Trichopus; species Trichopus zeylanicus. Next base: position 1,413,522 of record RXID01014214.1, read on the forward strand.
TACCAGTCAAGTAGATGATGGTGCCCAAAGCGAAGGAAAGTGAGTACACAGTCTGAGCAATGAGTGAGATACCAACAAAGCCGATTATCTCAAAGAGGTAATGAGGGCAGATCACAAAACCAAAGAGACCCCCTCTGGGAATTTTGTAGTCTTTCTCATCTTTCTTCCTAAGATTTGCCAGGAGATAGTGATGGTAGAAATTACCAATGATGCCAATCAGAAACAACACAACGCCAGGGCACTTCAAATTAAATGTTGGTTCTGCCATGTTTTGCGATAGATATTGGGCATAGATCATGGTCACAGCACTAATAAAATAGCTGAAGGAGATTGGAATTGCAGAGTCAAGTATAATGTGACCACTATATCGATGAATGAACAAGACCTGCAATGGAGGAATTAACAAGAATAAAGATGAATTTTTATAGAATTATAATGCCAGCAACTAAAGATACCTCATCTAGCATACCTTGTAATAATGCATGTGTATTGTGGTCTAAGGTTGAAATTACCATGCAAATTTCTTTCTTTTATTCGCCTATTTACATGTGGAATGTTGCTATTGTCGCTAACCCCTGTTAAAACAAGGCAGTTTGTACGTCCCTAAACTATCATGCCAAATGTAAATACTAAAACTGGAATTGTCTATAACCCTTGGACAGGCACTCAAGGAATATATAACAGCAAAGGACTTCACTTCAGAATTAATTGCAATGGTCACAAGGTCATATAAGCTAATATATATTTTTGCAGAGGTACATAGGCAACAAACCCTATTTAGAATGGATGATATCACCAGAAAAAAGGACCTCATGGTTAAGGACAAATGGCTTTCGGCCTGCACTAATAACTAATAAGAATCTAAAGTTCCTTGGCAATTGAAAATTCAGAAACTTTGATATCCACTTGTATTAACTATTGACTTTGGTGATCACACAATCACCTTGTATGCAACTCATCTAAAATTGCAGTTTTAAGACATGTCACCTGATCTGGACAAACTCCAAGTAATCCGTTCATTTAAAATAAGCAGAACAAAGATTTGGAAGCAGAATATACAACTGATTTTGCTTGGCAAATATCCAACTGAATCAGGGCAACTTACTGAACCAATGTTATGAATGCTGTCCATGCCATTGAGTTGTAAAAAAGGATTTAAAGGATAACAAATTATCAAAGATATCCAACTTTGTACCAATTAAAAAATGGCTTTGAGGCAGGTTCCTCTCCATAGACATTCTGGCATCTGAACTGGGACCACATACCAGTTCAAATTCAGCAGTCTCAGAAAAACTAACCTTAAATCTACAGCTCGTTTAAAGTGGTACAATTCAAGGTTTGTCAGCCAAACCAAACAATCATTGGAACGGAGAGTGGCCTATTTCTGTGAAACAAATGAGGATTTCGAGGCACTCAAAATATTTCAGCTTGGATACCTCCTAAAACTAAAGCACGCATGAATCTCTGAAGCATGACCTAAATGCACTCCCAACTTTACATGCCCAAGTCTAAATTCAAATAGTAAACCAGCATGTTGCAAGTTCAAAAATTTTTGCTTAGACCAACACTAGATCGAAACTAATGTTTCGTTTTCCTTCAAACAATCTTGCGCCAACATGTTCATAAGCTCGAATTTTCACACCTCAATTTACACTAAATCATTAGAAAATAATCTGCCAGAAGAAAACCACCCAAAAACCTAAGAAATTGGAAAAATTTTTAGGATACGTAAACATGAGGTATAGATTTTGGAGATGGGCATGTAAAAACACAGTTGATCTCTTACCATTTTTCACTCTTTGAGATCAAAAAATAGTATTCAATCCCACTTTCTTCCGCTTTATGAATACTCCAATTAATTCAACAAATAAAAAAAGCTTTTATCTCCAGCAAGCATATTAATCAAAGGCAAAGAGGAATTGTGTCGAATACCTCGAAGACCCGCTTGACGAAGTGGACGGCGAGGGCGGCGGCGACCAGGCGGCTGCGATCGCCAGCGACGAGGCCGGGGACGGCGAAGGAAGCGGCGGCAGCCGCGGCGGCCGGGGCGTAGAGGAAAAACATGCCGGCGCGGCTGGAGATCCTGATCTCCTTCAAGCTGGCGGCAGGTGTTGCGTTCCAGAACTTGGAGTACTGGAGGTGCTTACCCCGGAGCTCCGAGACGCCGAAGAAGACTAGTGCTGCGAAGCTTGTCACCGTCATCGCCGTCACGAAGATCGACGGCGCCGGCGGGAAGAGGAAATCGAACATCGGAGCCATCTCGTCTTCGTCTTCGTCTTCTTGCTTTCGTTTCGTGTGGACGGTGAGAATGCTGGCGGTCCGCTGTAAAGATTATTAAGGCCGAGGTAGACGCGGAGGAACCTGTGCCGACATTCCTGCCGACTGAATATCTGATCTAACATGTTAAATTCAAATTTGATCCGAATTAAATAAATTTAGATATGTTATAATTAAATTTTCATTATAATTTATTCATGATTTGATTAATTTATTTATCTGTTAAAACATAAATAGATTTGATTAAATTTAATTAATTAATTAATTTATTAAATTAATTTATAACTTTTAAATATTTTTTTAAGAATTTTTTAAAATTATTATTATTATTGTTATTATTAATTTTTAATAATATTATTATTTTAATTATTTGAAATATGTTAAAATTATTAATATTAATTAAATACGTCAAATTTACTTGAGGCAATTTGAATCAATTCTAGTTAATTTGAACCAATCAAATTAACTTAGATCGGATCAAAATATAACCTTTTTAATTAAATAGGTTAATTCATGTCAAATTAGATCATAAATCGAATCCGACTTGTTTAATAAACAAATCAATTGTTAGATTACTCATTTAAAAATCAGGTTAAGATTGGGTTTAAAAAATTAACTTATCTAATAAATAATTCGGATTCGAATTGACTCATTTAGCATAATAGTATACGTTTAATTGAACTCAAATCTAACTAATAAATCCAAATTGCGAGATCTACTAGCCAAGAAGCACTTTTAACTATTAATAGCATGACTATAGAAAACTTCGTAGATAAAGCGATTACAATTTAGGATGAATTTCAATGGATTCAAAATATATTACATAAATTAATAATACACCGAATCAAAAAGTAGAATTTGTATCTAAAAATTAAACTGTGAATAAGATCAATTGAGGTCTTAAATCGAACTCATCTCAAGAACAATTATAGTTCAAAAAAGCTGATAAAATTGTCGCGAGATAAATTATGAAACTCAATAAACTCGGTATATTAACAAGTTCAATCAAACAATATGAGTATTTAAAAGATATTTCATATTTTAAAAAAGACCATTTAAGAAATCTTGAATTTGTTGTAATTAGTTAAAAAAGATTCGACATGTATCTCATCTGAAATTGAAAAATTTTGAATATGTCAAATCTCCTCAACATATTATAAATACTCAAATATTTGCTAAGGTAAAAAGAAATGTCAATTTTTAAATTTTACTTTTTTAATTTTTTTCATTAACAGATTGTGATCTCGAACAGTCTCTCAAATAAAAACCACCGGTGAATCTGGCTTCCACAATAATTACAAATGAAAAATTTTTTTAAAAAATCAATGATATTCAGTAAAAAATTATAAAAAAGTGTATACTGAGAAATCTACTAAAAATATAAAATAATAGTCCGTTATATTTGTTGTAATTTGATTTTTTTTTTAAAGGTTAGAATTAGGCCACTGCAGATGTAATTTGAAAAATTTATTGGCGTTTAAGGAGACAAAAAATAATGGAGATCAAACACAAGAAAATAATGGACTAACTGTTTTGCATTGGTTATAAAATCACGACATAATTTTCGACAATTTTTTATTATCTACTGTTAGTTCCTAAAATAATTTTTTTCTGATGATTTGTCCCGATTGTTAGCGAACCGAAATCGATATTGATTCGCATTAGGATCGTTTCGAGATTCATGTAAAAAATGACACGTCAAGTTGTAGGTACGCATGACTACCTCCTTGCCATTTGGCACGAAGCACATAATTAAAATATTAAAAGTAATTATTTGGTGATTTTAAGTTATTATATTGAATGATGACAAATTAGAGAAAAGTTTATTAATTCTAACCGTCGGTAGAATCGAACTGCTAAGACTTGTTTCGCTAGCTTAGAATAATGATAACCAAGTCGAAATTGAAGCCGAGTCGAGTCTACAAGCTGACCCAAGTCACAACTGATAGGAGAGGCTCGGGCTCAGTTCGGCCAAAGTTCGGTGGATCATCGTGGTCTTCTTTAGTCACAACCAAACTACACATAAAAAAACTCAATTCAAAAATTATTATATTATTTATTTTATATTATTATTAAATTAAATTATTATAAAAAATTAAATAATTTTTTAAATTTTAAATTATTAAAATATAAATTTTAATAAAAAAATATTAATTTATAAAAATAATTTATTAATTTTGATCTTTATCGTATCCTAAGTTAAAAAATTTGAGACGAGAAGAGAATAAGAATTGCGGCTAACACGTGGCAAGTCACAAGTCACGAGAACAGAAAAGATAAATTAGTATAAAAATGACAACCTAAATAATTAGGAGACTAAAATCATTTCTCTACAGTAATATTTGTTTATAATAATATTAAAAATTTCACATGCTATATTAATATAAAAAATTATTTGTAGATAACTTTAAGTTAATAATATTTTATTTATTAATAATTATATTTTCGTTCAATCAAATAATAAAAATTAGATTATCTTTAATTTTTCTAAACGTGAAATTTTTGTATTTCTGTCCATTAGCCCACGAAGTAAGCGGGATTTGGTTTCTGACCTGCAAATGATGCAGGAAGAGCAACCTCTTCTTGTATTTATACTTCATTTTATGGACGTATTTTGAGTGAATTGAGGCCAAATGGTAAACTTTGCCAAGGTTGCAAGGTGTACGAAGATCATTAACCTGAACACACAGGACGCTGGATACCTGATAAATTTGAGGGATTTGCCAAGGTATGTTCCGTATGCTTATTCTGCTGTATATGGTATTCGTCAACATGTCTAAACTTCTCGTAAATTGTGAAAGTTCTTCTTCTTCTTCCAATCTAATGCTCAGGCACTAGGACGATGAACTCTCAGAGGGATATCCGATTTGAGCTTCTTGCTCGTCTCTGCCCTAACTCTACTGGTAACTTATTTTTCAGTTCTCTTTTCTTTCAAGTGTATAACTAGTGCTGCTCTTTGCTGAATTCTTTGTAATGTTTATTGTGATTCTTATTCAGGAGCGGAGATGAGAAGCGTGTGCACTGCAGCTAGCATGTTTGCCATCGGAGAACGGAGGAAGACGGTGACAGAGAAAGACTTAATGCGGCCTAGTGTTGTGTACCGTTATCTAGAGCACGCTTGTGATATATGATATTGGTTTATTTCCTCAAAAATTTCAACTTCTTTATTTCTTTTTCTCGGTCTAATGTTTCAATCGTATCATCTACAACTACGAGCAAAATCCAAAAAATTAATAATCTGAAACAAGTCTCTAGCTACATGGAACGGACAATCCATTGATTTAGCGCAATTTTTTTTTGTTTTTTCAAATCTTACAAATTGTTACAACACAGAGATAAGTCAATCTTAAATAACCTAAGAAATCTGTCTCTTTCCCTCCCGTGCGCAACCTTATAATTATTTCCTACAGAAAACTCAAACAACGACATGGATCTTCATCGCACAAAAAGCTTAGGGATTAGGGTTTGACGTGTCTATCACGTTCTCAGAAAACGTAAGGTATCAAAGCTTTGACATGTCTTGGAAAATCTTCAAACTTAGAAACATACCATTTCCGGGTCGCGTAGCTCCTCCCGATCAAGTAGACGATGGTGCCTAAAGTGAAGGACAGTGCGTACACAGTCTGAGCTATGAGCAACACACCGACAAAGCCAATGATCTCAAAGAGGTAGTGAGGGCAGATCACCAGACCAAATAGACCTCCTCTGGGGATTTTGTACTCCTTGTCATCCTTCCTTCTAAGATTTGCCAGGAGGTAGTGATGGTAGAAGTTGCCGATAATGCCAATCAGAAACAACACAACTCCGGGGTACTTCAAATCGAACGTCGGCTCTGGCATGTTTTGTGTTAGATATTCCGCGTAGATCATGGTCACCGTGCTGATGAAATAACCGAAGGAGATTGAGATTGCAGAATCAAGTATCATGTGGCTACTGTATCGATGAATGAACAAGACCTGCAATGAAATGTACACTAATTTACAAGAATAAACATAAGCTTTTATAGAATTGTAATGCTAGAAATAATAGGTCTCTTACCTTTTTTTCAGTCTTCTAATAAACAAATCATATCAATCCCACTTTCTTGGAAAAAGAAAATTCTCTTTTTGTGATGAACAGCCAATTAGTTTTATATTACAATGCTTTTTAAGTTAAACCTCATCTCCGGCAATCATGCAACCAATCATGAGAAAGCCAGAGAGGAATTGTGTCGAATACCTCGAAGACCCGCTTGAAGAAGTGGACGCCTAGCGCGGTGGCGACCAGGCGGCTGCGCCCGCCGCCGGCGAGGCCGGGAACGGCGAAGGAGGCTGCGGCGGCGGCCAGGGCGGGTGCGTACACTAAGAACATGCCGACACGGCTGGGGATTCTCACCTCCTTGAGGCCCGCGGCGGCCGGAGTTGCATTCAGGAACTTGGAGTACTGGAGGTGCTTCCCTCGGATCTCCGAAACGCCGGAGTAGGCCGCGGAGACAAGACTCGTCGCAGACATCGCCGTCACGAAGATCGACGGCGGCGGCTGGAAGAGGAGGAAATCGAGCAAAGGAGACATGTCGTCTTCGCCTTCCTCCTCTTCCTCCGTCCTCCTGGTGGATTTGGAGGGCGGCGGGAAAGGTGTGGACGTTGGTGGCCTGTTGTGGATAAATGATTCTGTGCGGGTGTATATGTAATATAACAGATCGCGCCGAAGTGCATAAAGCGCCAACAATTTTCAAAACTTATAAAGAATACATCTGGCTTCGGAAAGTGGCCCTTCATGTTCATATTTAAGGTTTTGAGGCATTTATTATATGGTAATTACGTACAATCCCTTTATAATTAATCCTAGTTATATGTAATTTCCTAATTTTCGGAATCACCTGTATAACCTTTTTTTTCTAATATTTATCTATACTCTTGATTGTTATTTAATCAAAATTTTTTCAAAAAATTTCGATTTTACCCTCTGTTATTTTTTATAATTAAACCTCTAAAAATTTATTATTTATTATTCAACACCCAAAATTCGGATTTTTGCAAATAACACCCCAAAATTATTTCGATTTACAGAAAAGTCCCCGAAATTCAGATTTTTGTAAATAACACCCCGAAATTATTCTGATTTACAAAAAAGTCCCCGAAATTTTTTTATAAATTCCTTCACTTCACTGTAGCCCTAATCTATCTGAGCCAGCTGCTCTGCCCCCGCGCCGCCGCCGCTCTACCGCTCCCTACGCCACCGCTGCCTGCCACGCCGTCGCTGCCCTGCCAGTAAGGAGATCGTCGTCCCGTCGCTGCCACCCGCTGCTCTGCCCCCGCGCAGCCGCTGTCCCGCGGGCCCCACGTCGTCACTGCTTTGTCCTTCGTCCTCGGCCCGTTGCTCTGCCCCACGCCATCGCTGCCCTACCGGCGAGAAGATCGTCGTCCCGTCGCTGTCGCTCTCCTTTGTCCTTAATAAGCCACCACCCCTTTCCGAAACCCCCCGCCCCCTCCCGAACCCCCCCTTCCTTTACACCCGAGGCCGGCGAGGATGCCCGACAGAAGAAGGCCGGGTGGCGACTCTCACTAGCCGACGCGATGGCGCCCTCGCGCGGATGCCGGAGGCCGAGTGGTCTCGGCCGTCCACGCCGACGTTTGCACCCGACGACCTCGAACCCCCTCCCCACCCGACGGCCTCGGACCCACCCAGGCCGGGTGGTCTCGGCTGTCCGTGTCGGGCTCCCTCGCGCCGATGTCTCCAAGCTGTCCGCCGCACAACGGCCTCGGACGACCCCCACCCCCCCTCCCAGCCCAATGGCCTCGGACCCACCCACCGCTCCCACCCACGCACTCGCTCCCATACGGCCTCCGGCACCCCCCCCCCCCCCCCCCCCTGGGGACTACCTCAGACCCACCATCTCTATTCCCGACGGCCGACTGCCTCATTGCCTTAGACCACCCCACCACGACTAGCAGCCGTAGGCCACCTCCCCCCACCCGCCACAATCCCTCTATCTGTTTTTTCTATCTAATTTTTGATATTATGTATTTACAGATGTCTGATTCGAAGAATATTGTACGATTAGTGTTTCGTTATGGAGGATATTGGAAGGAAGTGGAACATACTCAAAGAAGAAAATATGTATTTGGTAGACAGAAGTGTTTACTGGTTGATACAAAGAAATACACATTTGTAAAGTTATAGACTGAGGCCTGTAAATTGGTCAAAGTAAGGACAAATGAGTTATTTGTGCTCATGTATTTATATCCAAATAGCACTCCTCCAATTATATGTTAATCAATAGTAAAATTCAACTGGAAGTAATGTGGACAGTGATTCAAGACTTGAAGTATAGAAATATCTATATATCAGTAGATGACATAGGTGATCCCTTATCAGCAGTGTCTGCACCGAGGTTGACTCCTTTGAATCCTATATTTGACACATCATAGTATAGTTAAAGGGAATTTATGTCAGGAGAATCTTCTGTATATCACAGTGTGCAAAGAAATGAATATATTTATTCAGATTTAGATGCTTATCCTTCTGATTTTTGTTTTCAAAGTTTGAATTTTTCTTCTAATAATGATGATGAGGAGGAGGATGATGATAATGATGAGTTAGTGGCTGAGCAGGAGGAAGAGGATATAAGACAAGACGAAAAAGGAGTAGAAGACAGAGCGGAAGACGATCTACTACCTTTACTTGAAGATAATTTGAATGATAATGTTCTAAAAAAAGGAGATATATTTGAGAATGTATATGCATTCAGATTGACTCTTAGACAGTACTGTATTGTGCACAGATTTCAGTCTTTGTTTGTGAAAAATGAACATAACAGAGTAACAATTAGATGTGCTTCTGTGAATTGCCCATGGAGGCTTCATGCTTCAGAGAGATCTGATGGTTCAGGTTTTCAGGTAAGGAAAATGGAACTAATTCATACTTGTATTATTGTCAATACTTTTGAAAATAAAATGGCAAGTGATGAATGGGTAAGCAACCAAGTTTTGCATTAAATGTATGTTGACAAGCAAACCACAGTCAAGCAAATATAAAATATGATGAATGATAAATATAGTCTTAAGTTGACTTATATGCAGACATGGAGGGGAAAGACTATGCTTACAGGGTTATTCATGGCAATAAAGAAGAATATTTTAATTTGTTTCATTCGCTGAAGGTAGAGTTGTTGAGGAGAAATCCTGATAATATTGTGCACTTTACTCAATGTTCAGATATGTCTTTCCAAAGATGTCTTCTGTCACTACATGCTTGTAGGAGAGTTTTTCTTACTGGACGCAGATCTATACTGCAGTTGATGGATGCTTCTTAAAAGAGAAATATAAAGACACATTACTTTCAGCTTGTGGAATTAATGGGGAGAATAATCTAGTTCCAGTTACATTTGTAGTTGCAGAAGCAGAAACATACTAATCTTGGTTATGATTTCTACATAACTTGTAACAGGTTATTGAAAATTTGGATAACTTGGCTATTATTTCAGATAGGTAAAAGGGTCTTTTTGATGCTGTGAAGAATATTTTCCCACATGCTGAGCATAGAGCTTGTATAAGGCATATGATTGCAAACTTAAAAAAACCCTACAATGGGAAAAGGTTAGAAAATTTGGTTTTTAATGCTTCAAATACATTTTCACCTACTGAATTCGTCAAGTACGTGGAGAGGATTAAACAACCATCCATATTAACTTGGCAGTATATGAAAGGAATAAATGATTTTGCATGGAGTAGAAGTTATTTTGATCATTCAATGAAATATCATTATATGACTAACAATATTTTTGAGTTATTTAATAGTTTCATTCAGGATGGTAGGGAGCTTCCCTTTCTTGAATTACTTGATTTCATCAGGTAGAAGATAATGGTAAAATTTGCCACAAGAAAAAAAATGAAAAATCCCACTAGTCTGAAAAGCTAGTGCCAATAATAGAAGTTTTTATTAGGAAAGTTTCACAGGCACGTGGCGGATATCATATTTGGAGGTCTTCTGATGATATTTCAGAGGTCAGTGATCCTGCAGGTCAATAGATTGTGGACATAAGGCGAAGGATTTGTGACTGTAGGCACTGGCAGCTGATAGGAGTGCCTTGTGTTCATGGTATTGTTGCTCTCCTTGATGTTCGGCTTAATCCAAGTGATTTTATTGATGACTACTACACGCTGGAGACATACAAAAGAATATATGATGTTCTTATCACTCCATTGCCAAGCAAGTAACTTTGGGTGTCTATGCCAAATGCTCTGCAAGTGCTTCCTCCACGTTCAAGGAGACAATCTGGTAGGCCTAAGAAGAAAAGGATTAAGGATCCAATGGAAATATCAAGTAGAGCGATATATACTTGCAGTAGATGTGGTTAGGTGGGACACAACAAGAGAGCGTGTAAAGAGACTTTTGGACTACAACAATAAATTGAAACTTCTGGATCTAGCAGCATTCAATAATCAGTGAGAAACCAATATGTAAGAGGACGTGACAAGGGAAGAGGAAGAGAAAGGTCTACCGTGATAACTTCAGATTTTAGTATGCATTTACCATGTAAGTTTTTCTTTAAAAAATTGACAATTTTTTTCTTATTTTATGTGATTTTGAAATAATACATTAATAAATATCACTGTGTTTTTTTACAGAAAGTTCGTCAGATCCCTTGGATCAATTTTGATTGGGTAAGCTGTCTTCTGGAAAATGATGATGATGTCATATTGCTTGGTTACCATAACTTTGGGTGCATTCTATTTCACCAAGCGTTGTTGTTCACTTTGTCCAGCTTTTATACCATAACTTTGGGTTTCAGCTTTATGATTCATGTTTACCTGAGGAATTATTGTAGATGGGTTTTCTGAACTTAAAAAGCCATCCTGCGGAATTTAATTCATCAATTCAAGGCTGACACATAGAACCCAATGTTTCTCTAGCAACTCTAAAACTGATGAATTGATGGGTAATCAGGCTGGATGGAAATAATTGTTTTTCAATTGTAACCTGTATCATTAATCTTTACAATGCTTTCAAGTGAAAGGGCTTCTGAGGGAGAAAAGGTTGGAAATGTTGGTCGACCCTGATTTGAAGGCAGCCCCGCACCGCACCTCTGAATGGATACTCAACTCCACTGACAACCTTCATGCAGTTGAATTATCAGGTCCCAGATGACCTTGGAATCACCGGAACAGCCAAAAAGAAATTTTATTAAGGTATTTTTTATAACACTTCAGCCTCCTGTAACCCGATCTCATATTGAAGTCATCCTTGCAGATGAATGAGGGCCATTGTGATGTCTCTGGGTACATGTTGGTGGTATATAATGCTTATATTGTTGTTATTTTTTCATCAATTTCTATTGCTGCTGGCCTCTTGCACTAGCAAATTGTGGATTTTGCAAGAAGGCATTATATTCGCAGTTCATGCTGTTTGAAGAATTTGCATCGACACAACTGCTTATAAGAACACTACAGGTTTTGTGATACTAACAAGTTGTTCATACCTGGAATAACTTGAACATCATTTTTACCAATTGTTTGATTATTTAGCTGAAAAAACTTGAATTTATGGCCCTAGACTGCATGACTTGAAGCCATTATTATATTTATGTTGTAATGATATTTATTTGAAGGTTTTATTTTGGTGTCTGGCTTATAATTGTCTTGTGGATTTATTTTTGGTAGCAGATGGGTTCAGATCCGCTTGTGAACCTTGCCTACCTAAAATTTGTATATTAGTCCCTTCACTATGTGTGCAAAAGCACATTCTAATCTAATATTTTGTTTTCAATTTATTTTAAATTTTAGTTGGAAAAGGTGGAAAACAAATTCAAGTTGCGGGAAGTTCGTTAGATCCCTAGGTAATTTTGTTATTCAATCCCTAGGATCAAGTGCTTGTACTATTTTAACCTTCTCAACAATAACACACATCATATTTACTGCAATTATAATACAACAACAATACCAAATAATTCTGAAACTTTGTCACTGCAATTTTTTCTTCCAATTTCATTTTTTTAAAATTAAATATAATTAAATTTAAATTGAACAAATAAAATTTCAAATTTTAAATTACAAGTTTAATATTTGTACATTTATAAATTGACCCCTAAAATATATTTATTTATAAATAAGTCTAAATTTTATTATTTTTTAAATAAAATTTTACAAAGAAGACATTGAAGGTTTTAAAACTTAAAATTTGAAATTACAATTTCATATTTACACATTTACAAAATAGACCCCTTGAATATTCTTTTTATAAATAAGTCTAAATTTTAATCATTTTTAAAATTAAATTTTACAAAAAAGACATTGAAGGTTTTAAAATTTAAAATTTCAAATTACAAGTTTAATATTTGTACATTTAAAAATAGACCACATTGAATATTTTTATTCATAAATAAGTCCAAATTTTATTTATTTTATAAGTAAATTTTATAAATAAGTCATTGAAAGTTTGAAAACTTAAAATTTAAAATTACAACTTTCATGTTGTACATTTACAAATAGACCCCTTCAATATTTTTATTTATAAATAAATCTAAATTTTTTTATCATATTTTAAATAAAATTTTACAAAAAAGACATTAAAGGTTTTTTAATTTAAAATTATAAATTTAATATTTATTCATTTAAAAATAGACCACCTTGAATATTTTTATTTATAGATAAGTCCAAATTTTATTTATTTTATAAGTAAATTTTACAAATAAGTCATTGAAGGTTTTAAAACATAAAATTTAAAATTACAACTTTCATGTTGTACATTTACAAATAGATCCCTTGATTATTTTTATTTATAAATAAGTCTACATTTTAATCATTTTTAGAATTAAATTTTACAAAAAAGACAGTGAAGGTTTTAAAATTTAAAATTTTAAATTACAAGTTTAATATTTGTACATTTAAAAATAGACCACTTTGAATATTTTTATTTATAAATAAGTCTAAATTTTATTTATTTTATAAGTAAATTTTACAAATAAGTCATTAAAGGTTTGAAAACTTAAAATTTAAAATTATAACTTTTATATTGTACATTTACAAATAGACCCCTTCAATATTTTTATTTATAAATAAGTATAAATTTTTTATCATATTTTAAATAAAATTTTACAAAAAAGATATTAAAGGTTTTTTAATTTAAAATTATAAATTTAATATTTATACATTTAAAAATAGACCCCTTGAATATTTTTTTTAAAATACAAGTCTAAGTTTTATTTATTTTAAAACTAATTTTTACAAATAGACCCCTCACCAAACCACCGCCGGCCGGCGTCCACGCCCACGCGCCGGCATGCTAGCCTTGGCCGTCCGCGCCCGCGCGCCACCACGTCGGCCTCGACCTTCGTCCCCATACGGCCTCAGCCTTGGTCGTTCGCCCCCAAATGCTACGCGCCGGCCTCGACGGCCTCGGCCTCCAGCTTCCACGCCCGCTCGCTGGCCTCGGCCTCCATCCCCGGATAGCCTCAGCCTCCAGCTTCCATGCCCACTCGCCGGCCTCAGCCTCCGTCCCTAGATAGCCTCGGCCTCCGACTTCCGCGCCTGCTCGCCGTCTTCGCCGTCCACTCCCGCGTGATGGCCTCGAGCCTCTACTCCCACCGCTGGCCTCCGGTGTCGCCGCCCGCGCCCACCACCCTCGCCGCCGTCGCAATAATTTTGGAGACTTTTCTATAAATCGGAATAATTTCGGGGTGTTATTTGCAAAAATTTAAATTTCGGGGACTTTTCTATAAATCGAAATAATTTCAGGTTTTTATTTACAAAAATTCAAATTTTGGGGTGTTAAATAATAAATAATAAGTTTTTAGGGGTTTGATTGTAAAAATAACGGAGGGTAAAATCAGAATTTTTTGAAAAAATTTTGATTAAATAACAATCAGAGAGTGTAGGTAAATATTTTGAAAAGAGGGGTGGTGTGGGTAATTCCGAAAATTATGGGGGGTTGTAAGTAATTAGGGCTAATTATAGGGGGTGTACGTAATTTCCCCTTTATTCTAAATGGTTCAACAAGTCCAATAGTTAGGATAATTGCCATCCAATCGATAGACTTGGTTTCGACTCCTAGCGAAGGCATCTTGTAAGATTAAGAATTTTCCTTCAATTTTCTATGTCCATTTTGTGGACAGGTTTTGTCTTATTTTGCAGAAGAAGAATGATGAAGCTCAAATCCAAGACATGTATTTTATATGCAATTTTATGATTTTCCAGTGGCTTATCTGCAAAATAAAAAATATTTCACATATATGAGTTAGCATTTGGTTCAATTTTTACTTTAAAATAAATTGAGGGATTTGAAAAAACTAACATTTGGTTCAATTCTCACTCTGGAGTTAAGAAAATTGAAGGAACTAGTATTTGATTCAATTCTGACTTTAAAATTTAGAGGATTGAAGAAATTAGAGAATTATAGTGTTTAGATGGGTTTTTTTATTTGGAATTGAGTAATCTGGAATTCATAATTCCATAATTCTATTGTTTGATTTGAAAATAGAATTAATGAAATTCATCAATTTTAAAAATTTCAACATTCAGTTGAAGATGGAATTGGGGGTATAGTCACCCCACCCATTTAAAAAAGGGTGAACTTACCTCTATTATCTAGTTAATTTTAAACATAATTTTTATATATTTATATAAACTTAAATAATCAACTAATAATTAAATATTTTTATATATAAATGAAGAAATAAAGTTGGACCTTAATAATCAAAATAGTAAAGATGTAAAAATATTGATGATTTAAGAAAATAATATTTTGGATTATAAAATGTGATTTTTATTTTCATTTAGTTATATAAAGTTAACTTATATACACTAAAAAATTATTTAGATAAAAATTATAGTAGTGAAATTATACTTTAATAATTAAAATAGTATAATGGCACAATTATGATGGTTTAAGACAAAAATATTTATGGTTTAGGTATAAAAGAATAAATTAAAATAGGATTTACTTTTTACATATTTATAAAAATAATGTATACAAGTGTTGAAAATTAACAAAAATAAAAAAAGACTACATATAGTAAGAAAATATTCATAATGTAAAGTAAATTATATTAAGACAGATGTGATATTCATATAAATCCTTACAAATATAGAATTTTACATACATAAATAATCTAAATTTTGATTAGTATAAATATGATAGTGAAATCTTGCAAGATATTACAATAAAATTTATTTTTTTGTGATCATTTTTTTTGTGGATTTGTTAGAATTCTTTTTCCAAATTTTTTTTTGTACTCATGTAGAGCTCAAGTTGCACAATCAAAAATTAGTGGACAAATTGTCAATTTGTATCAAAACTACAACATATATAAAAACATGCCTTAAAGCACAAATAGTAATTAGGACTGTTGGTTATGAGAATACGTGTTGAGAGCACTGCTCACAATATAAATTCATCTATAATTCCATAAATAACTCTCAGACACTTGTTGAAATATTGAGTTATAATTTTATTAGACCGTGAGAATACTATCTTCATGCTCTTATTTTTTTGAATAAAAGTCAATATAATGTAAGAACATTGCAAGTTACTTGCCAACAGTGATATGGTGTGTATCTTGCAAAAGAGTTCGATCTCTCAACATATTGGCCAAGTTCAGAAACACAAGAAAGCCCATCCTTAAATAGTCTAAGCAATTACTTGTCCTTCCATGCAGAATACTATGAATCATACTTATTCTATTGTCTTTTTATTGACAAGAGGTTCTATGTTTAAAAGGACTCCTCTTCTTCTTCTTCACAAAATTCGAAACATCAGATAAATGACTACCAAAATAGTAAAACTACAAGTTTGGTTTATTAACATTTCTAATTCTTTGTTATTATCTATCTAAAAATCAAATATTTGTTAAACAAGATACCAAGTTCAATAATTATTTTAAGTCAATGTATTGAAAAACATTTCTCATTTGCCAATATAATGAACTGTACGCACTAAAAAAATGAGAGATAACATATCACAACTAACAGCATATCAAAAAACTTCAACTATCAACAAGTACAATAACATATTATTCATGATCAAATGGATCATTAATTCTTTTCCTGAAAATAGCAAGCATCATTACACTATAATAACCTATGTATTCATTATCAACATATTGGCCATAATAATTTTTCCTTATAAATTATGAAGCAAACATCATATATATAGAATCTAGACAGAGAGCTCAGACATTCTCATTGACTCAAGACTTATAGCATGGTTGTACTAGTATAACTTCCAAATACTTGAAATCTTGGAGTCATCATATCCCATAAGTCCGATATCCAATATAGGAAAAAAAGCTAAAACCTAATTTATACTAAAGTTGAGCTCAAGTTAATGCTCTTCATAGCCCACATTATCTATAAATATTGATATGCCCTTAGATCATATGAAATCTTTTTTACAAAATCCATTATATCAATGTCTATACTGAACATTTTCAGAAAATAACAATAAATATATATTAGAGTGAAGAAAGAGAGCTCATACATCCTTATTGTCTCAAGACTTGAAACATGATTGTACTATTGTACTTTCCAAATATTTGAAACTTTGGATTCATCACAGCCTATAAATCCGAATCCAACATACTGAAAAAGCTAAAAACCAACTTGTACTAAAACTGGGCTTAGGTTAATGCCCTTCATAGCCCATATTATTCATGAATATTGATATGCCCCTAGCTCATATGAAAGCCCTTCTCATAATATCCATTATATAAAAGTAATATTTCACCCGTACATTATAATTTCAAGAAATAATAAGCAATACATATTAGAATCAACAAAGAAGGCTTAGATATCCTTATTGGCTCAAGACTTGAAGCACAATTGCACTCGAATACCTTTCAAATGCTTAAAGACTTGAATACATCACAACCCCCTAATCCTAATATCTAACAAAACCAAATGAATGAAGTGCCAACTTATATTGAATTAGGGCTTAAGTTACTACCCTTCACAACCCACATAATCTCCAAAAATTGATTATGTTTTCACATATGTTTTACCTAAATTTTGACCAGGGTTATCAGTACAATAAAATGGTCAAACTCACCAGCAAGAAATAAACAATAAGTCACATGTTCATAGTCACCCAACATTAAGCAAGATTTATTACCATGCATCAACCTTCAAGTAGCAAACTGAAATAATACACAACAACTGACAAATATCAACAAATGAAAACTGAAGATAGAACCAAAGACAACCTCTAGACATAATTCAAGCCATTCCTCTCAAATCAAGGGCAATCAAATCATATAAGCCAAATCCAGAGCTATGAGTAATAAATCAACCATCCACAAATAAACCAAAAGGCTAATCAAGTACATCTACCCACTATTTGTAACTAGATCAACAATAATATAGTTAGGGAAAAGAGTGAAGTAGAGTTATCTGTGTGCCAAGTGAGGGATAACCAGATCATAGCCAAGGAGGTGGGGAAGATAGTGATCTTCTCAGGGAAGAAGGCTGAATAGAGAATCATGGAGGAGCAATTGCCTCCCTAGGATCACAAGATCTTAGTTGAAGAAGGTGGGAAGATTGTGATCTCAGCTAAGGAGAAGGCTGAATGGTGGATCACAGAGGAGTGAAAGTTGGTCAGAGATCACCACATCATATATTTTTAGAGACTTTTTGGATGAACCCTTTTATTTTATCTGATGGCATAAGTTTTTTTAAGATTTTGTATTTAGGATATTTCTTCTGTGGATATTTATATTGACTTAACTACGGATATTCAGATTGATTTGATGCAGGGGCAGAATAAGTTTTAACATTAGCTCGTTTGATTTTCTTTAAAAATGCCTACTTCTTCCTTTGACACTTACTAGAGTAGGGCTTTTCAAAGCGATCATAAAATTATTTTGAGTCAGATAGAGAGTCATATTCATTATCTGTGGCTTATATACGTAATTTTTTTAAAGTTAGCAAAGTACATCCTTCCACGGGTTCTAGGATTGGGATCTCACCAAACCTAATGGGTTGAGCATTTATTATTGGATTGCCTGATGGAGGTTGGGGTAGTAGTTCATTGGTATTCACCTTCGATGTATGAGTCACTATATGAAAAGAGATCATAGACTTAGATAACTCTCTTTAATAGTGTCTAGCTTTCTTAATCCGTCTTTAGAGTAAGTGGCACGAGTAATCATTCTAATCCCTAGGAGGATAGGTAAGTGATTTCTCAATACCCCTATGAGGTTTTTGTATAGTTTTATCTTTTTTGCTAATATCTTCTCCATCCTCTTGATTTCCTCACAGAGCATAGTAGTTATATTTATCGCACTTTCTATGTGGTGGTTAGCCATAGCCTTCGTATGCTTATTCAGCATTTACATTTACCCCCTGACAAATCTCATGCTAGTTATAGCTAGCTCTTTCACAGTATCTAGTTGTAGTTTGAGCATATCATAGTCGTATTTATGGACGAACCACTCTCTAAAATAATCATCTCAAGAATAGCTCTCAAAAAGACTTGTAGGATCTCTCATTTTATCAGTAACATCTCTAGTTAATCTATTTAATTTTTTTACCTTGCACCTTGAATTTCTTCATTATTTAAGTGATAGGGTGGGGATCGACTTAGTTTTAAACCTCCAATGGTAGATATGATAAAGCATGTTGCCACCGAAAGTTCACTTTCTTTGTTTTTCGCATCATGGTCCTTTAGTAAAGCTTGGAGTTTGTCAAGGAATAACTCTTCAAGAGTCACTCGGCTCATTTTTTCCTAAATATATTTATCCAAAGCACCGATGTATTCTTAGATAGCTAATTTTTTGACATCGTATTCATCTAACTGCACTAGCTTCTTCTTCTTGCTTATGTTCTTTCCCTTCTTGATGCTTCGAGCAAGTAAGATAATTTGTTCTAATGAGGCTTTTTTATCACTATCTCAGGCTCTTCAGGATTTTTAGTTTTTTTTTCATTAATTTATTTATCTTTTTTGAAATGTAGATATCCCATAAGTGCCCTTGTTTTGGGTATGTTATGTTTTTTCCCCAAAAAAGAATTTCAGCATGTGGTTTATGATCCTCAAATACAGTAATATGATTAATGTATTTGATAAGTGTTTCAAGTAGGATTGTCTTCGAGAGAGTTAGCTTGCCTTTTCGATATTGCTTCTTGACTGATACCTTGCACACATAGTAATTTTCAATGATATGCCTAAAAACTCTATGGTAAAGATAATAGTTTGGATAATTTGTTTTATTGACCTTGCCTGGCTTCTTAGATTTTGGCAATTGATGACATAACTTTAGGGCATACTGAAAAATTTTACCTACTCTTTCTCTTTTAAAGAATTTTTTTTTAGCCTTTATTGGAAATTATTGTATCATTCCACTTCTCCATATCCTCCAAGAGTTGGTGATTTTTAAAGATTACCTTTATTCAAGGTGGGGTTTGGAGATTTCTTTTGCTTAGTTGTTATAAATATAGTCCTCATACTTTTGGAAGACATTCCATGCTTTACCTTATTTTTTATGGCTTGAAACTTTGTGAACTAGATAAGATCGGTGAGTCAATCCTTTCCAACTTAACTTGCATGATAGGGTCTTGGAAAATATAGATAAAAAAGGCACTGAAATAAGGTGCCATCTATTTTCTCCTTATATTGCAAACTAATATATCAATCGAATCCTACTCCTATCAAGCTTACCAAAAATTGGCAGAGTAACAATAGAGGATTGTTACTTGAATCTCCATACAGAGTCATAAAGTGAGGTATGTACTATTCGACATTGTCAATTCTATTTAACTATTTGAAACTAGGCACTGTATAGTCTTTGGGATATGACACTCAGTCGTGATGGATAGGATATGATTTGTTAGTATCATTTACCATGTCCACAAAGCCGTATCTCTTTGATTAATAACATTCAAAAGGTTTATCAATAATAGACATATAAAAATTATTATACGTCAAGTAACAATAAAAGTGTTGGTTTCAGAAGATAGAATGTCTAATATTTTTTCACATGGAGAATTCATTGGATTATTGCAAGTGGAAGGTGCAGGACATGCTTTGGACGAAGTGATTTGTTATCGGACAATCTTATTGGGAATAACAAAGGCATCTCTGAATACTCAAAAGTTTCATATTAGAAATGAGTTTTCAAAAAACTGCTTGGGTTTTAGCAAAAGCTGCTCTACGAAATCGTATTGCTCACTTTCTTGTCTTAACTATGTAACTACTATTCATTGTACCTGCTATTGTATGTATGCAAAGATTTTTATATTGTCAGAGATCCCTGAAATTGGGAATTAGATATCCTTTACTGGAGGAGGTGCTTATGAAGGATCTATATTTTATGGATCTCATCTTCAAGAGATGCGCCTTCGACTACCTCTGCTACTTGAGATAACTATTGAGATCGTTCCAACTTATCGAGCTGTTGTTGCATTTGTAGCATGATCTCCATAAACTCTATAACCTTTTTTTGAATTTCATCTTTCTCTTTGGTTTATTATCTCAACTATTATTTTAATGCTTTTATGGTCACTTCTTGATTGGAGCTTTCAGTTATGACTAAGGCTTCCATCGGAATATTATAGTTTATGTTTAGGCTTTAGGTTAAGACTAACTTCTCCCATCAGTTGAATTATTTTATTTAAGAGTTTACTCATGGAGAGAATCACCACATCTTTTCTTTGTTATGATAGCAAGGATTGGTGCACAAGGACCCTCTCCATTTGAATTTCTTCATAAGTAAATCTCACTTGGACAATTTTCGTTTAGCATTTGGCCGGCTGGAGTACCGGCTTACGATCCCTTCCAGAGTCATGATATGAAATGACTCTGACAATGTGGGTGATCTCTTTTGGCTAACCCTTGTGCTGGGTTGTAGTTTCATAGTGACTCTTGTATTTTTATTTGGTGATTCGCCCTTTTGCCACAGTTTTAAGGCAAGACAATGCCCTTTTATCATTTGCTCCTTCCCTTCTCTAAATTGCTTAATGAAACGAAAGAGTTTGAGGTAAGCATGGTAATGACTGACTTTATTTGAGGGATAAATTTTCTAAGTTGACTGAAAATTCAGTATCTTTTCCTTTATCTATGACAGCGGGGATGAGATCTCCTTTATTGATCTTGTGTCTAGATTTTCTTTTGATTGACCTTGTGAGGAGTTGCGTGAAGGCGGTCAAAAACTGAGCTTCATTTCGGTCCTAACCTCTGGACGAATGATATCTTTTTTGATTGAGATATGACTTCTAGCTTTTCATCCGAACAACCCTTATCATTAGAAATGATGACATTGGGTCTCCTTTCCCTCTATGGAAAGTGAGAAACAAGCTGATTTTACATGATGATAGCTTCAGTTGGTACTGTAGCATGTGCCTTCTTGATCTGGATAATCTTAGAGATGGTCCCAAACTTGATCTAACTTTAGCTACTTTTACAATAACTATTAATTGAGGAAAATGCATAATTGATCTTGCCCCTAGGACAATGGTGTATCTTGGGATAGAGATATTCTTCGTTATTGATATTTGATTCTTTCTTCTCTAAAGGAGAACACAATTGATCAATTTTCAATCATAATTCTACCTTATTAGTATCCCCATCATATTAACTAGGTTTATATATTTGGAGGAGAAGTCAAGTCTCACTGAGCATACCAGAATTTGTGAAATCGAAGTTGATCACGCAAGATAATGAAGGCCCCAAAGAACAACATCGAATCACAAATCAAAATTTATTTTAATTTAAAGCGTGCTATAAGGTATTGTGAGAATATGATTTCCAACAGACGCAACTCTCTATTGTTAATTACTCTCACAATTGTCAAGAATCTCTTAAAATGAGAAACCTAATTAATAAAATAGAGACATAAAAAAGAAAAGAAGAAAGTATTTGATTAATTTGAGAAAGATGGTATATGACTTAAGTAAGGATATATCTCCACTTTACAATAAATTTAATATAAAATTATAAAAAAATATGAAAAAATGAAGAAATGAAAAGAAAGACAGAGTGGAGAAGAAGTTTTAATATGTGTTGCTATCCCACTCCCTTGCATTGGACCATATGGTGTTTGATCCGAGTTGACTCGGTCTTTAGTAGGTATTGATGACATTGTTCGATGGGATGCGAAAGGAAATGAGAAAAGTTTGAAGTGTTTCCAATAACTTTAAGCATTAACGATAATTTCATTTGATGGCGTTGCCGACAACTTGTTGGGATTGGCCTGCAGTGTTTTCAATAGTTTTGAGTTTTAGCGATAACTTCGTGATTTGAAGTATTTTTATTAGTTAATAAGACATCAACGATAATTTCATTTGGGTTGAAGTATTTTTATTGGCGATGTCTCCGTTGACATTGAAGTGTTTCTATAGCTAATAAGCCATAAACGATAACCTTTCTAACTTTTGGTGTTTGCATAGTTGATAAGACATAGGTGTTAACTTTATTATTTTTGATGGCATTACCAATGACTTATAGAGTTGGGTATAGTTTTAAAAATCACATTATCAACTACTTTTGGGGTTGAGTAGCTTGAAAAAGCGTATCATCAACGGCTTCTGATATTGACTAGTTTAAAAGGGTGCATCGTCAATGATTTCTAAGATTAACTAGCTTGAAGAATGCATCAATTTAGTTCAGTTGGTTTTAGTTCAAGTTTAGCATGGCTTGGTTCTTATTTGACTTGGAGCTTAGTTCAATCCTGATTTAACTTGATTTTGAATTAATCCAACTTGAACTTAATTAGGGTTAGATCTGAACTAATTTGATTTGGATTAACTTAATCTGGACTTTGAGTCCAGCTCAATTTGAATTTTACTCTATTTATTTGATCAATTTAAGTCCATTTAAGTCAATTTTTCCTTTATTTATTTATTTTAGTTGGGTTCAATTTCAATATGATTAAGTTACTTCACATTAATTAATTTAATTTGAAGGTCTCTGGCTGTTATAATAATTTTAGGCCGATCTATGGTCCTACCTTAAATATTTGAATCCAAGGGTTAGCTTAACTCATGAGCTCAAAAGTTGGTTTAGAGGTATAAGCTCGAGAGCTGATTGGATACAAGTATGAAAACTAGTCTAGATGCTATCTCAATGGATGGTTGAAGTGTGAGCCCAAAGACTGACTAGATACAAGTCCGAAAGTTGGCTAAGTGTGAGTCAAAAAACTAATTTGGTGTGAATCTAAAAACTAGTTAAGTGAGAGCTCAAAGACTGATTAAATGCGAGTTTGAGTGGCTATGGGTGACTGCGAGCAATATCGAGGATTTGCCATCTTCGAAAGATTGCGAATGACCATAATATTAGTAAAATTCTATCATTACACGAAAGACCATAAGTAATCATAATGTAAATAAAGTTTTATCAAAAACCGAGATGAAAGAGGTCTTTTCTCTCATTTTTCTCTTTTTTTCCGAATAATTTTTTCTATTTTTTCTATTTCCCTGCTGCTTCCTCTTCCTCACTTTTCCCGTGCCCCCTCGAACCTTCTCTTCTCCTCTCACGACCGGTTCCTTCTTTGCTCGGATCCGGTCGAAAATAGCCGAATCTGGCTTGGTTTCCCGGCAGCAAGGCGGGGGGCAGTGCTGGCCCCCCATCTCATAGCCGGATATAGCCGGATCTAGCCTGTAATGGCAACAGGCCACCCCCCTATATAGGCATGGGCGACGGTCGTGATGGCTTAGCGATGATGGACAGAAGGCTGGAGGCATTTGGCCGAGCGATTGGTGTCGTACATCTAGGCCTTGGTAGCGGGGAAGGATGGAGGGCCACTGGCTCCCGTGGCATCGTTGGTGGCGAGCAGCAAAGGGTGTGGGTTCAGCATGAGGTGGCAGCTTGGCGGGTCTCCAAGCAGCGGGCCTCTAGTCTGGCGATGGAGGGGGCTTTCGGTGAGGTGCAACAGAGTGTGGCGGCTGGAGTGATTGCGGGAGCAGATGTTGTGCCGCAGCATAATGTAGGGGAGCATAATCTAGTCTCGTCGATGTCGGTGAAGAAGAACTCGCGGCCCTGGTACTCAAGGAACCTCAAGGACCAGTTCAGCAGGAAGACGTAGTTGTTCTCTGCTATGTTTCGATCACCATTCGTGTAGTCGTCTGTGGTGTTGGAGTCGGAGTACCCTACATTGGTCGGGCTCTCCAAGAAGAGCACGTTGGCAACCTGATTCTATGCAGAAGGGTTTCGAGCAAGGGTTTAGCCATCGCTCAAGACTCGAAAGGGGTCAAGCCCTACCATGGAGCCATATCCCAAAGATGAGCATCTGGGTCCTCTTGTTAAGCCAGAGAATGAGAGGCTTCGGAGAAGGGTTATTGCTAGCCGCTTCGACAAAGTAGTAGAACAAGCCAGGACTAGTATTCGCATCAATGGTGACATAGCTACCGTACTTGTTGAAGTCTACATCATCCAGCTGGCCGGGAAGCTTGGATATTTTATCTTTTTAGTTTAACACATCTTGTAGGTAAACCCTAGATGAAAACTTGGACAGATCCAAGTGTCTTAGGAGATTCATGAGATGGAAAACAACATTACGATATTCTTTGGTTTAGGATCAACATTTAAAATCAAAATTAAAAAATAAAAAAATAGTTTGATTAAATTTTTAGTATTTGAATATTAGCCTGATTAGTAAATAATTTAAATTTTTTTTAGATCTTTATATTTTTGGATATATTATTTATTAAGATTTGAATAAATAAAGATAATGATAGTATGATAATTTACTTTTTAAAGTAAAGTAAATATAATTTAATTATCTTTTTGGTGTTTGGATGGTAGAATTATTAGGACAGAATGATCCTGATCCTGATCCTTAACCAAACGCACCCTAGAGCTTTATGGGGATCATAAACGAGCTTGTTTAGCATGTCTACATACTTGCTTGGGCTTCCCAAAGCTTTGGCATGTGTTGTTATTGCTATAAAAAGGAAAAGGAAGAAGAATAGCAAGAAAGAAAAATAGAAAAATTACTTTCACTCTTTCTTCCGCCTTCTTCTTATTGATTCATTCTAGTTGACTCCTCTTTTTTTTTATGATTGTTTTCTCTCTCTCCTTTAATTTTCTGATATCTACTCTCTTTTTTTCAGATCAATAGGTTTATATAGAATTCAAAGAAATGAAGTTGAGTCGGAAATAATCTCCTTTTTATTTGAATTTTTAAATGATGAATATGAATGTAAATAGATATGCATATGACTTATCTAGAGTTTGGATGAGCTTGTGAAGAGATATGGATAAATCTGTTTGTTATACATAATGATCACTTGAAAGTTGTACTCATCTGGATATTAAAATTATAAAAAGATTATTTATAATTTTTTCAAAAAAATTAAACTAGATTATAATTTTATGATTTTTAAGAGACTTTTTGCCAAAAAACTTATTTATAAAATTTTAAAAATTTCAGGGCTTTTTTTAAACAAAATTTGGGATTTATTTGTGAAAAGTTAAAATTTTAGGAGTTTATTTATAAATACAAAATTTTGGAGGGATTTATTTGCAAACCTAGGATTTCATAAGGATCAAATTATAACTATCGATCTATTGAGGGATTTATTTGTAAATCCTAAATTTTACGGCACTAATTTGTAATTTTAGAATTTTATTAAATCTTGTCGTAAAATTCTTATACAAGGGATCTATTTGTAAGAAAAATCCGAACAATGACACATTTATAAAAATTTATTTAGTTCAGAGATCTATTTTTAAAATTTTTATATTTTCATTTTGGTCTAAGTTTTAGATAAATTTTGGGCCTAATTTTGATTCAAGTATCTAGCCCACTTAATCCATTTGGATTAGGTCTAACTTAAACTCGAATTTTTGAATGATTAAAATATAAATTAAACTCAATTTTTTATCAAACTCAGCAATATTTAAATCTGACTAAGAGTCATGTTTAAGGCATAATTTAGTAGTATACAAGTTTTATTTTTAATTGTATTCTAATCAAATTTGATTGTGACAAAAATCATCTCAAACAGACATGTCTCTGTAAACACTGTGATTTTTTCAAACTATTTCATATGTAATTTGCAATGTCCATGAGTTTTTGTGCCATATTATTTTCTTATAACTATTTCACTTGTGATTTGTCGTATTCATACATCTCTATGTGCAGCCTAATTTTCTTGAAACTATTTCACATGTGATTTGTTGTGTCCATACATCTCTATGTGCAGTTTAATTTTCTTTGGACTATTTCACATGTGATTTGTCATGTTCGTAAGTTTGTATACCATGTGATTTCCTGTATTAGTTTTCAAAAAATACTACAGTTATCCATGTGACCCTTTGGTTCTCTCTATAAAGAGACACCAAGAGGGTGCATTCATTGGCACATACAGAAAGTTGTTACACATCTAGTACCTACTAATCACTTTTTTTTTCTGTTTTGATGCAAAAAAATGGAGGAATTAGCAGCTATCTTAACTAAGTATTGTTGCTATAGCATTTCTCATTCAAGCTTGATCAGAGTAGTTGCTAATACTTAACGTAATTTTTTGATTATCTTGCATAATGTGTGATCCATGTATATACTTAGATATGTATTACTATGTATTGACTTGTCATACCCCTACTACTTTTTTACTCATACATATGGATGTATATTTTAGTTGAACTTGTGTGAAATCCATGCTTTAGTTGTAGTAGTAAAGGTACATGTTTTGTTAGTGTATGCGTAAAGCTACATGCTTTAGTTGTTTCACCGATAAGTGTTTTGTTAGTGAATGCTTTGCCAAAATATGATTATTTCTGTAGCCAAAAAAATGCCTAATGTATGAGATATTATTGACAACAAAAAAATGAGAAATGGAGAATATGTTGAAAGATATCATTTTAGATTAGTTGCAAGGCTCCTCGTAGTATACAAGAAGACCACTTCATCCATTGAATAATCAAACCTTTACTAGAATAAAGATTATATACGATTTACTTCGTAACGAGAAGCAATGTTTTTACATGTTTAGAGTTGTGTCACATATGTTTTTACACCTTACTAGAATATTGTTTAAATGGGGGAGAATTTGTCTATGCAATGTGTATCACCTGAAGAACAAGCAAAAAATTTTCTTTTCTCATTTGCTTGTGGGACGTGTAACAAAGATTTGCAACTAGTCTTTTAACACTATACAGAGACTATAAATAGACACTTCAATATTGTGTTGCAAGACATTCTGATGACTCTCCAATCCATCCTGTGGTTCTGAATAGAAGAGAAACATATCCTTATTTTAAAGTAAGAAAATGAGTTATACATTTCTCAAAGCAATGCCAACATAAAATATTAATAACAAAATTATTTTATTCTAGAATACACTCAGTGCAATAAACAATACACATATACTTATGGTTGTGAACTGAGAAATGTAACTTTCTTTTCTAAATAGAGATGATTTGCTTATTCAAAATGTTATGACAGATTTTTTTTTTATTTAAAATTATTGTATATTCGTAGTAGTTGGGAGAAATCTGTGACAGATACACTAGACTTATAAGAATATTTGGCACAAGACGATTTCTCGATTTTTGAAGGTTAACTTGTGCTTATCTTTATATTTTTCATGAATTAAAAAAACATTAACGCTAATGATAGATTTTTTCAGGTAAATACTACCTTATAGATGTTAACTCTTTTGCGTGATCACAAGGAGAACAGAAAGATCTAACATTTGATCAAAGTTCGACAGTAAATTAGGTCATTTGACACTGCATTTTAATGGCCTCCATCCGCAATCAGTAGCCGAGCACAGATATTGTCTGTGATTCCCAGTACTGCTTCGATTGCTTCACCATTTCGGTGCGCTCAGCATGGTGCCTATCCTTCCAGTACTCTCTGCATCTGCAAAACCAAAGGTTTACTTGGAGGTTATGATTCCAGAAAAATACAATTCCAAAACGGTTGCAACGACCAACATAAAACAGAATTATGTGTATTACTCACATGCGACAACATAATTTTTGCAAAATATGCTTGCTAAGCAAGGATGTTGCACATGATACTAGATTAATTAATTTTTTATTAAATTTATATATGTGTCAGTTCTGGAAATTGAAGCCACAAAACTGAAAGAAAAAGCCATTGGATTGTTTTTAGCACCTGTTCTTCACTAGCATATCCAGTTCTGTCATATGCACCGAGTTAGCAAACACCCCAGCCTGCAACTCAGAGAAACATATAATAATAATCCACAAAAGGCACTAACAATGGAAATGAGAGTAAAAGACCATTTCATGAAACAGATTCTTGAGTAATTTGTTATACCAGATTTCAAGAAGCAGAAATATTGAAAATATCCATACTAACGATTGAAGACATGATGGTTATCTCTTTTAAACTTTGAGCGCAATCCAAGTCATGTTGATATCCATCATCAAAGTTGGTAGAATATGTGTTATCATACGCAAGCTTGTGTACTCCTATGAAACTAGAAACAAAATTTGTCTGAATTCCCATGTTTCTTATTATTGGTACATTATCGTCAAACTTATGTTAAACAGACATGAACACCAAAATCAACTAGTCAAGAGGCAAGTAGACAAGATCCTTGGTTTGTTCTTGCTGTTATAGAAACAATGACAAAGAACAATAACAGTAAGTGAACAAAACTGATACCTCTCGACAAACAGGACATTTAGCTCCTTGAGGTGCACACTTCAGACCTCGGAAGAGTGGCACTGAAGCTGCAGAACAAGCACAGCCTTTACAAAATAGATGGCCACAACTCAAAGCATATGGATTGAACAGAGTATCCTGTATGACAATACTCAGATAATAAGTTTTAGAAAGCATACAAAATCTACCTATAGGAAAAAGATGTTTTGTCAGAAGATAAGTGTATCATAAACATTCGTAATGTTCACCGAAAAGTCTAACCAAAAGATGAAATGGACAAAAGTGGAAGTTTGCACACAAAATTTACATACAACTCAAAAAATAATACAAGCAAAAACACAATGTCAAAGAAATTAGCCAGTCATTCAAAGTTAGCAGATTCTATGGCTGATTTTATACCAAAATTAGCAGATTCTATGGCTGATTTTATACCCGTAATTATGATTGTAAATTCTCTATATTTTCCTTGTTTAGGATATGCCTTATTTTCTTCAGCTTGTATTCATTATATAAGGGGCATTCTTCTCCAAGGAGGATACCGGTTTTTTTGCTCAAAATTTTTTAAGATTATCATGGTATCAGAGCCAAGTTCTGAATTCTCCTGTGTCTCTTCCTCTCAGTCCTAGTTCAGTTTCTTATTCTTAGTTATTTTGATCAAGTTATCTCAGCCTCATGTCTTCAGATAAGCATGAATTCTTAATTCGTTTCAATGGCAAAAACTACTCAGCCTGGGCATTTCACTTCAAGATATTTGTCAAAGGAAAAGATCTATGGGGTCATATTGATGGCAGCAAACCTGCACCTGACAAAGACAAAGACAAGGATGAGCACTCCAAGTGGGAAGTCAAGGATGCTCAAATCATGACATGGATTCTAGGATCTGTAGAATCCAACATCATCTTGAATCTTCGACCCTTCAAAATTGCAGCTGAAATGTGAAATTATCTGAAAAAAATCTATAGTCAACACAACACTGCTCGTCGGTTTCAACTTGAATATGAGCTAACAAGTCTTCAACTGGGCAGTCTCTCAATCTCATATTTTTATTCTACCTTCATGAATCTTTGGGCTGAATATACTGATATTGACTATGCTACCTTACCTCCCGAAGGTCTTATTTCTATTCAATCTGTACATGAAACTACTAAGAGGGATCAATTTCTTATGAAATTGAGATCTGAATTTGAAAGCACAAAATCTAATCTTATGAATCGAGAAACTGTTCCATCCTTGGATGCATGTCTCAATGATTTATTTCGTGAGGAACAACGGCTTCTCACTTAAGCCACCATGGAACAAATTAAATCCACTCCTATTCCTATGGCTTATGTAACCCAAGGCAAGTCAAAAGGTAAGGACATGAGTACTATTCAGTGTTATTGCTACAAAGAATTTGACCATTATGCTTCAAGTTGTTCAAAAAAATTCTGCAACTATTGCAAAAAAGATAGACATATCATCAAGGAATGTCCTATTCGACCTCCCAAGATATCTGGAACGACATATACTGTCTCAGTTGGTTCTTCTAATGCTGGTAGTTCTGAGAATACAGCTCATCTGACACAAAGTGCTCCTGCTTCTGTTCAATCTATGACACCTGAAATGATTCAGCAAATTATCATTTCTACATTTTCTGCATTAGGACTCTCAGGTAAACCTTTCTCTAAACCTTCACCATGGTACTTTAATTCTGGGGCTTCCCATCACATGACAAACAATGTTAAATTTCTCACCAATGTAAATAAATTTTCTGGAAATCTCAGGATTTATACAGCTGATGGAAACTCTTTGCCTATCACTGCCACTGGTGATGTTTCTTCATCCATAACCAATGTCTTTGTCTCTCCTAACCTTACCACTAATCTTGTTTTTGTTGGACAATTAGTTGAAAATGATTGTAAAGTGAAATTTTCTAAATCTGGTTGTGTGGTGCAGGATCAGCAATCGGGGAAGATGATCGCAAGGGGCCTAAAATTGGACGTCTTTTTCCTCTTCAGTTTCCTATGTCTTCATGTTCCTCTTCACCTATTATCACTTGTAATTCTGCTTATGTTGATTACCGAGTATGACATAAACGCCTTAGACATCCTAACTCTAATGTGCTTTATGCTTTGCTAAATTCTGGTTTACTTGGCAATAAAGGGTCACCATCTCTTAGTACTGTTCAATTTGATTGCAATTCTTGTAGGCTTGGAAAAAGTAAAGTTCTGCCATTTCCCACTCACACACCTAAAGTAGTCCAGCCTTTTGATTTGATACATAGTGATGTGTGGGGAATGGCGTCAATTACTTCTCATGCTAATTATAAGTATTTTGTCACTTTTATTGATGACTATAGTCGCTTCACATGGATTTATTTTCTGCATTCTAAAGATGAATTATTTTCTGTCTTTAAGCTTTTTCATGCACATATTCAGACCCAATTTTCTGCTAGTATCAAAATTCTTCGTTCTGATAATGGGGAGAATACATGTCTCATTTATTTCAAGAATTTTTACAAACCAATGGTATAATTTCTCAAAGGTCTTGTCCTTCAACCCCTCAACAGAATGGGGTGGCTGAAAGAAAGAATCGACACCTTCTAGATGTTGTTCGCACCCTCCTATTAGAGTCATTTGTACCCTCTCGTTTTTGGTGTGAAGCTCTCTCAACTGCTGTCTATCTCATCAATAGGTTACCTTCTCCTTCCTTGAATCATGTTTCCCCTTTCTTTCGGTTATTTGGTCATACCCCAAATTACTCTAATCTTCGTACTTTTGGTTGTGTGTGTTATGTTCATCTTCCTACACACGAACGGACAAAACTAACAGCTCAAGCTGTTCAGTGTGCTTTTCTAGGCTATTCAGTGCACCAAAAAGGTTTTCTTTGTTATGATCCCAACCTACGACGTATTTGGGTTTCTCGAAATGTGATTTTTTTTGAAAATCAGTATTTTTTTTCACACACAAGGATGACCTTTCTCCTTCATTCTCTATTTTGCCAATGTTTACTAACTATTCTGAAGATTCCATGCCTTCAAAGCCTCTCATAGTCTACCAACGACGCAAGATTCCAGCACCTCTCGGGCCCCCTCCAGCTCATTCCCTTAATGCTGATCCTGTTCCAACAACTGCAACAGCACCTCTCAGACAAAGTACTCGAGTTCGTAAACCACCAGATAGATATGATTTCACCTCTCCTTTATCCTTGACAGCCACCTTGTCCTCTATTCCTATTCCATCATCCTATAAGTAGGCTATGGAGCATGAATGTTGGCGGAGAGCTATTGAAACAGAAATTCTTGTACTTGAAGAAAACCAAACATGGGATATTGTACCGTGTCCACCATCTGTGAAACCTCTTGGTAGTAAATTAGTGTTTTCTATCAAGCTCCGTTCTGATGGATTCATAGAACGTTACAAGGCTAGATTGATGATTCTTGACAACAAGTAAGAGTATGACCTAGACTATGAAAGACCTTCGCACCAGTAGCCAAAATGACCACTGTACGAACAATACTCGCCCTAGCAGCATCACAATCATGGTCTTTACATCAAATGGATGTAAAGAATGCTTTCTTGCATGGTGATCTCAAGGAGGAAGTTTACATGAAGCTTCCCTACGGTATGCCTACTTCTTCCCCTAATAATGTTTGCAAACTAAAACGCTCTTTGTATGGATTGAAGCAGGCACCACGAGTATGGTTTGAAAAGTTTCGATCGACCCTCCTTAGTTTTTCATTTACACAAAGCCAGTATGACTCCTCATTTTTTCTCCAACGGACATCCAAGGGCATAGTTGTTCTTCTTGTTTATGTGGATGACATTGTCATCACCGGTTCTGATATGGAGGCTATATCTAAACTTTAGAATTTGTTGCATTTTACTTTCCACATGAAAGATCTCGGCCCACTCACCTATTTTTTGGGGTTAGAGGCGCATCATCAGCCTCAAGGTATCTTCTTGAATCAACATAAGTATATTATGGATTTGGTTCAGCTAGCAGGACTCACAAACACTAATTCTGTTGACACCCCAATAGAAATTAATGTAAAATATCGACGGGATGAAGGGAAACTTCTTGAGGATCCCCCTTTATATCGCAAGCTGGTTGGAAGTCTTATCTATCTAACTATCACCCGCTCGGACATCTCTTATGCTGTCCATATTGTCAGCAAGTTCATGCAAGCCCCTCGGCATCTCCACCTATCTGCAGTCCGCCGCATCATCAGATATATCTTGGGCACACAAAGTCATGGCTTATTCTTCCCTACTGGTTCTTCCCTCAAACTACAAGCCTATAGTGATGCAGATTGGGCTGGTTGTCCGGACACAAGAAAATCAATTACAGGATGGTGTATGTTTCTTGGTGATGCTCTTATCTCTTGGAAATGCAAGAAGCAAGACTCGGTCTCCAAATCATCCACTGAGGCGGAGTACCGTGCCATGTCTATTGCATGCTCAGAAATCATTTGGTTACGTGGTCTTTTAATAGAGTTTGGTTTCACCCAAGATCAACCTACTCCCTTACATGCTGACAACACTAGTGCCATCCAAATTACAGCCAATTCTGTCTACCATGAATGCACAAAGCACATAGAGGTTGACTGTCACTCTATCCGGGAGGCCTATGATCGCCAAGTTATCACTTTCCCACATATCTCTACTACTCTACAGATTGTGGATATTTTCACCAAACCAATGACACGACAGCGACATAACTTTCTTGTTAGCAAATTGATGCTTGTTGACTTACCAGTATCAATTTGAGGGGGGATGTCAAAGGAATTAGCCAGTCATTCAAATTTAGCAGATTCTATGGCTGATTTTATACCAAAATTAGCAGATTCTATAGCTGATTTTATACCCGTAATTATGATTGTAAATTCTCTATATTTTCCTTATTTAGGATATGCCTTATTTTCTTCAGCTTGTATTCATTATATAAGGGGCATTCTTCTCCAAGGAGGATACCAGTTTTTTTGCTCAAAACTTTTTTAAGATTATCACACAAGATGTCATGCTGTTTGTTTACATAATCAAAGATCAACTATATCAAACATGTAAAATTGAACTCCCTAAAATGAACACAGCTAGGCTTCATACAGTAGTACTCATGTCCAAAAAGAAAAAGAGTACCAAATCAAGGCAAATTTATACAGATGGAGCACGAGTCATTAGCACAAGAATCTTGCTGCACACAAATAGCGTCCTAAATGCACAAATTCCTAAAAGAGTGGACCAGTCATAGTACAACTTGCTTTCTTACATAATCCTCTACATGGTTTCAAATTTCCTATCATATCAGAAAGAAACAAAATCTTGAATCAGAAAGACAGGGTTCTCTTTAGACCAAAAGAACTTTCTTACCAAGCAAATGGGACAGGTCAGGCTGTATTCGCATTTAACAGAGTCAGAAAGCGTCATGATCATAAGAGGATCGGTACCACTTAGATCGCAAGAGAACATCCGAAAAAGTTCACCAGGTTCTCCATTGTCTGAGCCACTAAAGTTTACATAGAATGCCCCCAGCTTTATTAGCCATGGTAACTGCAACAGCTCCAAGTGTTCAGCCCGCATTTTTGTCTTGAAGTTTCTCCCGTTAACAGAGCTATGTATCTGCAATTCACAAGTCAAAACAAAAATATGTATTTCAGCATGCAACACACAATGCACAACAGGAAGTATACATGGGATTTGCATACTTTATCATATTTCTTGAGTATCTTCCTGATGGCAATAGCATTCATTGTCACATAGTCTAGCAGCAACCTTCCTTCTTGAATTATAATTTGCTGATCATCCATAAAACAATGGCGAAAACTCCACAAAAATCGCTGCAATGCAGGAAAATCAGAAGGATGGAGAAGGCGCTTGGCTCTCGAGATGAAACATCCTCTTATTTCCGAAGCCTTTTTTGTAAGTTCAGCAAAGAACAATTGGTCGCACACTGAAATCGACAACAGGAAGAGCCCAGGTGAGCAATTTTGCAAGTGGCAGCACCGTCACAATTGCTTGGGAAATAAAAGCAAGCAGATACTAAAAACCACAGAGATCAACAGAGAAAATAAATGCTAAATGATATACTTTGTGACAAAGAAGAAAACGTAGTACTCAATCAGACGTTAAGGTCCAATACAGTCCTAATTCCTATGAAAATATGAATTTTCTTTCACTTCAGCCATCACAGGTGGATTTTCTCTAATTCCTCGCCAATAAACAAAAACCAAATTAAAAAGAGAACGTACGTGGACAGGAGTCGCACGATTCTGAGTCATCCTCCTCCGAGGAGCCGCCTTTTTCCTCCGACGAGGCCCGGCATCGCCGGCAGTACCTGAGGACCTTCTTGAGGCGCTTGTACTCCACGTGCGAGCACTTCTCGAGGGACCCCTCGCCTTCGCGGCTGCGGTACTCCTCGAACGTCTCCCCGAACTTCATATCATCGGCGGCAGCGGCGCAGGAGAAGACGAGATCGGCCCCGCCAGAAAACCCCAGACAGCGGCGGAGATCTCTGGATTGGATTCGCCGGAGAGGGCGGCAGCTTGGATTCGCGTGATGCGTTCGCCGCGTGGACGCCATGCAGCGGTGCGTAGCTTTTATGGCGACCAGAAGAGTCCTCGCGCTTCACAGGTTCAAACTGGATTTTGGATATACATCGGCGGTTTTGCAGATATCGCCCTGTGATATTTTGGAATTTAACACCGATGCATTTTAAAGCAATATTTAAAATTTCGATGGAGATATTTTTTGGTTTCCTCCTGTATTGGTTTTATTTTTAGGCACTATTTGATTTGAAATTAAAAATAAAATTAATATTTTTAAAAATTATTTTTTTATAAAATTAATATTACTAATTTTATATGATTATTAAATTTAATTATTTTTTAAAAAATAGCTTTTTAAATTTTAAATTATTATATGTTAATTTTAATTAAAAATATTTGTTTACAAAAGTGGTTCATTAATATTGATTCTGATCTTATTTCGAATCAAAAAATCACTTAAGGTCTGCACACATATGCTAGTATTGCTCCCGACGAGGTTCTTAGCCAGACGAAGCATGATGTCGCCTGCGAAGTAACCTTACTTGTACAACATGAAGCGCTTGACGAAGGAAGAGCGGTTGAGGAGCTTGGCGAGCTAGTACTTGACGCCAGGCATGTCAATGTCGATAAAGAAATGGACAACTAGACAACTAGATGGGTGATTCGCGAGGGTGGTTGGCCCCACTTAGTGATGGCTACCAGCAGCGCCTTCATCGCAAGTTTTGGGACCTTGGCAACATCAATGTCCTAGCAAGCGTCGAGGGATAGGGGTGAGCAAAAAAAACCGAAAAATCGGTTAACCGAACTGTACCGGTTAGAACCGTACCGAAAAATCGGTTATCAGTGCAAACCGGTACGGTTCCGATTCTGAAATTTCACAGAACCGGTTTTCCGGTTCCAGTTCCGGTTATTCGTTCTCTGAAAAACCGGTTAACCGGAACCGTACCGGTTTTCCTCTTTATATATAAAACCCTAATCCTAATCCCAACCCTAACCCTTGCGTCGCCTCCGCGCCTCGGCCTCGCCTCGCCCTCGCCTCGCCCCTGCGCTCGCAGCAACGCGCCGCTGCCGTCGTCTTGGCCTCGCCCTCGCCTCGACCCTGCGCTCGCAGCAACGCGCCGACGCCCTCGCCTCGGCCTCGGCCTCGACTTCGCCCTCGCCCTCGCCTCGCCCCCAAGCTCACAGCAACGCGCCGACGCCGCCTCGGCCTCGCCCTCGCCTCGCCCCCGAGCTCGCAGCAACGCGCCGACGCCGCCTCGGCCTCGGCCTCGCCTTGCCCCCGAGCTCGCAGCAACGCGCCGACGCCGCCTCACCCTCGGCCTCGCCCTCGCCCCCGAGCTCGCAGCGACGCCGCCTCGCCTTCGCGCTTGCCCCCACGCTCACAGCGACGCCACCTCGCCCTCGCCGGTCGTCACGTCGCCGGAGATCCGGTTAACCGGTTTTAGAACCGGTTTAGAACCGGAACCGGAAAACCGGTTCTTCATCCAAACCGGTACGGTTCCGGTTCTCAATTTTTTGAGAACCGGAATCCGGTTCCGGTTCTCAAATGAGCAAAACCGGTCCGGTTAACCGGTTTTGCTCACCCATATCGAGGGAGAGGGACATGTGGGCAGCTATGTTGGGGTTATTCTTGAGTATCTCCTCCGTCATGTGCATGCATCTCTTCTTGATCATCGACTTGTCACATGTACCAGTTGTTGGGTATTTGCATGAGTAACTCATATTAGTAGTTACGTATTAGTAAATTTTTTTAAACAGGAGATATTACAAATTTGTTGAAATTTTTCCTTCGGTTGGAGTTCATGCTCATTGTTGGTGATGCGAAGTTAGTAGTCAAGATAGGTGCTCTAGTTGATGGCGTTTGATGAGGAGGCTATGCTGATTGCCAAGATGGTGGTTGAACCCTCAGCCCTCTACCTCTTTCTCATGGCCTCCAAGCTTGTCATATCCGTTTGCCTCTATCTGGTTGGCCTCTTTTTCATGACCTCCAAGCTCATCATATCTTTCTGCCTCTCTATCTAGTTTTTGAAAGGAGAAACTCTAAGATGGTGTGTAACTAAAAACAGTGATGAATCTCTACTTTAATATACAAGTGAAGAAGAGAATATGAGTGTGATTCTCACGTTCAATTGAGTAGGTAATAGATTTTCTAATCTAAAATATTATAGTAAAATTAGTTATAAGTTTTTTAAAAAAATTTTAAAAATTTTATAATATTTCTTAATTTAAAATCAAAATATAATTAAAATATAATTTAAAAAATATTTTGGCCAAAATCAAAATGATAATGGTTTCACCTAAATGAATTAATTTCTTTGGATTCTGAAATCAATTCCGAAAATAATACTTAAAACCTTGTTTTAAAGAAAAAATTTTTGTGCCTTTTAAAAATTTTTTCCTTTAACTCACCCCATTTTTTTCCTAGTACCTTTCTGAAGTCACGGGGGCTTTTTTGGTCAATAGAAAAAGAGTTTTAAATATATTTTTAAATGATTTGAATAATATTGAGTGATAAACTTTCTAAAAAGTGTTTTATATTTCTTTGGTGATGTTATAAAAAATATTTTGTATACATAAATCCTAGAATATTTTGTAATGTCCCAGGTGGTGAATTTATAAACATAATGTATTCATACTTTTATTATATTATATTTATTTTCTGACATAAAATTTTCTCCTCTTGATATTTATTTTCTGACATAAAGTATTTACCTTTTGATATAAATATTCATATTTAAATCAAAATGTATTATGTAGTAGTAATAATATATTTATTTTTGCCACATAAGTATTCATCTTCTTACATATATGTATTCATTTTTTCGCCTAGATGACAATAATATGTGTACATAATACCATATTTCAAATCATACAAAATTTTGGAGAATATATTTGTCTCCTTATATAAATGATAAACTAACAATTAGACAAATATCAATATATTCCAATTTACATAACTAACACAACAATCTAATGTAAGATGATCCTTCCAAGTTATATATCTAAAATATAGAATTGTAGACATTTTTTTGATATCATGCAATCATCAATATTCACAATGCCTATATTGATAAAATAAATAATATCAAACATTTTTCCTCTTCACTTAATGAAAATTGCACATAAAATTCTTTTTGAGATTTTGTTCATAGGTCATCGTTGATAAATAATTGCGTCAAATACTTTGACCACAATAGAAAATTTTTGAAATGTGAAAATGGCACAATCCACAAATATGCAACAAACACAAATTTTTTTATCAATAAACTATTTCATTGCTTCATTATTTGAGATTTTATTATTTTGATTAACTAAATTGAATACATATTAATGATAGGAATTGTACAAAAATTTGGAGTTGAACTTATATAAAACATAAAGAAAATTTTCTATAAACAACAAAGCTTACATCATTAAAAGATAATACTTAAATAGAGCTTCTCTACTAAAATAGGTATACATGTTTAAAACAAAATATCTAATTATAGTGTATTATTTTGCACACTAATAGTACTCATGGCTTATGTAATTTGTACTCATTTCACTATATATATAGATATCTATATATATATTCATTTTGTCATAAATATTTATGCATTATACTACACATATGTATTTACTTTTTTACAAATATGTACTCAATTTTCTACAAATATGTATTTATTTTGTTATATATATTAACTAAAAAGTAAATGCATATAGGCTAACAGGTGAATATATTTATACTATAAGTTGAATATATAATACAAAAAAGTAATGTTCTTCTACAAATCAGATTACATCCTTCAATTTCTCTTTGAATAATATCATAATATCAAATACCTCATATCATCCAAATATCATTTTCACTATCTTATATTATTCAATATCATTTTCACCATCTTTATAATTTATAACTAAATACCCAAAAGTAGATTAAAAAAAAATGTACCACACAATCCCAACAGTGAAACAGGGGAGGAGGGAGAGTTCCGACTTTAGTAGATTAAAAAAAATACACCAAATAAGCTCAATATTGAAAAAGAGGAGGAGGGAGAGTTCAGGATTGCTATCACATAGAGAAAGCCGAAAAAACTCCTTGTGTTGGAGAGAAAGGTCAAACAAGGTCAGAGAAGTTACGGAGCTAAAGTGAAAGACTTCATGTGGCGAAGAAAAGATTGGAGAAAGTCCCGCAAGGAAAGAGAATATAGGAGAAGGTGGCATGAAGAAGAGAACTATGGATCAAGTTGTGTAGACATAAGACCGGCTCGAGTAGGCGAAGAGAGTGCTTGATCTCGTCATATGACACTAATGAACTGAATATAATAAGTTTTTTAAAAGAGGTAATTACGTACACCCCTCCGTAATTAGGGCTAACTACATATACTTCTCATAATTTTTGGAATTATCCACACCACCCCTTTTTAAAATATTTACCTATACGCCTTTTCCTTTGATTGTTATTTAATCAAATTTTTCGCAAAAAAATTTGATTTTATCATCCGTTATTTTTACAATTAAATCCCTAAAAATTTATTATTTATTATTTAACTTTCGGATATTGTTCCGAAATTATTTCAATTTACAAAAACCTCCCGAAATTTTCAGATAAATTCCACGCTATTACACTGTAGCCCTATCCTGCTCTGCACCTGCTACTTTGCCCCTGCGCCGCCGCTCTGCGGCTCCCCCGTGCAGCCGCTGCCCCCCATCCCCCGCGCTGGCTGCCCTGCCAGCGAGAAGATCGCCGTCCCGTCGTTATCGCCTGCGAGCAAATCCCCCTCCTTCGTCCTCGGTATTCACTGTAGTCCTAACCCTGGATGCTTTATTTGCATGAGCAATGTGATCCCAAAATTATACACCGTGATGTAAAGGCTGCAAATATTTTTCTTGATGAATACTTTGAGGCAATTGTTGGGGACTTTGGACTAGCAAAACTTTTGGATCACCAAGAATCGCATGTTACCACAGTTGTTCGTGGGACTGTAGGACATATAGCTCCAGAATATTTGTCAACAGGTCAGTCTTCAGAAAAAACTGATGTGTTTGGCTTTGGTATCCTACTGCTTGAGTTGATTACTGGTCAAAAGGCGTTGGATTTTGGACGTGGAGCAAACCAGAAAGGTGCAATCCTTGACTGGGTGAGCTCTCAATCTCTTCATATATATATATATATTCTTTTTGAAGTTATTCTTGTTTCTTTGTTTGTTGCAGTTTGTTTCAATGTCTGACATTCACCCAGCATTGGTTTTGCGTGAAAATGGTTTCAATCACTGCAGTACCAAGCACATGAATGTCTCTGCCTAAAGAGTTGCTATTGTTAATATGATAATCTGAATTGAACAAGTTAATGTAAACTTGATTCATTTCTTTGCAATTGGCCAGTGCATATATGCTTTTTCCTGCTTGATTTGACTCTAACAATTGATGCTTGCAGGTGAAAAATCTCCATCAAGAGAACAAGCTGAACACAATGGTGGACAAGGACCTTAAGAATGAGTACGACAGGGTAGAATGGGAGGAGATGGTTCAGGTGGCCCTGCTGTGTACACAATATCACCCGTCCCAGCGACCTAAGATGTCAGAGGTGTTGAGAATGTTAGAAGGTGACGGCCTGGCAGAAAGATGGGAGGCCTCGCAGAAGGTGGAGACACCAAAGCTACGGTCCTCGGAGGAACTGCCTTCAAAGTATATGGATTTTGTGGATGATTCGTCACTCGTCGCAGAAGCAATTGAGCTTTCAGGACCAAGATGACATATATTAACTCACAAACTGTGTATGCAACGATTTTTGCCGCTCACTTGGAAAATGGAAAATATATATTTGTTTTTTGAGGGAAAAGTGGATAAACCACCCAAATACATTAAGAAAAGAAAATAGAAGTGACCAACAAAACGAATGATATGCAGGAGGACGCAGCAGCATGCATGTTGTCTTGGTTGAAGTGATTATTGGGTCCCACAGTCTCCGAACGTACTACACCTTGAGCTTTTTTTTCTTTCTTTATATATTTATGCAGCAACCTGGTTGTAAATAATCCTTGCTTGTATCGCGGGAAGCTCAGTCTTTGTTGTTAATATCGCCGCCATCACACAAGCACACTCTCCTATCGAATCTGATCGGATCGGTTTAACCGTGACTGTGTGTTGGAATTTGCAGCGAAAAATTCACGATTCACCTTATTTTCAAACAATACAAAAAATAAAAAGTAATATAAGATAAAAAAAAATAATAAAATAAAATAACGAGAAATTCACTATCAATAGATAAAGGCTTTTATAAGAGTTTATAAGAAAGACTTCACTCTTTCTTACTTAACTAAACTCTTTCACCAAGTCTCGGCAATGCCTCCACCTTCAGAGAGAATCTCCAAGAGAGTATCACGAGGAACCACCACGAGAGACCACCGAGAAGCACTAGAAAGACTCACACACCAGAGCCGACACTCTCTCTCTTTCTCTTCTCTCTATTCCTCTCTCTTTATTTCTCTCTAATTCAAACTCAATACTGCGCCACACATAAGCCTTATATATTATAGTATATTTATATACTCTTATTGAGTCCGAGTTTTACTCTAATTATAACTCCTAATTCATCACACCTGAAGGGAAAAATTGTTATAATGTTAGGTGTGATGAATTAGTCCCACATCGGATATTAGATAGATAGAGTCTAATAGATATAGTGAAAAAGACCCATATCCCATGAGCTTGAGCCTTTGAAATGGTTTGGTGTCCGGCTCACTATATGAATCTGGTTTGACACTCTTGTGGCTCCCTCAACAAGTGGTATCAGAGCTTCAGGTTCGAAGCTGTGCAAACTCTTAAGACCAAAATTACTGTGATAATGTGACTGAATTAAGTCACATGTTAGTCTCATGGCAAAGACCGGCGAGAGGATGCGGGCGCGAGACTGGCAAGGGTGTGAGTACAGGCTCAAGGGCTCGGGTGCTCACGCGAGGCTGGCTTGAGGTCGGAGAGAGGGCACATGCGTTGGCGCCAGGATGGCGAGCCCACAAATGTGGGCGCTAGAAGCCAATTTTTATGAAATACAAGATGCTCATTGAATGATAAGAAACTTATGTATGTTCACTTCTATGACACGACTCCAGACTTCATTTAAGTCAAATCAAGAATATTTTTACGTTCTGTTCTAAATGAAACAGAGTAACCGGACTCCAATTCGTATTATGGAAGGCTAAAAAAAAAGGCATTTTGTAAGATATCTCATAATTTAATTTGTAAGATATCTCATATGAGCAGAAACTATAAATAAGATGAATCAAAAAAGTTTCGCACCATAAACCTTGTACCGCGCACATCACTTAGTAAAGTAACATAAGTAGGAGTGAAGAAATAGAATATAAATATGAAAATAAATGAAAAGGGATCGAATTTTATTTGTACTGTGTCTGAAATGCATCTTGTCTATTGCTATCCTTCAACTCTTGTAGATTTTTGAAACTTTTTAGCCAACTTATTTATTTTAGATATATAT
Organism: Trichopus zeylanicus subsp. travancoricus; assembly: GCA_005019695.1. Taxonomy (NCBI): domain Eukaryota; kingdom Viridiplantae; phylum Streptophyta; class Magnoliopsida; order Dioscoreales; family Dioscoreaceae; genus Trichopus; species Trichopus zeylanicus. The sequence continues at coordinate 1,456,341 of RXID01014214.1, forward strand.
TTACCTTTTAAGTGAGAATTTGTATAAATATCGATGTGATATAATATTGGGATGTCAGGAACCAGACTTGAACTGGTGACACGAGGATTTTCAGTCCTCTGCTCTACCAACTGAGCATCATTCTACTACAGTAGAGTATTTGTATCTATGTCAATAACCAAAAAATATTTTAAAATCTTACCTAGTCCCTGAATTTTTTAGATCTTCCAAAAGTTTATTTATTTATTTTTTATTTGAATCCTTGATGAAACAAAAAAGAAGTAAAATGAGATTTTTGGGGATAGAGGGACTTGAACCCTCACGATTTCTTAAGTCGACGGATTTTCTTCTTACTATAAATTTCATTGTTGTCAATATTGACATGTAGAACGGTACTCTCTCTTTATTCTCGTCCGATTAATTCATTTTTCAAAAGATCTATCAGACTCTGGAATCAATGATTTGATCATTAAATATTCGATTCTTCCTTCAACTTCCAACTTTGGTTGGAATAGATTCCTAATTGACTTTGCATTTTTTTTCATATCATATATATTCAATTCATTTCATATATAATGTCATATACATATATATCATATATATATATAATGGAATCGGGTCATGATTAATCGTTTGATATGTCAGTATGTGTACGTACGTATTGGGTATATAGAGTTCCCCTTTTCATAATTTTGATGGAGGGATTCCAACTACTAACATAACGTAATCAATTCCATTCGTTAGAACAGCTTCCATTGAGTCTCTGCACCTATCCTTTTTTGATTTTTGATTCTAGTTTTTTTGATAAACCAAACCTTTTCAAATCTCAAATAAAGATTTGGCTCACGATTACCCATTTTTAATTCCAGGGTTTCTCTGAATTTGGAAGTTAGCACTTAGTAGGTTTCCATACCAAGGCTCAATTGAATCAAGTCCGTAGCGTCTACCAATTTCGCCATATCCCCCTTTCTACTTCTTTGATTTATCTTGAAACCGTTGAATTCATTAGATAATGATTCTTATATTGTATTGGAAAAGTGTATACTGCTATTTTATTTTTCGACACCCTCTATTATTTCATCTTTATTGGATAAACTATATTTGTTTCAATCAGAACTAATTCTATTATTGATATATTTGCAATTCAATATGGATACATATATCCCAGATATATATGCTTCCCCCCTCTTTCATTTTTACGGCACGATTTGCAATACTGGAACGGTCGATATTCATTCTTTCTTATCTCCTACGTTTCTAAATGAAACCAGAAGAATACCTCATTCTTGTATATTTATTCTCCTTTTCTTATTCTTTTCTGATCTGAGAACCGATCGAGTAGTTAATAGAATTAATATAGTTTGCTATAACTGCTCTAAAAAATAATTCCATTTTTTTCTAGTCAAAATTTCAAGTTTGATAATATCATGCCATGATATTTTATTTTAATCATATAAAATATATATTGAATTATTTTGAATATTTAATTGTTTAATAATTTATTTAATAATATAATACTAAATGAAAAAAAATTCATAATTGAATACTAAATCAAATTATACTTATAAATACTTATTAAATACTTATAAAGTACTTATTAAATACTTATATTATAGTGATAGTTATTAGATAGTTAAAGTTAATTTACTAAATTAAAATTCTAAATGAATTTGAGTATTTTAGCATTCAATTATGAATTTTTTAATAGCTAACTAAGATCAGGTACTTTATAGAATTCCTAAACATTTCTGTTATGCAAGCCCGCTTAGCTCAGAGGTTAGAGCATCGCATTTGTAATGCAATGGTCATCGGTTTGACTTCGATAGCCGGCCTTTTCTCTATCTATTTTTTTCCATGATTGACAATCTCCCTTCTCCATTTCCCCAAATGTTGGGTCGTCAATCGGATCTATTATGTGGTGATAACTTATAACTAGAAATCCAAAAATACAAAATGGAGGAATTAGATTTGTATAGAACAAATCAGAAGACGGAGTCTAAATTTCTTAGTATATACATTATTTCCTATATATACAAAAAATCTGTATATTGATATAATTTATTCCATTCTGCTTTATTTGATTTGTAGTATGTCAATAGTTGTTTGTAGTACTTCAATAAATCCATTTTAGCTTTACGTTGTTTATCGTTTAGTTCAGTTTTAATTTCGATTTATTCTGTAATGTAATATGAAGAAATGAAATGTCAATAAAATAATAATAAAGGAGTATTTTTTTATGTCTCGTTACCGAGGACCTCGTTTCAAAAAAATACGCCGTCTGGGGGCTTTACCAGGACTAACTAGTAAAAAGCCTAGATCTGGAAGTGATCTTAAAAACCAATCGCGTTCTGGGAAAAGATCACAATATCGTATTCGTCTAGAAGAAAAACAGAAATTGCGTTTTCATTATGGTTTGACAGAACGACAATTACTTAGATATGTACATATCGCTGGAAAAGCCAAAGGGTCAACAGGTCAAGTTTTATTACAACTACTTGAGATGCGTTTGGATAACATCCTTTTTCGATTGGGTATGGCTTCGACTATTCCCGGAGCCAGACAATTAGTTAATCATAGACATATTTTAGTTAATAATCGTATAGTGGATATACCAAGTTATCGTTGCAAGCCCAGAGATATTATTACTACGAAGAATAAACAAAGATCGAAAGCTCTGATTCAAAATTCTATGGAATCGCCCCCCCATGAAGAATTGCCAAAACATTTGACTATTGACTTATTCCAATATAAAGGATTAGTAAATCAAATAATAGATAGTAAATTGATCGGTTTGAAAATAAATGAGTTGTTAGTCATAGAATATTATTCCCGTCAGACTTGAACCTAATGAAAATAACAAGGAAAGGTTCAGACAATTTTGCACCCCCCCCCCTTCCTCCTCCTCCTCCTCTCTCTTGTGCTGAAGTAAAATTTTTATAAATAAATCTAAGAGTTCATTTTCCCATTTATGTATTACAAATAAATCAAGGATTTTCATTTATCTTCACTCTTTCCGATATTTATATTTGTATTTTACGTATCAAACAAAGTAATGTAATTAGGAATAGAGAATCTCTATGAAATAGAAATAAGAGTCTTAGTGTTGGAATAAGAATATCGATTCTTATTATATTTGATATATTGTAGTCGGTAACGTTGGTGAATTAACATAAATAAATGGAAAGAGAGGGATTCGAACCCTCTGTAAACAAAAGCCTACATAGCAGTTCCAATGCTACGCCTTGAACCACTCGACCATCTCTCCTACATAATATAATCTTATTATTGATCAGAAACAGAAACCGAATAAATAGTGAGTCATTCATATTACTGCAATACAGGTTCAACCGATCAATGGTTCCATAAGAATAAAAAAAAATCTTTGTCTTGGTTATTCAACTTAGACGAAATAGTAATAGCTCTATTCAATAGTAATAGTTCTCTTCATTGGTATACTATATAAATAATAAATAATTTGATAATTGGGATGAAATCCAATCTGATTTAAATATTTCATATCTCTCCTTACCAAAAGCATAATTTCAATTTATAATTTGAGTGAAGGGTTCACATTTTTTTTTAGAACTAAATTAGTCTGTTTGTTTTTATATTATCTTGTACTGTAGAATTTCTTTGTTTGTGGGATCATTACCTCTGGGGGTAATGAGAAAAATTATAGAATAGATTGCTAATTAATTATGCCTAGATCTCGGATAAATGGAAATTTTATTGATAAGACCTCTTCAATTGTAGCCAATATCTTATTACGAATAATTCCGACAACTTCGGGAGAAAAAAAGGCATTTACTTATTACAGAGATGGTGCGATTTGATTCTTTTTTCTTGTTTTTTTAGCCCTCTCAGTCTTACGAAAAGGGTTGTGGTTCAAGATGGAAAGAAACAAATTATTGAAATAAACCTACGTTTGGTGAAGGTGAAGTTTGGAGATAGAATAATTCCTTCTCTCGTGTATTCTAGGGAAATGCAGCTTCAAATGCTTCAATTGCCGATTTTAATATTGAGCGAAAGGGTACCCCTATAGGTTATGTATTGCAGGTCAATTTTGCTTCACTAATACCCATAGGCGGCATAGGGAAAGAAACACTACACTTAGGAATCAACAAGATGAAAATTTTGTTATAAATTATCCCTTTACTTATTGGTATCGGGACTAAGAAGAATGGTTAGGACAACAAACATCCATCTCGTTCGTACTTTGGATATCCATATAACCATCAAAGATCGTTGAAGTGACTAATTCCTGAAAATAGGGGGCGTTGGGGACAAAGAAAGAGGACATGGGTCACACGGTGGAAGTGGTCGAATAAAAGAGTTCTTGATTAAAAGTGTTAAATTGATGTGGTCAAATTACACCTGCATGAATAGATTGTTATAATGTCGGGCGTGATGAATTAGTCTCACATTTGATATTAGATAGATAGAATTTAATAGATATAGTAAAAAATACTAATATCCCATAAACTTGAGTTTTTGAGATGGTTTGATATTCCACTTGTACAGACGCCGCCACTCTTGAAATGAAACGGTGGTGGTTCGGTTGTTAACATAGAACCTTTGAAATTACGAAATTATAAAGTTAATTACGAATAAAAGAACTACGCTCCTCCGTAGTACGTGATTGCATCAAAAGGCAACGCAAGCAAGCAGGGGACTGAGCACCCCCTCCAGCCTTCTCTCTCTCACTCTACTGCACACTACACGTGAGAAACGAGTGAGTGGCGTCTCTTCTTCTTCCACAAATAATTCACAACACAGCACGGCACAGCATTGTTGTCTGGGAACGCAGATGGATTTCCGCAAGAATTTTGAGGATTTCTCCTCCGTTTCCTCCTCCAAGCCAAGGGTCTTCGTCCTCTCTGCCTTCTGTCTCGGCCTCAACGCCTCGCTCCTCTTCGTCTCCTTGCTGCCCTTCCTCGCCACCGCTGCACTCCCTCTGTCGCCAACGCTTCTTCCCTGTTTTCCTGGGTTCTCTCTCTTCCCGGAAACAACTCATCGAGGACCTCTATTTCTTCTTCTGGAAGGAGTGAACCGGCGGACCCCCACGTTGCTGATTTCAATTACAAGATGACGGCTGCAAATTCTAATGCCATTGTGGACGACAAGCCCCAAGATGCCAACTTTACCGTGATCCCGGAGAGCAACGACGGAAACAACTCTTCTTCGAGCAGGAATGGGAATTCCCCTTTAGAGGAGAAGAAGAAGAAGAAGAAGACGACGACGGGTGAAGACGAGCAGTCTGGCGAAAGAGACTACTTCGAGAATAAGTTCAATTGACAACGGGCGTTGACTCTTGATAGAGGAACACTGGAAGAAGACTGCAAATGGATCAGAGGATGAGAAGCTGAGATTGGATCTATTAAATGAAACAGCCGCTGCATATCGTGATGCTGATATAATCATTTTCCACACAGGTCATTGGTGGACTCACGAGAAAACATCCAGAGGGACTTTGGACGGAGGAGGTGGATCTGCTCGTGGGCGGTAGCGATTTTCTCACCGGCGGGGCAGTTATGACGCGGGGGGCGGGAGGCGGTGGCTGCGCGGGAGAGCGGCAGAGCGGGGGCGCGGGAGCAGAGCAGCAGGTGCAGAGCAGCAATAGAGCTATAGTGCAATTGACTCGAAATTTATCGGAAAATTTTGGGAGTTTTTTAAATCGAAATAATTTTGAAATGTTATTTATAAATATTCGAAAGTTAAATAATAAATAATAAATTTTTAAAGATTTAATTGTAAAAATAACGTGAGGGTAAAATCAAAATTTTTTACGAAAATTTTGATTAAATAATAATTAGGAGGAGGTGTAGGTAATTAACCCTAATTACGGGAATATACGTAATTATCCTTTTTAAAATTAGAGAATTATTAGGAATACAAAAATATGGGTTGAGTTGAAAAGAAAATCATTAAGGAAAATGAGAAATTTTCTTTTTTAAAAGACTTTGTTCTTGAAAATTATTTTTGTATATCCTTGCAAAGTTATGATATTGTTCTTACACTCCTCTAAATTTTGTAATTTTCTATATATCCAAAGTTTTATTTCTTTTTTAAATGCCCTAGAGAAGCATTTGAGATAAAAAAATAAAATCTTTTAGAAATATATAGAAAATTTGAAGGGATATTTGAGAAAAAACATCATTTTTCAAGAATATATAAAAAATTATAAATTTTATAGGAATATAAAAAAAATATTATGATTTGACAGAAATATACAGAAAAATTTTCCTCTGTTTTTTGGTACTCTTAAACCTACTCTTATAATTTGATAAATTCACCCTGAATAATAATCACATTTTTTTTTCCTTTTCTCTCCACTCAATAATCAGATTGTATTATTTTAGCGATATATAATTGTAACATATTCAATAGCTGATAATAATTTTTTTCCATAAAATCATTAATTTTTTTTAAATCTTTAAAATAAAGCAAGATACCTTATTTTTTTAATCATTTTAAAAATAAATTTGCTTTAATTTTGGAATTTAATATTAATTTCCTTTTATTTCAAGCCAATAAAGTTCTAATGCCAAACTTTTTCCAAAGGTTGATTTATCAATTTTGACGAAATGAATCAATAAAATGATGAAGTTTTTTCAAATCAACATCAAAATTTTATTGGAGAATTGTGTGGTGTATATTTTAAAAATTTAAGCATTTCCATCGAATTTTTTTTATTCATAAACTTGCTTAGAATAGAATGGTCCATCGAACTATTTTTATTCATAAAGCAAACGGATCCAGCCCAAAACCCGAACCGTTTACGCTCGGGGTGTCACATTTCAAATCAGTTCGAAATTCCCGCTGGCTCTCATCGGCAAGAACAGTTCTCGCCGGAGATCCGCCTCGCGCTCCGAATGGAGGCCACCATATCCGCCTTCTGCCAGTCTCTCTCCGCCTTCTGTAACCACCTCCAGTCCAGCTCCCAGGCCCTCACCGACGCTGTCCACCGGCGCCCAATCCCCCTCGGTACTCCACTTCTCCCCCTTCTCCCCATCTCCTTCTCTGGAAAACCTTAAAGCCCCCTCCTTTTCCCTCAGATTCTGCCGCCTCCGCCTTCCTCCAATCCCTCGAGCGCCGCCTCTCCTCGGCCGCCGCCGACCTCGACCTCCTCGACTCCATGGCCCTCGGCACCGTCTCCTTCGAGGAGCTCCTCGGCCACTGCAACGAGGTATTCGCCGTTAACAGACGGATCACCTCCGAGCTCGAGACCCGCATGATCGGCTTCGGCTACGTCCCCGGTAATGCCATCCCAAACCCTAGGTCTTCGAATCTTTTGCTTGGGTTCTGATTTGAGGATGAATTTGTTGGATTTGGGGATAGAAATTGAGTTAGATGATGGGGAGGAGGAGCTTCCCAGCGTGGATTCCAAGTTCTTGTGCCCCATTAATGCATCGAATGGGTGGGATTTTGGTTGCGGGTCGCTATCTGCTGCATGGTCGAACAGGAAGAGGGTTGAAGAAGATGAGCTGTATCCTTTCATTCTGCTGATTTTGGCATTTGGTCTCTCATGTGTGATTTTGTGCTTTTGATTTCAAGATTAATCTTTCCGTGTTTTTTGGTTTATCTGATGATAAAATCTTGGTTCTCTCTTTGCTTCCTAATTTGGAGAAACACACTTCCACTAATCTGTCATTGGCTGTTTAGGAGTTAAATGAACACTATCATGCTCTTATCCCTACTGATTTGTTGTTCTTACCTCAAGTGCATCTCTGGTCATTGATCACGTGTCGGAAATAATACCTAAGGTTTTCATTGATATGCTACTGTATCTGAAAGATTGGCTGTCTCCCAAGTGAAAAATTTTCATACTTGTGCCTTGGTTTCCTTCACGCCTTGAAGGTTTGAGGATTCCGTCGCTCTACAGAACCTTGGCCTTTCAGATGCCACCCTTGCCACTTTAGCCTCTGAAGAAGGTTCGTCGCATTTCCATTTGATCTCCTTTGAGTTTGTCCACATGAGAATTCAGATTGGATTTGGTTGTTTCCATGTGTCGAAAGTTTGTGCAGTTGGCATTTATTGAATCAGCCATAGACTATGTTTGTCTAACAAACTTGGACTTCTTTCCCAGATAATGATAAACTCACTGCCCCAGCGACATCTTCAAGAAGTACAATAAGGTTCAGTTAAAAAATTTCTTGCTTTGTAAGCCTTTGATCTTTCATGATTCTGTTGTTTTTACTTGATACCTAACGAGTTTGTTGTTCTTATAAATAGCCACTCGTCTGGTGTGGAGAGAGTACTTAGTTTTTCAAAAGAGATCTCTGATGCATCAGGTGCTTCATATATGGTTCTTTTGGTTTCCTATTAAAACTGCTGTCAGTGTAATATTGTTTATCTTTAATTGACTATTTGTGTTTAGACCTTGTAAAATATTGGAGTATTGAATGATGATTCTTCAATAGGTGAAGACAGTATTGGAACTAAGATAAAGGCATCAAAGGACGATTATGAGTGCCTACCTTCCATCACAAAGGGACTTGCATCATGGGAGGTATCCTTTTTCTTGAGTTTGCAATCAGGATGAATATTATTAATTATCCTATCTGATAAAGAGCAAAGAGAAAAATAATTGTGGATAAGGACTAGATCTATATGTCAAATTACTAGAGTTACACTGTTCTTTTTCCTTATATTTTTCTTTTTCTATTTCTTTTTGGGGAATTAGGGTGACAATTGTAATGAAGTTCTGAAAGATCAATAAGCAATCTCTGTAACTTGTTTCTCCCTGAGCATCATCAACATCATTAAATTGCTGCATGCAGATAGCAATAGGCCCAAATAATTATGAAATGTTCTTGCCATGTTCTCATGTAGGAGTTGCAAGATGCTGTTACCAAAATAAATTCTTACCTCTGTGGCAAAGATGGAGCTTTGGAAAGAGATACAATCAAACAAGATGAGCTTGAAACTCTAGGACTGGGTTAGTGATTGCATATCCTAAATTAAATTTTTTCTGGAACATGATGTTAATAACCAACTCACAAATTTGTCGCTAATTTTTCCTTTGCTGTTTGATAATTATACCCAGAATCACTCAGATGCTGTGTTTATTAGATTTACATTAATAACAATTTTTTGTTCATGAAGTTCCGTTGGTCCTTGTTGTAATATTTCCTTTTGGTTGCAGGCCGTAAGGCAAAAACATACATACTGCTTTTATACCGCATGAATCAATTGGCTATGGAAACTGTTGATGGTTCAGTTCTCTATCGTGTACGAGCAGCCTGCTCATAGATCTGCCTCTCTGTGTGCTTATCAAGACCAAGTTTCTTCCTAAAGCATAAATCACAAGTGATTTTGTGCTAACTATGTCTGCTTATTGCATAATTGTGATGTATATGATGTGGATATTTTCCTTTGTAATGAGGTTTCATGTTCATGACTGTGAAGGATCAGAAGGCAAAGAAACTCACTAGAAGTTATGACAACTTGGATGCTGCTTTTGCTCATAAAAACTGATTAAACTTGTTGTAATCCTATTTGTTGTATGCATATGGTTTTGTCAATTTCCTATGCAATTAGTCTTTAATTATGATGGTTGTATTTTGATGAACTTTGACAGGAGATGCGTGCTGGTTTCACAAGCACTATGTGCTAGCTTCTGTTTTTAGTTTGCTAGGAATTGTTTGCTAAGTTTTGATGAATTGGTAATTGGATGTATGATGATGTTCAGCGTGTTTGGATCAAGATTTTAAGTTTTAGTCGAATTGCAACATTTCCATCTAAAATTCAATTTCAAAGTTATATATTATTTTCGTTTCATCAAGTCAAATTAGACATCTGGTTAGGTCTCCTAACCAAATTTAAAAATATTTTGACCAAAATGACTAATAATACCTATCAGATTTGGTTGGTGTTGAAATCAAAACGTAAAATGGCTCCCAAAACGGAAGAAATGGCATAAACTAAACTTCTCCCACCCAAAACGGTTGTTATTCTTGAGTTAGGCTAGGGATTAAACATTTATTGGATTTGGATTAGCAGTGCAATTATTATAATGATTATACCATTAATCATGAATTCATCCAAATGTGATTTAAATTTATAGCAGAAAATTCACATCTAAAGATAAGCATACCAATTTAGAATATATATATATATATATATATATATATTATTCAACAAATTACTTTATGAAAACATTCAAATTTAAATAGACCCTTAAACACCGTTTGGTTCGAAATCAAGATCAAACTCAAATTCAAAATCAAGATTAAAATATAAAAAAATAATTTGATCAAATTTTTAGTATTTGGATACTAGTTTGATTAGTAAATGGTTTAAATTTTTATTAGACTTATACTTTTTGGCATATTATTTATTAAATTTTGAATGAATAAATGTAAGGATAGTATGATAATTTATTTTTTAAAGTAACGTGAAGATAATTTGGATATTTTTTTGGTATTTAAATAGTAGGTTGATTAAGACAGAATGATCCTGATACTGATTCCGAATTAAACATACCCTTAATAGTTAACAAAAAAATTATTCACATTTTTAGTTATTGGTTATATCTTAAGATTAGTGAATCAGACAAAAAAAATAATTTTATCACATCTTTTGCCATTCATCAAACGTTTACCCCTTAATCTAAATCATTAGTTTTCTTAATTCTAATTTCAAGAATTTTATCGTCTCATATATATTTTTTCTTATAATCGTTCCATTCCCGTCGGTATTGATTAAATTGGAAGCAAATTTATCGATAAAAATCTAAATTTTTGTACTTTCAAACCTATATCAGTAAGATGTGCAATCAAACGGGGTGTGATCTTCACTTCAGAGGTTTTTTAACGGAATCGAAGTCATAAAACGCAATATTCAAATACCAACGAGAAGTAATTATGGAGACATCTAGGGGGTTAGCCGTAAAAGTCCCTGGTGATCGGAAAACAATAGGCCCGAAACTGACCCGAAAAGTCGAATTCGGGCCCTATGCATAGAAGTTCGGGTCGGGCCTGGGCCCAAATTGAAGCAACGTAAACGCTGGCTTATCGCGGTGGAAGCGGGGTGCTCTCCACCGGGGTGCTGTGAATCTCGAGCACCGATCGCCGCTTCAAGCTTCCTCCTTTTTTCCCTCTTCTCCTTCTCCGAGACCATCACGATGGCGCCCCGGCGGACATCGAAGGGGAATGTGGACCGGGAGGCCGAGGAGGAGGAAGAGGAGGAGGGGGAGCGGGCGCGATTGGTGGTTTTCATCAGCAGCCACGAGACGAGGAGACCAACAGGGATCTGACCCTCGAGATCGTCCAGTGGGCCAGGCTGCGCGAGGCCGAGCGCCGGGGGCCGGGTGATGACCCTTTTGAAGGGGTTGGTTCGGGTTACGCGGTCGAGATCTCGTCGGCCTCTTCCGACGAGCCCGAGGTTGGCAGCCTTCCTGCGGCGGCGGCGGAGGAGGACGAGGATGAGGAGAGGAAGAAGAAGAAGAAGAAGCGGAGGAAGAGCTTGAAGAAGAAGGAGGTCGCTGAAGAGGATGCTGCTGTGAGTCCTTTTCTTTTGTTTGAGAATTTGCTGTAATTCTGTTTTTGTCTCGAATTGGTTTGCTTCAGTCTGATTTTCTCTTCTAATTTATTGAGCAGGTTTATATGCAAGGGAAAGAGGCGGAACCGCTTGGAACGGTGGATTCCGTGCTTACTGATATAAATTATGTCTTGGATAAATTGGTTACTCCTGAGATTTTGGTGAGCATAAACTTTATTTATTGATATATTTGAATTGAAAAGTTAGAAGATTATGGGGATTTATGAGCCAATTTATTGCGTTTTACTTGCTGTGTTATTTGCTAAGAATTGGAAGAATAGCTAAAAAATCTTGGGATGTTCCGTTCTGTCTGTAGGTCAATTCGGTCATGCATGATGGGGAACCGTTAGGAATGGAAGATATGGTACATAATGATATATCTGATAACACAGTCTTGCGGAAGCTTTTTGTAAGACAATTGCTTCTGTTGTTGGTATGCAAAGTTGATATTGTTATTTGGTCGTGTTTAACATTGTTCTTTTTGCTTTCTGTAATTTAGCGTGGGCGAAGATACTTTGATATTGGAAATAGTACTTTCGGCAGCTGCTACAATTGTGGGAAAGAGGGCCATGTCTCCGCGGATTGCAAAATGGAGAAGCAGCAGAGGCCATGCTTTGTTTGTGGGATGTTTGGGCATAATCCAAATCATTGCCATAGAGTAACCTCTGGTAAATTCCCAAGCTTGGAAAAAAAAGAAACTTTTTGTCACTATTTCTATTTATTTATGGTTGTTGCCTGCTCCAATTTGCTGTCGGACTTAGGTGTTTTTAATCGCTTTTTTTTCTGATCACATTACAATCCGGTCTACAAACAGGCTTCACATCAATGTCCTCATTATTGAGGTTGAAATGAATGCATGTTTCTTGCATGTGTTGCAAGAAGAGTGTGTCACTGACTTCAAGTGCTACTGCCACAATCCTTTACTGTCTGAACATTTAGTCTTCTGTTGTGTTTTGCCTGAAAATAAGAATGAAGGGCTGTCTCATGTGTCTTTAAATATGTGGGATGTTTAAACAGTTCTTTCCTTCCCTCATTATTTATGAGACAAATGAATTTGGGTGTTTAATCTTGGTTATCCAAGATTTGAAAATTCTGCCGATTTTACTTTTCTCGGTGCTTCTTTTTTTGGTTAATAAATTTTCTTATTTGTTCTTTTTACTTTTGTTTGCAACATTTGTCTGTGCCAAATCTAGGGACAAGATTGTTTTATTTGCAAAAGAAGAGATCACCTTGCAAAAGACTGCCCAAATAAGCACCAGCAGAGCTTTCAATATTATAAAATTTGCTTGTGATGTGGTGTTCCAGGACATGACATGCTATCATATCAATGATTATTCACCTTATGACATGCAGGTGTAAACTTAATTTCATGCACTCTCTCAACAACAAATGTTTAGCATGTATATTTGTTTCTTGATCTTTGAACCTGTTGGTTGCTGTGTTCACACAGGAGATACAGTGCTATTTCTGCAAAAAGTTTGGCCATCTCTGTTGTGTAAATTTCTTGGATAAAGGTCCTAGTGACGTCCATTGCTACAATTGTGCTCAATCTGGGCACTCTGGGATAGTAAGTCTTTTGAATGACTTCATTTTGTTCATTTAGCTGATGCACTTTATTTTGATTTTTCATGGCATTTATGTATCATGTATGCTCCATTTTATTAGGGATGTGCAAAGGCACCCAGAGAAACTAATCCAGATACATCACCAACAGTGTGCTATAAATGTGGCAAAGAAGGGCATTTTGCAAGGGGTTGCAAAAACTAGCAAGGTGAATATTGATGCATACAAGTTCTATCTACTTTTCAAACTGTCTTTTTGCATTCAAAAATCGTAAAATTGTCAGATATGTGCAGTCTAACAGATGGATGGGCGAACCTTTGACTACTGCTCGAAAGTTCCCTTTAGGTGAATCACCAACTCCCACTTGGAGATTTTGAGCTTGGTGAATCGTCAGCCCCTACAAAGAGATTTAGAAGGAGAACTAAAGAGGCATTGAAGTCACTGTCTCATTCTATTGGCAAAAAATAGAAAAAGAAAAGCTCGCATGATGAAGGGAAATGGAGCATCACACCTGAGATTGTTGATGATCCAGGTGAAGTTCCCGGTTAAGCATAAAGCAAACATCTGGATGTCTGCATCACCTGGGAAAAGGAAGCATAAGCTTCAATCCACATCCTGTGGGCGTTATTCAAGTCCTCAAACACCTTTCAGGAAGCACAAAGTCTTTATCGAGCTCTAGATCACCTGCAAAAAGGCATACTATTTCAGCTTCTAGATTTGGCAACTCCTAAGATTATTACCGGAGAAGTTAGCTTCCCAGAGGGTCTCTTAAATCTTGGTAGTTATAGCCAGGCAGCATTGACCAAGCTGATTCATCACAGTAGCTTCGTGTAGGTTCATCTCACTGCATCTCCTAAATCAGTAAGCATCTCTGGCTATCTTGTTTTGCCATTGGATTTTATTGATGTTGTCTACGGCTGCATTCTCATTTCTGATGTTAAAAAAGAATAAAAAAAAGGCTGATTTTTGCAAACTATTATTCTGATTATTTGAGGTGATACAAGCTTCCATTTAAAGCTATTTGGACATCACACCATGGAGATCAAATTTCTCTCTTTTTTAGGTCACTGGATTCTTGCACATTATTGTACTTGTAGGATTTTTCATTTTGTAAATGGATGGATTTCAACATCCATGTGACTACTGATATTGTTTTGCAATCTGCTCACTGGCTATTGCTTGATTTTATGTTTCAGCAATTATAATAGGCTGATGGAAGGTTATTAATCTTGCAGGTTGCTGGGTCAGCGAGCTCTAATCGCTTGTGACTTGTTGTACATGTAAAATTACCGAATGAATGATGGCAATCTAGCTTCTGATAATTTAATTTTACTTGTTATTCATGTGAAAAGCCTTGCTTCATGCTGCTGCTATTGTGCTTGATGTGTGGGATCATATTCAGAGTGACTGAGTTGAATTTATATTTCAACCTGCGTGGGAGCAAGTTATTGTTACAATATTTTAATTTGATCACAGATGACAAGTTTAGAACTTCTTTTGAATGAAAAATAGATTATTTTTTTTATAATTTTTTTTTGTCTTTGATATTTCGTTTGTATATTTTTTTTGACATTGGTGAATCTGGTGGCTTTGGAATTATGCACACTTATATTTATTGCTTTTATTATTTATCATTTGGACAAGTTTGTTTGGCGGTGATGCAAATTTAATTATTTTATTTTGTTTTGTTTTCATCCAATTTCATCACATAAATTACTAGGCAATTTTTGCATTCTCAGTGTGGCAATGTGACACCGAATCATAGCCCGGAGCAGCTTGACCCGACGGTCTTCGAACACGTGGCACTCGTAAATGACGTAAGCGATTAGCACCAGCTGGTGGGACCGGCGCCAGTTTAGATCCGTGTGGGCCGGGGAGGGCCCACGACGCCACGCTGCTTCGACTGCCGTCGCCTCTTGCCTCCCATCGACCTTCGTCGACCTTAAGGTTGGATTGGATTTTGTCGCAATGATTGTAGGTGTCAGATCCAGAACTTTTTTTCCTTTTTTTCCGAGGTAAAGATCGAGGAAAAGGTTGAGGTTTTTTTCGGCTTTCAGTTCAAGTTCGAAAACTAAATTTCTTCCTTACGTTCTTTTTCGTTTGTCGGTTCGTGAAATGTGTGCATTTGCCAGATGGATCCTTTTTTTTTTTTTTTTTTTTTTTTTTTTTTTTTTGTCGTTAGTTTGCTAAAGAATAGGCCTTTTATTATTGTTTTTTTTTTTTCTGATTATTCAAGCGCATTCTCTTCGGATTAGGAAAGAATTAGCAAAAGAATAATTTAAATTTTTTGGCTAAAGCAAGATTAAACTTTTACTCTGATAAAAGAAGGTAAAAGAGTGTCTTGGAAATGTTTTTCTGATGATTCCATAAACTAGAAATTTCTTTTCGTTTGAGATGAACTTAATTTCCTAATTTTTAAGTTCAAGAATTATTAGTTTGATCTTCTGGAATGAGACCTTCCTTGCTTGAGGTCCTTCGTACAGAAAGAACTGCTTTTAAGGTGAACTTCGATGTCATGGATTAGTTTTCAAAAGCATCATCCATACCCCTCAAGTCTAGTTCTTTTTTCTTTGTTTTTTTTGGTAAGCTGAAATCTAATTCTTCTACCATACAAAGTTTTTTGTTTTTTCAACTATTTACTGTCTTATAAAAGAAGATAATTCCTTGAATGATTTAGAATCCTTTTTTCCATATCTTTTAAGGATTTTGTCATGTGGGAAACTGAAATCACTCCAACCTTCTCTGTTTGGTCAGTGTAATTTGAGGCAGCTTGGTACATATCCATTCAGTAAAGCTTGTTGTTGATGGAGGAAAGGAGCGATGTTGCCGCTGATAGCCAAGGGAAGGAGCTGAAATATCATCTAAAACTCAAAAGCAAGGAGAAAGCGCCGGATGCTGTGAAAGAAGTGAAGACAGAAATTGAGGTTGAAATGAAGAGGAAAATTATGGAGAAGAAGGGAAAGGATGAGGAAGATGAGGATAAGGAGCACAAAAGAGAGAAGAAACACAAGGAGAAGAAAGATAAGCATGAGTCAGAGGGGAGAGAAAGAAAAAGATGGGGAGAAGAAGAAAGAGAAGAAAAAGAATGAAGATGGAGAGCACAAGGTAGAGGAAGATGATGTTGAAGAGACTTAAGAGAAAGAGAAGGAGAAGAAGGAAAAGAAAGATGCGGATGAGGATGATGAGAATAAGAGTGAAGAGAATGAAAAGAAAATGAAAAAGAAGAAGAGTCAAAGGATGGCAAGGAAGAAAAGGAGAAAAAGAAATAAAAGAAGAAAAAAGACGAATCACACGAAGAATCCCAAAGGAGGACCTTAAATGTGAAGAAGTCGGCACATGGGAGATCAGTGTTTCCAACGGTTCAAAAAAATAGACTGACAAGGGGAAACAGTGAAGAAGGGCAAAGAAAAGCAAGAGAAGGATAAGGAGTAGGAAAAGGTAAGGAGTCAAAGGATGGCGATGATGAAGCTGGTGAGAACGATAAGAGCCAGAAGAAGAGGAAGCTCGATGGAAAGGAGAAGGTCAAGGATGTTGCAAAGCTCAAGCAGAAACTGGAAAATGTTGAAGCCAAAATGGAGGCCCTCCAAGCCAAGAAAGCTGATGTCATGAAAATGATCCAAGAAGCTGAAGCTGAGCAAGGGAAGGAAGAAGCACAGAAGCCGAGAGAAGATAGCAATGCTAACATCCTAAGATCAGAGGTCACAGAGGGGAGCTAATTAGAAGACAACCAATAATTTGAAAGCTCTGTTGATGGAGCTTTTTGTACTCAATTAGCAGAGCTTGAATATGTTCTTGTTTTTGTTCAAAACTTAAAAGAAGCTGTTTGTTTTGTGATTGGTGTTGATCGCATGATGTGGGCAGCATAAATCCAGTGCAATGTCAGATTACTTGTGAATTCATACTTCGATTTGCAATTTAGTTTTCTCTGTTCTTCCCCCACCCGCCCCCCGCCCCCCCCCTCCATTTTTGAGTCTTTCCCCATATAAATCCCTTGAAAGTTTTCAAATTTTGTAGTTAGCCACAACCCATAATCGACCATCTTGACTTGGATATGGTAAGCTTTTTTTTTTTTTTTTTTTGGAAAAGTTCATCAGTTATTGGCTCAGAAAATAATTCAATCGCAACTCTTTTCTTAAATTCTCAAAAAAATATACCTCATTTTTTTTTGAGAATATAGCATTTCTTCACATTTTTTTTTATTTGGTTAATAATTTAGATAACATGCTAAAGTTTGATGCACATGATGCTACGAATCTACATTGACAGATATTTACCTGTTCATTTTCACTGGTTCTGTAGAACAGCACTCTCCCCCATCTCCACTTGACATAAGGAAACCCTAACCATTTTGTATACACAGAATAAAACCCACTAGATGGCTGATAATATCATCATCATTCAAGGCTACAATCGCATCACTATTTCAAGCATTTCCATGACAATTTGCAAAAAATAAAAAATAAAAAAACAAAAAATGCTGAATCAAAGAATATGAATGGGCATTGTTTATTAGCAAATCAAAATACCACAAAATTCATGTAAATGGTGAACAGACCTTCCTTATTGCAGTAGCTCAGAAGCTTGGAACAGCCCATATTATTAATCCCCAATGCAGGAATTCATATTATTAATCCCCAATGCAGGAATTAAGTAGAATTCACAACAATGGAAGCTACCAGCAGGCTGATAAGGAGACACACAATGTTGTAATGTTCTTTTCGTGCGGTGGCAGTAGCAGGAGAGGATACCCTAAGAATAATAGCATCAAATTCATTAGTCAAAACTGAAACTGAAAATGAAAATTTGAAGTTCCGCAGGGATCTCCACATAATTACCCAGCCTTTTCCAGTTTTAGAAACAAAAAACTCAAATGAAAAACAAGAAAATCGGATAAATTAGGAACGAATAGGGTGGTTATACCTTTGCATTGGTTGCATTGACAAGCCAAAGTCAAATGGGAACAAGGGATCATACTGTTTGTCACCAACATTCATGGGGAGCTGGTCCACAGACCTGAACCAGGTTCTGGGAAGTTTGCCTGTGAATCCATAGTCACCAAAAAGGAGATCAGCTACGCCTTGACCTTCAGATCCAGGAAGCCAAGCAGCAACCAGAGCATCAATGCCATTGAGATAGGGCTCAATCACAACAGGCCGGCCAGAGATGATGACCACGACACACTTGATGGCACTGCAAACTGTTTGTATTGTGCCTGGACCAGGACTTGGGATTGCGAGGTCGAGGCTGTCTCCAGCAGTTTCAGCATATGGAATTTCTCCAACAACAACGATGGCATAAGAGAAGTCGTTAGACTTGACAACACTGGCATCAGGGATCTTGGAATAGATGACAGTGGTAGAGGGGTCAACAGTTGATTTGATTGCATCAAGTATAGTAGTTCCTGTATGGAAGAGACAGCAGTTAGCCAACAGAAATTCTTCCAAAAAAAAAAGGAGAACGAAAGAAAATAGCTAATGTTGCCAAATAAATTTGAATATTGTATTCTCTGGGGGTAACCAGATTTATATTATGGCATGCCAAAATTGTTAATCTTAGAATTTCAAAAATGCTAAAGCAATGTGGCCAATAAATAGAAGTGCTTCAGCTGAACATTTATGAGAGACTAAATCTGATGATATTAGCAATTTTTTAAGAGAATTACAGACTCTTAGCAATGCAAATTCCATCAGTAATTTCATTAGCTATACTGCAATATTTATTGACAAGGGGACTACAGAATAAGAGATATGAAGCTAAAGCATGAGTAAATAAACAATCACAATAGTAAATGCCATTTGCAGTTTCATATATGATGTATAATTATAGTTTATCGTTGATCTATATATTGTATTTATTCATTTGAAGGGGCATATAGACCACATATTGTGCATGGAAAATTTTTATGGCTGGTGAATTTATGAATTTTAAGACAGAGAGCAACTATAGTCCATGAATGTACTGCTGCCCTTGGCTTGTAAGTTCATGCTGGCTTCTAAACCAAGTCAGCCCAGAAATGCCTCATGGTTAGGATGAGTACTCAGAATGGCAACTCAAAAGAAAATGTATCTAGAAAAAAAGATTTCCAGACTAGAGAAGAGAAAAGCAAGGCAGCCATGGATACACACCAACAGTGATGTTCCCACTGGCTCCTTGCCATGCAATTGTCCAGCCGCCACACTGATAGCCCAAATTATCAGCATGTGTTCCAGCAACAAGGATCTTGGAGTTCTTTTTAGGTAGGGGAAGCATTGGCTTGTGATTTGGTTTTCCATTTTTCAAAAGAACAAGTGATTTTCTTACAGCTTCCCTAGCCAACTCCCTATGCTCCTGTTATTTCCAAGACACCTGATGAGCAAATTACAAGAGCAATAGAAAGCATCAAACAAAACAGAGTAGAAAGCTACCTTCTTTCCAAGCTGATCAACATAGCTCAAATCAGCTATTGGGTTCTCAAAAAGGCCCATAGTAAATTTGACCCGAAGAATCCTTTTGACAGCATCATCAATTCTGCTCATGGGAATGACATTCTTCTCAACAAGTGAGGCGAGATCACTGATAAAACTGAGATAGTTGTCAGGAACCATCACCTGTCACCCAACCAATAAAAAGAAAAAAGCAAATGATGAAATAAGGCAAAAGTATATGCCATTACTAATTTAATATAACCATTTTTATTGGAGAACCATTTTAAGGTGAGTCTTGGTGGTTTTCTATTACTGTTCTTCCCTATTGATCTTGTTAAACTTTTAGGAAGGATATTGAACATCACAAAATCTTAGAATTATTTGAAAGTCAATAATCTACAGCTAGTTTATTTAATTCCTTTAGAACCAGATCAACAGAATAATTAGATTGTTACAGTTAATTTCAAACAAAATGGAAGTGGATTACAATAAGCAGTCTACTTGACCAAAAGTTCAACAATCCCCAAAAATCATTACTACTGGCTCACCATATCTATACCAGCATTAATTCCTTCTTGGATGGAATAAGTGTAATTTGCACCAGGTGGACTTGTAATCCTATCAATTCCCTGCCAGTCTGATATCACAAAGCCCTACAAATTCAAAATATGAATCATAGTTAGTGAAATTGCAAAATGCCGGTGATCAAATCCCTTTTGTGCAGTTCACCAAGCTGCCCACCCTAAATTTAAGTTTCTCCTTGAGGAAGTCAGTAATTAAATAGTGATGGGCATGCATTTTCACTCCATTCCAGCTCGAGTATGAGACCATGACAGTGGAAACACCTTTGGTAATGGCATCATAGTATGCAGGCATGTGGATACTAAAGAGTCCACGTGGATCAATTATGGTATTATTCTCATTGATTCCATCATGAGTCCCACCATCACCAACATAGTGCTTTGCACATCCGATAACTTTGTCCCTGCATGTGAATTAAATTTGAATAAAAATTCCAGAATCTCATAGGAATAGAAAATTAATTTTTTGAGTATTCTAACATAAGCTGATGGTAATTGAGTAGCGACCAGAATAAATTGTCAAATTGCATTGATCGCCCAAGGATTAGCAATTTGAGAAATAAGTGGGGCTTCCTCATGATATAAAGGATGAAGACTGCGAGTAAAGTCAATTACATGCATAACAAGAACACTTCTAAATGGAATGGTGAAGGAAGTGATGTAATGGAATCGGAAAGGGAAACCAATGACAAAACTTTAAGAGAAAGAAGTGAATTTCATGTTAATAACTTCAATTGTCTTACTTTCCAGCAAGGTAAGGAACAGCCATAGAGTTAACAGGGGCATCACCCTGTAATCCACGGATGATCTCTGTCATTGTTCTGACAACCGTTGGCTCCTCACTGTAGCTTTCATAGCACCGGCCCCACCTTGGATCTCTGCAAACCTGGAATAAAGCACAATAACCATGGAGTACAAGACATATTTTGCATATATCAGTTATTTTTATTCATTTTCAAGGATATAAAAAATTTCACCAAAATGCAAAGGTCAATCATTGCTTACTGCAATACATGGAGCAAATGTGTAAGGAATGCCTGTAGCCCTGACTTCAAGTGCAGTTGCAGCTCCAATCCTCTTTACTAGCTCAGGATCCCTGGAAGGCAAAGCAGTTACAACTTAGGAGTAAGAGAAAGTATAGCAAGGAATGAAAGGGACACCAAATGATATTATCTACCTAAGAGTTTCTTTTATCATATATTAGGAGTCAATTTATCCAAAGCTTAAATAATATAAAAGAAAACAACAAATTCTTGAGCCAGCTTGATTCACAAGAGAAGCAATCCTTGAATTCTGGTCATTCAGGTATAACATGCCAGCTGATTCTCATCAATATATCACTACATAAACCAAAGCCTATGGTTTGCTGAAGTCTCCTGAGAAGCCAATTTACAAGGATGAACTTTCTGTGAATGTTGAACCTAAGTCTGATGGAATTCAAATCATTGACTACTTGCCTGGTAGCTCCAAGACCAATATTGTGAGGAAATATTGTGGCTTTATAGACATTATTATGTCCATGAATAGCATCAATTCCGTAAAGCATTGGAATCTCTAAGCGGGTTGACAGAGCACCCCTCTGTATGTCATTTACCATTTTCACCCAATCCTCAGGCGATGCCTGAGGAGCAGGAGCACTCCCCCCGCCAGTCAGTACGCTACCTGCAGAAATATCTTCCTTGCGTATAAGGTTTTCACATATTCATCTCCTAAAACTGATCAAGCAGTATAATAGGGGAAGATTTACCTATGAAGTACCTTTCCATGACATCAGCTGATGCTCTTTGTCGCTCTATCTGGGTCATCTGACCAATCTTTTCAGCAAGAGTCATCCTGCTAATCAAATCTTTGATCCGATTATTTACTGGCTGCTTAGGATCTTTGTACACCATATACTCAGCCTGTCCGACAAAAGCTAAGCGTAACAAGAACAAGATAAATAGCCACGGTGTTCCAAAACCTGCCATCTTCAAATCAATCACCACTAGTTCCTTGGTTCCTTTACAACCCTCAGTTCATGCAAGGTTTAGTGGCACATGAAGCAAAAAGCTCCAGAGAACCCTATCAAGAACACCAATGAAGAGATTGCATTAGATATCAAGGAATACAGCTGCAATTTTATTTCATAGTGAGAACTTATCACCAGAGAGCTAGTGTAGAAACTTAATGATTTCAAAAAGTAATCAGTAGTCTGTTTTAGACATGATAATGAAAACAAAAATAAATGCCAAACCAAGCTTGTAAGGAACTTCGCTGCCAGGTAAGGCATCTAACAACAAAAATCAAAAAAAGATTACAAGTAGGGCATCATTAACAACAGAAAAAATATTTTTTTTTTATGAAGTAGAGATGCTCACAGGTTGCTCTAGGTATATAGGTATGACAAATACCTTTTCTAAAGCAACATTATCGACTTAGTTTTTGAGATCCTGATACGATAGTCTTGGTAACTTGTGTATAGTAATTAATACTTAGTACATGATCAAATACATGATCAAATACTGTAGCTGAATGATTACAAAGATCAGAAATGAAGAACAAACGAAAAAAAATGCAGAAAAAAGGCAAAATAAAAAGCGGTACTCCTTAAGAAATTGTAATAATAAAAAAGAAAACGGTATAGAGGACGGACACTGATCCTTATTAATGATGAAAAGGCAGATTTTAAGAGGAAAAGATTCATGTTTCTGCATTACGCGTGAAGAATTAGGCATAGCAGGAAAATGGGAAACTAAGTCAACCAAACGAAGAATCAATACTCTCATAGAACAATTCAAAAGCCAAAATTTAAAACCTTCAAAACACAGAGAAAGAATTTCAAAAAACCAGAAAAATCTGGACTGCAAAGACAAACAGCATTGCAAACCTCCTCAAAATATCGAAGAGGATAAACACAAGAAAAACAAATGCAACAAAAAAACGACGAAAACGCGAGGAAAATCCCATCTTTGTATCTAAGCAGCAATCCAGATGCTATAAAATACTCGAAAAATTAACAAACCACACCATAATCGAAGAAAGCCATCCGCATTCCGAATCGACACGGCCAACACCGAATTTTGCAACATTTTCAGCCAAAAAGACGAGATCCAAAGCAACGGAGACTGAAACCAAATGGAGCAGAGAAGAGGAGAAGCTTACCGATGCGAATCAACGGAAACTCTAACCCTAATGGCCCACGGATTTGAAGAGCAAAAGGCGAGAGACCAAGCGAGCGAGAGGCTTCCGCCACTTTCCAATTTCAGTGTGCAAGTGGAAACAGTTGGCCAGAAAAATAATTTATATTTCATAATAACGGGTAATTGTTAAAATAAATAAAAAAAATGTAAAATTCTTCCGACTCACGATGTGGAAGAAATAAATAAATATTTTTTAATTTAAGATTAAGGTTTGTTTTGAGATGATTGGATTTCTAAGACGTGATTTCTCAACCGCCGCATTCCCGGTTGGACCACTGGAATGACTGTTTTGCCCTTTGATTAATAGATAATAATATGTTTTTTGAAACTTGCTAAAATTAGGGGAAAAAATGAAAGCCCGGAAGTTTTCTCGCAAATATATAGGGATTTTTGTAGGGAAAGAACATGCATATTTGCATAAAACCACTTGATTTTTTTAATTTTCTTCAATAGAAATAAAAGAAGGATAAGCTCAAACCTTTTTTGATATATAAATTATGTAAAAACTAGTATGTAATTTTTGGATTATACAGAGAGTTAAATGCAATTAACTCAATAAAATTATAAAATTTGTTAGTAAAGCATCATCTATTTTTTATGAATTTATAAAAAATTATTTATTTTATCACAAAAAATCACTCTTCTTATATTATAAATTTACAAAAAATCATATCAATTAAAATATTTAAAAATATTTTATTTTATTTTATTTTTACCAATTAAATTAATATAAAAAATTAAATTAAATTTATGCTGACTTTATTTTAGATAACTAATTTACAATTATCACACAATTGATTTCATAAAATTGAATTTTAAAATTTTAATTTTATAAACAATCGATTTTTTATAAAAATTAAAATAAAATCATTTATAATTTTATTAATTTAATAGTTATTTAATAATTTGGACATTTTATACTAACTTTAATTAATAAAATTAAATTAAATTAAAATATTTTTAATATTTTTAATAATATTAACTCTTGTGTGTGGGTCTTTTTAGTACTTTTCGATAATCTCTCGTAGTAGTTTCTTATGGTATTCTTTTGGAGATTCTCTCTGAAGGTGGAGATATTGCCGAAACTTGGTGAAAGAGTTTAGTTGAGTATAAAAGAGTACAGTTTTTCTTATAGACTCTTGTAAAGTCTTTTGATAGTAGATTTCTCGCTCTTCCCATATATGTAATCTGATTTTGAATGAACCACATATATCATTGTGTCTTGTCTTATTATTTTCTTTTATCTTGCATTACTTCTCGTTTGTTGTGTTATTTGAGAATAAGCTGATTCGTGAACCTTCCGTTGCGAATCCCAACAATTTGTATCAGAGCTTAGGAGAAAATAACCAAGATAATAAAATTTTTATTCGATGTGGAGAAATTTGACGATAAGATAAATTTTGCCTTATGATAGAAGAAGATGAAAGTTAGGTGAGACGCAAGAACGGGCCAACGATACTCGCAGAAGGGAGCGTGAGAGTAGGCCGGCAAAGGGCCACGCAAGGGGTGGGTTGGCCGGAGCGGGAGAGGGCGACGAAAGGCCATGTAAGGCTCTCAGTCAATGACGACAGGGGCTCAAATCAATGGCAGGTGATCTTTGATGAGGTACAACATGACATCTCAACTAGGATTCAGTATGGCCAAGCAGTTGGGAGCCGAATGCCGGCGAGTGCGGGAATAGGACCCATGTGTACGCAAAAGGTGAAACTCAGGTTGGTGAACTAGGAAACAACACGAATATAATTGGGGCTTCACCTGTAGTAAAAAGGGGAATATAGTGAGGCTGTGAGATTGCTAAGGTTGTGTGATAGCGACAGAGAGTCGCTTATAGGTGATGCAACGATCGGAAGGTGATGCGATGGTGTCTACACATCAGAGTTGCACAATGCCACGATGGCGGAGAAGAGCGAATTTGAGGTTGGCTCGAGCTTGCATCTTGTGATTAGTTGAATAAACTAATAGCCCAGGAGAGGAGCTGGATGAGAGATGATGATTGAAGATTCGTGATGGTGGCACACCCAAGTTCAAGTCAAGGTGGAGATTGTTGAGTTTTGGGTGTCTCGAACTTGGATTAGAGTTTGAGTTAAAGTAGGAATCCAAAGTTGGATTCAGACTTATGATTGATTTGTAATATTAGCAGTTGCAATTAGAATAAAACTCAGACTCAATAAGAACTTATAAATATTCTAATAATATATAGGATTTAGTAGGAGGCAGTGCTAAGGTTGAACTAGAGAGAAATAGAGAGAGAGGAATAGAGAGAATAGAAAAAAAAGAAAAAGAGAGTGTCAGCTCTTGTGTGTGGATCTTTCTAGTACTTCTCGGTAGTCGCTTATAGTGATTTTTCATGGTGCTCTCTTGAAGATTCTCTCTGAAGATGGAAGTATTGCCGAGGTTTGGTGAAAAAATTTAGTTGAGTAAGAAAGAGTATAGTTTTTCTTGTAGATTCTTGTAAAGCCTTTTGATAGTAAATCTTTTATTCCCCCCGTGAATGAAACTCGATTTTGGGTGAATCACATATATCGTTGTATTTTGTCTTATTATTTTTTTTATCTTGCATTATTTCTCGTTTCTTATATTATTTAAAAATAAGGTGATTCATCAACCTTTTGTTGTAAATCTCAAGAGTATGTACCATAAATTTATTATTAAAAACCACCAAAATCTAGTTTAATGTTGAAAGAGTGATAGACTCAATGTGTTTTTCTATATTTTTTTTTTGTTTTCAAGATTCTCATTCTAAAAAAAAATAAGATGACAAATTTGACCTATAAACCAAGATTGTTAGTTTCGACACCTACGATAAATTTTATTATTTTACAATTTTAAAAATATTAAATTTTTAAATAATTTTTAAAATCATTTCAGTGGGTTCTCAATGAAAACTAATACAACATTTTGATATTGATCGGAAGTCAAAAACCTTCTATAAACAACCAATTCTTTCAGTTTATGGTAGCAAAACAAACAAAATTGCTTATTTTTAAAAATTTAATATTTTGCTTCTTTGCTGGACACAATTACAAAAATCATGGAATGAAACGTTTAGACTCTATTTATTATTTCTTTATGAATTAATAAATCAATAGTCCATATGATTTTTTGCATTTTTTTAGAATAATGTGGTTTTCTACAAATATTAAATAGATAAAAAAATAAAAATTACAAAATCAACAAATTGCCCTGCGAAACTAACATTTTCATCAATATCCCTTCAAAATCACGTTATCTGCTTAACAATATCTTTCATTTTGTATCCCAATCTTTTTGTATGTGAAAGACAATTGATTCGAATTTTACTTAAAAATAAGATTTTAAAGTAAAATTTAGTTACTTAAAAAATACTTAGTCTTGCAAAAAAAAAATACCGCTCTTGGCATATTATCCCTGCGGCGGGTGCGATGCAGACGAGGCCGGTGGTGGTGCCCTGGACGACGCCGACAACGGATGACTTGGTGAAGAAGACGCGGTCGAGGAGGAGCCAGATGAAGAGGCTGGTGGCGGTGCAGACGTGCGTGTTGAGCACCGCTACCGATGCGTCGATGTTTGCCGCCCGGTCCAGCCCATCCACAGGAGGCCGACGCCAGCCAGCATTATCAGCATGTTGTTTGGCGGGAAACTCGCCCTTTCCTTCCACGCCCTCCGCCCCATCTGTATGCATATTTTGATTATATCCCAATTTAATTATATTAATCAAAATTTTAACTCTCGACTTCAATAACAGAGATTGGCCCATTTTAATTTCAGATAAACTTTTTTTATTTATTAATTATATTTTAACTAAAAATTAATTTTGACTTCAAATTAAAAATATCATAAATTTTTTAAAAATTTTAAAAAATTTATAATTAACTTTATCATAATATTAAATAAAGTTTTTAATTAATTTAAATTAATTTTAATAATTAATTACTAGTATAACCAATTTTACTTATATTACTATATAAAAGATTATTACAACAAGTCAGAAATATTCTGAGCAACCATAAATTTTGCATTGGGACAAATGCACAGCTCGTTCACTTTTGGTGCGGGTTCCGACTTCTTGAAGAACGACGTCCTGGTGAAACCAAATCTTGATGTGGTTGGGACACTTGACGACATCGGCTGGTATTGCATCCGAGGCCTTGCGCTGTTCCTTCCTCGCCATTCGCCAACGTCATAATGGAGCTCTTTGCCATTGGTTTAAGAGGAATTCTTCCTTGCCCTAGCTCTGGCCAACTCCTCCACCCCAGCCCTCGATGGCGACCCCAACATCCTCTCCGACTTCCTACTCTCACAAATGCAACTGAGCAAAAGACTCACCTACGGCATCGTTATGTGCTCGATAATTTTTGATATGGATGAGTTCAAGAGAAAGATTAGCTATATCCCAACTATAACCAAGCTTACTGAGCTCAGTCTGCTAGAGCCAGTATAATAGACAATTAATCTACAGTCAATTCCAAATGATTTAGGGTTGATTCCTCCATTATAGGAAATTTAGTGAAACGGTCATATGAGATTACAGGATTTGGATATGCCAAATCTCTGGGAGACCATGATATCATGACCAGAAATGTAAGAGACTAATATTATTTTCTCTCTTGTCTACCCATGTTCCTAAAGGATAATATTGACTTAGGCATTGAAGTGATCACCGGAGAGTTTTGGACTGTCTTCTTCATGTTATCTCTTTCTTGTAGGTTGGCGAGAAGAAGGCCTAGTAGATTGAGATCTCGAGGGCCTTTTAGACCTAAATCAGTGTGAACTAAGTTCTATCACCAGTAGTATTTTCATTGAAATCTGTTCCATCTTCTATTTTTGCTAATCTAAGATGTTTCCAACAATGACACCTCGAGCAACATGACCATCATCATTAAAAAAATCCTATATTGATATGCATTACTGTCAGAGAATTTGAGCATCAAATTGTAGTGAGAAGAAACATAGAACTTTCAAACAACAAGTAGAAACAAAAGATATATGCAAAAGCACTAAGATTGACATGCATGGGCCATAAGAGGGATATAAACTCACCCTTGCATCAGGATCTGTGCCAGTAGCAAGTAGCCTCTTAACCATTGGCAAATGATTTCTCCATGTTGCAATGTGAAGGGGAGAAAGGCCTAAAGAATTCCTTGCATTGATATTGCCACCATTCTTCTTTAGTAATAATAAAGCTGAATCAAGTTCAGATATAGATCCTTCCTGCGAAACAAGCTACAAATCTTTATGAGAATTGCTTGAAGAAAGTCTGCGAGCATTTGTCTGTTTTACAGATCCTGATACTTAAACCCTCCTTCTTCGTTTAATCCACCACTTATATCAATCGAGTCAATTATCCCACTTACACCGAACAACCAACTCTATCGCAGAATCATATTCTGAATCACATAAATTACTTGGTCCTGATCCTTGTTGCAGTCTAAATTCCCATACTAGCTCATTCTGCCATTTTTGCAACTAAAAGTTTGCAATTACCAACACAAATATGCTATATCAGGTGTGCTAGAGCAATTCTGTCACCTCCATCTTTTACCTAATCAATTGGCCTATTGAAACTATTTAGAAATTCTCCAAATAACAAACCAATCCGATGGAAATGTTGCATGAAATTTTGGATTTAGCAGACCTGAAACTATTTCTATTCTCTTTGCAAATGACTCCTGCAAAAACAACAGCAATTTGGTGAAAACTAATGAGGAAGAACATTACTAATAAGGTATAAAAAGGAACATCTTCATTAAAGCAAACTTAACCCAATAATATGATGTGGCATTCTACTAAGAACATCAAGAATAACGTAGGCATACTTTTCGACAATCCAATAATATTCATGATAAAGAAGAAAACAGGGCAGAGTAAAAGAAAATGGTGACGGAGACATGGTTAAAAGGGACATAGAGCTAGTCAATACCGTGGGTAATCTAAATTCTGCAGTCGTAAAAGAGTTGATACATGAATTGTAAGAAAAACAAAATTGGTAATCACTAACATGCTAAACTTGTTATGTGGGTACAGCAGATTTGTCACCAATACAAGACATGAGATTTTGATGAGATCATATGGATCCTATAAAAAGAGAGGTGGAGAAATAATGATATTAGAGATGCAATCTAACAAAGCTTGGTTTTGAATCCTAAGAACTAGATCACCAATCTCTTCATGGCTTCTGGACAAGCCAAATTTGGCAACAATTGAGTGGCACTTCTAAATTGACTTCCTGAAGACATCCCATATGACATAGCAAAAGCATTTAAGGACACAAAAAGATCTATTCTATTCGCATTAGAAAACCAATTGTAAATTGCAGAAGCTCTACATTTGCCACTCAAAAATGCATATGGATTCTTCCACAAGTAAACTGAAAATTCATATATAGGAGAGAATACGCATGAAACGGCCCTATTAACCAACATAAACCTAACATTCAGCTTTCAAAAATTATAGAGCAGAAGATGGAACATGACCATCTGGAATGCCATTTAAAAAATAAAATTCCCCACAGAATCATTGCACACATCCAATCAATCCACCAAATTATTCCCTATGTTCAAAGAAAATCTAAAAATCAAAATTCCTCCATCAGAACAATCAATATCTAGCAAATGCTACAACCAATTAAGCTCTAATTCGGAGAGTCATGAAAGGTTCCCATCTTTATTCGAGATGGGAACCATACATAAGGATTTTCAAAAATCGATGCAGGTACACAGTAAAACCATACACATCTCAAGCTCCCCTTTCAGAACCGAGATCCAAATAATAAGCCAAGCAGCGAAACACCTATCCAAATGGAAACTTTCCAACAAAGCAGATCACACCAACAAACGAAACAAAAGTCGGATCTTTAGCCGCACCAAAAGGCCCAAAACGCCCGAAAATCGCAACTTTACGATCAAAAACCAAAAACCCGAAAATGGGCGGAAAACACCATTCCGCACCATATCTTACCTCAAATCTCTGGAGAAAAACAAGGAATTCACGTTACAACCCCGGAAATCTCTCCTCCTCCTTTCTCTCTCTTATAGTTCGGTCATGGAGAAGCGAATCCACGCAGAGAATATACTCCGGGGAGGGTTGTGATTCCGAACCCCAATTTCTTTGGGACACTCGCTTTCTCTCACTACCGGATCTACCAACTTTCCTTGCTCTTCACGCGGGCTCTCCGGGAACACTTCCGGACACGAGACCTGCTGTCTTGGCCGAAACTGAAGCCGCAATTTGACCATTAGGTCCGCTTGGTACGATTCCGGAACCGGGGAGAGCCGATTCTATTTTTGTGTTTGATTTGATTCCGAAAATCAAAATAGAGAATCAGCTGATTCTGGATTGCTCCCGATTTTCGGTTTTTTTTTCTTAACGAAAACTTGGGAATACAAGCTTTTCGGAGGGAATTCGTGTGTCCTACTACCGAATTCTCTCTGTTTCTCTGTTTTTTCTATCTTTTTCAGCTGCTTTTTCTTATTCTCCCCCACGATTCCAGCTCGAGTAAAGACCTTTGTGCTCCAGCGCAGATCTCGTTGTCCTCGTCGTCCTCCCTAGTGATTTCAGCTCCTGAGTAAAGACTTCCGTGCTCCAGCGCAGACCTCGTTATTCTCGTCGTCCTCCCCGACGATTTCAGCTCTTGAGCGAAGACTTTCGTGTTCTAACGTAGACCTCATCATCATCGTCGTCTTACCTGATGATTGCAACTTCTGAACAAAGACCTTCGTGATTCAACACGTTCTCGTCGTCCTCATCGTCCTTATCGTCCTCCCCTACAATTGCAGTTCGTGAGCGAAGATCTCTATGCTCTAGCACATCTTCGTCGTGCTCCCCGACAATTCCAGCTCCTAAGCAAATACCTCCGTACTCCAACACGTCCTTGTCGTCCTCCCCGGTGATTTCAGCTCTCAAGCCAAGACCTCCGTACTCCAACACATCCTCGTCATCCTCCTTCGAGCTCCAGTGCGCCGAGCAAAGACCGCGCCGCTCCGACTACGCCTGTCGTCCTCCTCCGTGCTCCAGCGCATCCTCGTCGTCCTCCTTCGAGCTCCAGTGAGCTGAGCGAAGACCGCGCCGCTCCAACTGCGCCCGTCGTCCTCGTTGTCCTCCTTCGTGCTCCAGTGCGCCCAGCGAAGATGAGGGTTAAGGTAGCCGTTAACCATGGTTAAGTGGGAGCAGTAGGGGAGGAAGCTTCTTCTATAAATGGCACCTCGATCAGTGCTCTTTTCGGACTCTCTCTACTGCACCTTTTCTCTCTCTCTCTCTCTCTCGGGCATTTCCTTCTTTTCGCTTTTGTCACTCTCTCGAATCTGGGAGAGCACGAGGCTTGCTGGAGAGTGATGGGGAGAGGGGAGGCGGCAGCAATGGCGGCGTCTTCGAAGTGGATCTCTCTACTGGTTTTAGGGCTACTTGTGCTTCTCGGCAGAGGATTTGGGTTGATTGGGAGTCGGAGGTCCTTTGCTTCAAGGTGCATTGTTCTTCTCTTCCTCTGTTTCTTCTTTCTAGGGTTGCTTCTCGATGAAACACCGAGATGTGAATTCTTCTACTGAACAAGTATTTCGCGTTGAAAAATGGGGTCTGATGGGGATTCTTGAACTTCTCCTTGTAATGTTTGTGGCAAGGTTAACGGTTTCGATTTCGGGACCGGCCGAAACCAATACGTTTCGGCCGTTTCGGCCATTTCGGTTTCAGTTTCGGCCGAAAGAATTTTTTAAATTATTAATTGGGCCTTGACCAGAGTTTGACTATATTTTGACTATACTTTGACTTCAAATTAAAAATACGATAAAATATTAGAAAAATTTTGAAAAAATTTGAAAAATTATGAATGAATTTATACTTAATTTTACAATAATTTAAAATATTATTTAAGCTAATTAAAATTAATTTTGATAGTTAGTTACTGATATTGTCTACTTTTAATATATATTAGTGTATTAAAAAAACATACAAGAGATGATATGAATATGATTAAAATTTAAAAATATCATTTCATACATGATATAAATCCACGTCTTATAACCACATGCTGTTCCGAGGTGGATCTTGAAGAGATTGATATTCTTGATCACCATACTCATCAGTACAATGAAATTGTGATCGATAGTATTGTTTAGCATGCAGATAGTAGGAAGTGGTATGATCCTGCATTGACTAATGATATCCTGGATTGTATGAAGACATCTCACTCTGATAACCGTCATAGTAGCTATAGCTTGCATTATCTGTTGGACCTTGATTAACATCTTGCCCACCATGCGAATTATACTAATCAGCACAGTAAACCCTAAACCGAACCGAGAGCGGGGGCAAGCATGGTCGCTGGCCGACCTATGCTTGCGGGGTGAGCTGCGCTCGGCGGCCGAGCTGCCCTCGCCGGCGGAGCTGCCGGAGATGCCGCGCAGGATGCCGGACATGCCGGAGATGCCAGTTTCGAGCCCTGAGCTCGCCGTGGACGTCATGGGCGAGCTGTGGTTGGTCCAAGTGCGCTGAGGATGCCGCCGGCGTGCCGCGCTCGCCCCGCGCGTGCTGAGCTCGCCGCCGGCGCACTCAGCTCGCCCTGCGTGCGCTGCGGTCACCCCGCACACGCCGAGCTCGCCATGCACGCGCCGAGCTCGCCGCCGACGGCTTGCGCTCCCTACAGCCGCTCCGCGCTCCCTGCGGCCGGCTTGCGCGCCCTGCCGCTGCCTCGACCGCCCTGTGCCCGCCCTGTGCGGCCTACCGGTCGCCCGAGCACTCCGCCCTCGCTCGCAGTCGCCCGCAGTGCATGGCCCTCGCCCGCCCTCGCCTGCAGTTGCCCGCAGCTGCCCACCCTCGCCCTCGCCTGCAGCGCTGAAACCCTAAACCGAAACGTTTTTTAGGGTTTCGGCGCAGGTTCGGCCGAAACGTTTCAGTTTCGGCCAAAACCGCGAACCATGGTTGTGGGTTTTCTATAGATTTTTTTAAGTTTCTCTGAGAATTTCTGGAGGCTTTTTCTTCAATATATGCGAGATTTATGAGAGGATTTCTTCCTCGATTCTTCTTCATTTTTCCTAAAATGTTGTGCTAATTTTGTGTTTGTTTTCATTGAATTAGGGTTTCATTTTGTTGTTTTTAGATGGAAAGAAAGTTTCAAATTCAAGAAAGAATTCTTGGAAGAAAGCCGTGTATCCAACTTTGATGAAGTTTAAGGGGAAACAATTTAGTAAGTCCTTTCTGAAACTTTAGGACGAGGTTGATGGCATGACATTTGTCGATGGTATGAATGATGAGGTCAGAATTGAGTGATTTCAAGAGTTTATGAATGATATAAGTATGTAGTCATATATTTTGTAATAACCTATTAAGTTAAACTATATATTAAACTTTCTTTTGAGCGAACTTTTGTATTAACTTACTAATCTGTCTTTCTAATATAATAAGTTGTCTTTGTTGTAGATACAAATCATCGTAATATTTATTATGATATTTGTACATATAGTGAAATTGAAGTTCCTTCATTTTTGGATCTTTTTGTAAAATCTTATTAATTTTTAAAATTATTTCAATAATTTTAAAATTAAAATTATTTTATTTCTCAAATTACTTACAAATAAATTATTTTCAAAAAATAAGTATATATTTTCTATATTTATTAATAATTATTTGACAACCTATATGATGAACAATCAGCAAACTGGCACGGCGACATGACCAAGAAGCCTAGAAATTTCAATCGGAGAATCACTGCATTACTGACTGCCTCCGCAAGTAGCTCTGGAAGCAATAGCAGTAAAGAGGAACTGGAGACTCATCGGTTTCTCCCACCCTGTCATCCAAATAGCAAGCTTGTCATTTCTGCTGGTGATACATCAATTTCAGAGAAATTCTCCCTCTCATTGAGATCACTCTCAATGATGGATTTCCAGCGAGTTGCTTCTTCTGGCCCATCCTTTTGCTCTGGGATCAAGCACCAACAATTCTTCTAAGCAGAAACAAATCTTTCTCGATTCTCTTGGTTACCGTTCCCTTGTTTTTGTCCCATGGGTTTCAGCATTTAGAAGATTGTGTCCGAGCCTTGCTTCCCCTATTCTGCCATTCGTAGAGTTCAGACTAATTTCTGTAAATGATGCATACTGATTCAGATTGTTCTTCCTCTGCTTTACCTCAAAAATACAATCTCATATCATATTTCGGATGCCTTTAGCATGTTTTTATTTTTTGCTTGACTACTTGTAGTCTGATGAAGAAAGTTGCTTGTTTGTTTATAATTAGCGAGTTTAACCGTGCGGCGTTGAAGTAAAATATCTAAAATTAAACATCTCTCGTAACTATCCAGCAATAGCTGTTATACCGTATAATTTAAGGATAATTATTTACCAATTAGGAGATTATCTTTGACCTTACCGAAACTGGCCTTTTAATTTTATAATGGAAAAGTTTGTTGCTATAAAAAATCGGTTTAATACTTCCTTCGAATTTTTTCTTAAGAAAATATTTAGCAATCCCAAAATGAACGAAAATGTAGAAAAATTATTTTTTTTTTTACTTTCGATTTCTTTTTAGAAGTATGCAACTAATAAATAATATATTGTTTATTTAAAATGTTTACAAATAATATTTTCAAAAAGTATATTATTATTATATTTAAAATTTAAATTATTATAATCTAAAATATTATTGGATCCAATTTAAAAAATTACTTTAGATAAAAATATATAACTGAAAATTAGTTTATTTTTATTTTCGAGTTAAAAGTGGATTGATTTTTGAAAAATTACTTTGATTAAATAAACCAGGTAATGCCTACAGCCGCAAGCGAAAGACCGTCCCTGGATTTAGTAACATATGGGAGGACAACCTAGATGATGAACAATCAGCAAACTAGCGGGGTGGCATGACCAAGAAGCCCAGAAATTTCAGTCGAAGAACCACTGCATTGCCGACTGCCTCCGCAAGTAGCTGTGTAGGCAACAGCAGTAAAGAGGAACCAGAGCCTCATCGGCTTCTCCCACCCTGTCTGTTATAATGCAAGGTGTGATCAGTTAGTCCCACATCGGATATTTGATAGATCGGGTCCAATATATATAGTGAAAAGAACCCATATCCCATGAGTTTAAGGTTTTGTGATGGTTTGGTGTTCGACCCACTATATTATTTAGGTTCGACACTCTTTTGGCTCCCCCAAACAAATGGTATCAGAGCTTCAGGTTTGAAGCTGTACAAACTCTTAAGACCGAAATTACTGTAATGGTGCGACTGAATTGAGTCGCACGTTAGTTTCTCTTAAAAAAATGAAAAGAATGAGACAAAAACCCGTTGGTACGGGTCACACGGTGGAACTGATCGAATAAAATAGTTCTTGATTAAGGGTGTTAAAAATTGATGTGGTCAAATCACACCTGAAGGGGGAGATTGTTATAATGTCAAGTGTGATCAATTAGTCCCACATCGGATATTGGATAATAGGGTCCAATATATATAGGGAAAAGGACCCATATCCCATGAGTTTAAACTTTTGGGATGGTTTGGTATCTGACTCACTATATTATTCCGGTTCGACACTCTTTCGGCTCCCCCAAACACCTGTCATCCAATTAGCAAGCTTGTCATTTCTGCTGGTGATACATCAATTTCAAAGAAATTCTCCTTCTCATTGAGATCAGTCTCAATGGTGGATTTCCAGAGAGTTGCTTCTTCTGGCCCATCCTTTTGCTCTGGGATCAAGCACCAACAATTCTTCTAAGCAGAAACAAATCTTTCTCGATCCTCTTGGTTACCGTTCCCTTGTTTTTGTCCCATGGGTTTCAGCGTCCAGAAGATTGTGTCCGAGCCTTGCTTCCCCTATTCTGCCATTCGTAGAGTTCAGATTAATTTCTTGTAAATGATGCATACTGATTCAGATTGTTCTTCCTCTGCTTTAACTCAAAAATACAATCTCATATCATATTTCGGATGCCTTTAGCATGTTTTTATTTTTTGCTTGACTACGTGTAGTCTGGTGAAGAAAGTTGCTTGTTTGTTTATAATTAGCATGTTTAACCGTGCGGCGTTGAAGTAAAATATCTAAAATTAAGCATCAATCGCAACTATCCAGCAATAGCTGTTATACCGTATAATTTAAGGATAATTATTTACCAATTAGGAGATTATCTTTGACCTTACCGAAACTGGCCTTTTAATTTTATAATGGAAAAGTTTGTTGCTATAAAAAATCGGTTTAATACTTCCTTCGAATTTTTTCTTAAGAAAATATTTAGCAATCCCAAAATGAACGAAAATGTAGAAAAATTATTTTTTTTTTACTTTCGATTTATTTTTATAAGTATGCAACTAATAAATAATATATTGTTTATTTAAAATTTTTACAAATAATATTTTAAAAAAGTATATTATTATTATATTTAAAATTTAAATTATTATAATCTAAAATATTATTGGATCCAATTTAAAAAATTACTTTAGATAAAAATATATAACTGAAAATTAGTTTATTTTTATTTTCGAGTTATAAAGTGGATTGATTTTTGAAAAATTACTTTGATTAAATAAACCAGGTAATGCCTTCAGCCGCAAGCGAAAGACCGTCCTCAGATTTAGTAACTTATGGGAGGACAACCTAGATGATGAACAATCAGCAAACTAGCGGGGTGGCATGACCAAGAAGCCCAGAAATTTCAGTCGAAGAACCACTGCATTGCCGACTGCCTCCGCAAGTAGCTCTGTAGGCAACAGCAGTAAAGAGGAACCAGAGCCTCATCGGCTTCTCCCACCCTGTCTGTTATAATGCAAGGTGTGATCAGTTAGTCCCACATCGGATATTTGATAGATCGGGTCCAATATATATAGTGAAAAGAACCCATATCCCATGAGTTTAAGGTTTTGTGATGGTTTGGTGTTCGACCCACTATATTATTTAGGTTCGACACTCTTTCGGCTCCCCCAAACAAATGGTATCAGAGCTTCAGGTTTGAAGCTGTACAAACTCTTAAGACCGAAATTACTGTAATGGTGCGACTGAATTGAGTCGCACGTTAGTTTCTCTTAAAAAAATGAAAAGAATGAGACAAAAACCCGTTGGTACGGGTCACACGGTGGAACTGATCGAATAAAAGAGTTCTTGATTAAGGGTGTTAAAAATTGATGTGGTCAAATCACACCTGAAGGGGGAGATTGTTATAATGTCAAGTGTGATCAATTAGTCCGACATCGGATATTGTATAATTGGGTCCAATATATATAGGGAAAAGGACCCATATCCCATGAGTTTAAACTTTTGGGATGGTTTGGTATCTGACCCACTATATTATTCCGGTTCGACACTCTTTCGGCTCCCCCAAACACCTGTCATCCAAATAGCAAGCTTGTCATTTCTGCTGGTGATACATCAATTTCAAAGAAATTCTCCTTCTCATTGAGATCAGTCTCAATGGTGGATTTCCAGAGAGTTGCTTCTTCTGGCCCATCCTTTTGCTCTGGGATCAAGCACCAACAATTCTTCTAAGCAGAAACAAATCTTTCTCGATTCTCTTGGTTATCGTTCCCTTGTTTTTGTCCCATGGGTTTCAGCGTCCAGAAGATTGTGTCCGAGCCTTGCTTCCCCTATTCTGCCATTCGTAGAGTTCAGATTAATTTCTTGTAATGATGCATACTGATTCAGATTGTTCTTCCTCTGCTTTAACTCAAAAATACAATCTCATATCATATTTCGGATGCCTTTAGCATGTTTTTATTTTTTGCTTGACTACTTGTAGTCTGGTGAAGAAAGTTGCTTGTTTGTTTATAATTAGCGAGTTTAACCGTGCGGCGTTGAAGTAAAATATCTAAAATTAAGCATCTCTCGTAACTATCCAGCAATAGCTGTTATACCGTATAATTTAAGGATAATTATTTACCAATTAGGAGATTATCTTTGACCTTACCGAAACTGGCCTTTTAATTTTATAATGGAAAAGTTTGTTGCTATAAAAAATCGGTTTAATACTTCCTTCGAATTTTTTCTTAAGAAAATATTTAGCAATCCCAAAATGAACGAAAATGTAGAAAAATTATTTTTTTTTACTTTCGATTTATTTTTAGAAGTATGCAACTAATAAATAATATATTGTTTATTTAAAATTTTTACAAATAATATTTTCAAAAAGTATATTATTATTATATTTAAAATTTAAATTATTATAATCTAAAATATTATTGGATCCAATTTAAAAAATTACTTTAGATAAAAATATATAACTGAAAATTAGTTTATTTTTATTTTCGAGTTATAAGTGGATTGATTTTTGAAAAATTACTTTGATTAAATAAACCAGGTAATGCCTTCAGCCGCAAGCGAAAGACCGTCCTCGGATTTAGTAACTTATGGGAGGACAACCTAGATGATGAACAATCAGCAAACTAGCGGGGTGGCATGACCAAGAAGCGCAGAAATTTCAGTCGAAGAACCACTGCATTGCCGACTGCCTCCGCAAGTAGCTCTGTAGGCAACAGCAGTAAAGAGGAACCAGAGCCTCATCGGCTTCTCCCACCCTGTCTGTTATAATGCAAGGTGTGATCAGTTAGTCCCACATCGGATATTTGATAGATCGGGTCCAATATATATAGTGAAAAGAACCCATATCCCATGAGTTTAAGGTTTTGTGATGGTTTGGTGTTCGACCCACTATATTATTTAGGTTCGACACTCTTTCGGCTCCCCCAAACAAATGGTATCAGAGCTTCAGGTTTGAAGCTGTACAAACTCTTAAGACCGAAATTACTGTAATGGTGCGACTGAATTGAGTCGCACGTTAGTTTCTCTTAAAAAAATGAAAAGAATGAGACAAAAACCCGTTGGTACGGGTCACACGGTGGAACTGATCGAATAAAATAGTTCTTGATTAAGGGTGTTAAAAATTGATGTGGTCAAATCACACCTGAAGGGGGAGATTGTTATAATGTCAAGTGTGATCAATTAGTCCCACATCGGATATTGGATAATAGGGTCCAATATATATAGGGAAAAGGACCCATATCCCATGAGTTTAAACTTTTGGGATGGTTTGGTATCTGACTCACTATATTATTCCGGTTCGACACTCTTTCGGCTCCCCCAAACACCTGTCATCCAATTAGCAAGCTTGTCATTTCTGCTGGTGATACATCAATTTCAAAGAAATTCTCCTTCTCATTGAGATCAGTCTCAATGGTGGATTTCCAGAGAGTTGCTTCTTCTGGCCCATCCTTTTGCTCTGGGATCAAGCACCAACAATTCTTCTAAGCAGAAACAAATCTTTCTCGATCCTCTTGGTTACCGTTCCCTTGTTTTTGTCCCATGGGTTTCAGCGTCCAGAAGATTGTGTCCGAGCCTTGCTTCCCCTATTCTGCCATTCGTAGAGTTCAGATTAATTTCTTGTAAATGATGCATACTGATTCAGATTGTTCTTCCTCTGCTTTAACTCAAAAATACAATCTCATATCATATTTCGGATGCCTTTAGCATGTTTTTATTTTTTGCTTGACTACTTGTAGTCTGGTGAAGAAAGTTGCTTGTTTGTTTATAATTAGCGAGTTTAACCGTGCGGCGTTGAAGTAAAATATCTAAAATTAAGCATCTCTCGTAACTATCCAGCAATAGCTGTTATACCGTATAATTTAAGGATAATTATTTACCAATTAGGAGATTATCTTTGACCTTACCGAAACTGGCCTTTTAATTTTATAATGGAAAAGTTTGTTGCTATAAAAAATCGGTTTAATACTTCCTTCGAATTTTTTCTTAAGAAAATATTTAGCAATCCCAAAATGAACGAAAATGTAGAAAAATTATTTTTTTTTTTACTTTCGATTTCTTTTTAGAAGTATGCAACTAATAAATAATATATTGTTTATTTAAAATTTTTACAAATAATATTTTCAAAAAGTATATTATTATTATATTTAAAATTTAAATTATTATAATCTAAAATATTATTGGATCCAATTTAAAAAATTACTTTAGATAAAAATATATAACTGAAAATTAGTTTATTTTTATTTTCGAGTTAAAAGTGGATTGATTTTTGAAAAATTACTTTGATTAAATAAACCAGGTAATGCCTACAGCCGCAAGCGAAAGACCGTCCTTGGATTTAGTAACTTATGGGAGGACAACTTAGATGATGAACAATCAGCAAACTAGCGGGGTGGCATGACCAAGAAGCCTAGAAATTTCAGTCGAAGAACCACTGCATTGCCGACTGCCTCCGCAAGTAGCTGTGTAGGCAACAGCAGTAAAGAGGAACCAGAGCCTCATCGGCTTCTCCCACCCTGTCTGTTATAATGCAAGGTGTGATCAGTTAGTCCCACATCGGATATTTGATAGATCGGGTCCAATATATATAGTGAAAAGAACCCATATCCCATGAGTTTAAGGTTTTTGTGATGGTTTGGTGTTCGACCCACTATATTATTTAGGTTCGACACTCTTTCGGCTCCCCCAAACAAATGGTATCAGAGCTTCAGGTTTGAAGCTGTACAAACTCTTAAGACCGAAATTACTGTAATGGTGCGACTGAATTGAGTCGCACGTTAGTTTCTCTTAAAAAAATGAAAAGAATGAGACAAAAACCCGTTGGTATGGGTCACACGGTGGAACTGATCGAAGAAAAGAGTTCTTGATTAAGGGTGTTAAAAATTGATGTGGTCAAATCACACCTGAAGGGGGAGATTGTTATAATGTCAAGTGTGATCAATTAGTCCCACATCGGATATTGGATAATAGGGTCCAATATATATAGGGAAAAGGACCCATATCCCATGAGTTTAAACTTTTGGGATGGTTTGGTATCTGACTCACTATATTATTCCGGTTCGACACTCTTTCGGCTCCCCCAAACACCTGTCATCCAAGTAGCAAGCTTGTCATTTCTGCTTGTGATACATCAATTTCAAAGAAATTCTCCTTCTCATTGAGATCAGTCTCAATGGTGGATTTCCAGAGAGTTGCTTCTTCTGGCCCATCCTTTTGCTCTGGGATCAAGCACCAACAATTCTTCTAAGCAGAAACAAATCTTTCTCGATCCTCTTGGTTACCGTTCCCTTGTTTTTGTCCCATGGGTTTCAGCGTCCAGAAGATTGTGTCCGAGCCTTGCTTCCCCTATTCTGCCATTCGTAGAGTTCAGATTAATTTCTTGTAAATGATGCATACTGATTCAGATTGTTCTTCCTCTGCTTTAACTCAAAAATACAATCTCATATCATATTTCGGATGCCTTTAGCATGTTTTTATTTTTTGCTTGACTACTTGTAGTCTGGTGAAGAAAGTTGCTTGTTTGTTTATAATTAGCGAGTTTAACCGTGCGGCGTTGAAGTAAAATATCTAAAATTAAGCATCTCTCGTAACTATCCAGCAATAGCTGTTATACCGTATAATTTAAGGATAATTATTTACCAATTAGGATATTATCTTTGACCTTACCGAAACTGGCCTTTTAATTTTATAATGGAAAAGTTTGTTGCTATAAAAAATCGGTTTAATACTTCCTTCGAATTTTTTCTTAAGAAAATATTTAGCAATCCCAAAATGAACGAAAATGTAGAAAAATTATTTTTTTTTTACTTTCGATTTATTTTTATAAGTATGCAACTAATAAATAATATATTGTTTATTTAAAATTTTTACAAATAATATTTTAAAAAAGTATATTATTATTATATTTAAAATTTAAATTATTATAATCTAAAATATTATTGGATCCAATTTAAAAAATTACTTTAGATAAAAATATATAACTGAAAATTATTTTATTTTTATTTTCGAATTAAAAGTGGATTGATTTTTGAAAAATTACTTTGATTAAATAAACCAGGTAATGCCTACAGCCGCAAGCGAAAGACCGTCCTTGGATTTAGTAACTTATGGGAGGACAACCTAGATGATGAACAATCAGCAAACTAGCGGGGTGGCATGACCAAGAAGCCTAGAAATTTCAGTCGAAGAACCACTGCATTGCCGACTGCCTCCGCAAGTAGCTCTGTAGGCAACAGCAGTAAAGAGGAACCAGAGCCTCATCGGCTTCTCCCACCCTGTCTGTTATAATGCAAGGTGTGATCAGTTAGTCCCACATCGGATATTTGATAGATCGGGTCCAATATATATAGTGAAAAGAACCCATATCCCATGAGTTTAAGGTTTTTGTGATGGTTTGGTGTTCGACCCACTATATTATTTAGGTTCGACACTCTTTCGGCTCCCCCAAACAAATGGTATCAGAGCTTCAGGTTTGAAGCTGTACAAACTCTTAAGACCGAAATTACTGTAATGGTGCGACTGAATTGAGTCGCACGTTAGTTTCTCTTAAAAAAATGAAAAGAATGAGACAAAAACCCGTTGGTACGGGTCACACGGTGGAACTGATCGAATAAAAGAGTTCTTGATTA
The DNA here is from genome assembly GCA_005019695.1 of Trichopus zeylanicus subsp. travancoricus. Lineage (NCBI taxonomy): Eukaryota > Viridiplantae > Streptophyta > Magnoliopsida > Dioscoreales > Dioscoreaceae > Trichopus > Trichopus zeylanicus. Next base: position 1,498,914 of record RXID01014214.1, read on the forward strand.
AGGGTGTTAAAAATTGATGTGGTCAAATCACACCTGAAGGGGGAGATTGTTATAATGTCAAGTGTGATCAATTAGTCTCACATCGGATATTGGATAATAGGGTCCAATATATATAGGGAAAAGGACCCATATCCCATGAGTTTAAACTTTTGGGATGGTTTGGTATCTGACCCACTATATTATTCCGGTTCGACACTCTTTCGGCTCCCCCAAACACCTGTCATCCAAATAGCAAGCTTGTCATTTCTGCTGGTGATACATCAATTTCAAAGAAATTCTCCTTCTCATTGAGATCAGTCTCAATGGTGGATTTCCAGAGAGTTGCTTCTTCTGGCCCATCCTTTTGCTCTGGGATCAAGCACCAACAATTCTTCTAAGCAGAAACAAATCTTTCTCGATCCTCTTGGTTACCGTTCCCTTGTTTTTGTCCCATGGGTTTCAGCGTCCAGAAGATTGTGTCCGAGCCTTGCTTCCCCTATTCTGCCATTCGTAGAGTTCAGATTAATTTCTTGTAAATGATGCATACTGATTCAGATGTTCTGCATCTGCTTTAAACTTAAAAACATAACAAAATCTCATTCATAATTTCGAGGCCTTTACAATGTTTTTATTTTGCTTGACTACTTGTAGTCTGGTGAAGAAAGTTTGCTTTGTTTGTTTATAATTAAGCGAGTTTACCGTGCGGCGGTTGAAGTAAAATATCTAAATGTAAAGCATTCTCGTAACTATCCAGCATAGCTGTTATAACGGATAAGTTAAGGATAATTATTTACCAATTAGGATTATTATCTTTTGACCTTCACGAAACGGGCCTTTTAATTTTAATGGAAAAGTTGTTGCTAGTAAAAAATCGGTTTAAAATACTATCCTTCGAATTTTTCTTAAAGAAAATATTTAGCAATCCCAAATGAAACGAAAATGTAGAAAATTATTTTTTTTTACTTGACCCTCGATTATTTTAGAAGTATGCAACTAATAAATAATATATTGTTTATTTAAAATGTTTACAAATAATATTTTCAAAAAGTATATTATTATTATATTTAAAATTTAAATTATTATAATCTAAAATATTATTGGATCCAATTTAAAAAATTACTTTAGATAAAAATATATAACTGAAAATTAGTTTATTTTTATTTTCGAGTTAAAAGTGGATTGATTTTTGAAAAATTACTTTGATTAAATAAACCAGGTAATGCCTACAGCCGCAAGCGAAAGACCGTCCTCGGATTTAGTAACTTATGGGAGGACAACCTAGATGATGAACAATAAGCAAACTAGCGGGGTGGTATGACCAAGAAGCCCAGAAATTTCAGTCGAAGAACCACTGCATTGCCGACTGCCTCCGCATGTAGCTCTGTAGGCAACAGCAGTAAAGAGGAACCAGAGCCTCATCGGCTTCTCCCACCCTGTCTGTTATAATGCAAGGTGTGATCAGTTAGTCCCACATCGGATATTTGATAGATCGGGTCCAATATATATAGTGAAAAGAACCCATATCCCATGAGCTTAACCCATATCCCATGAGACATAAACCTATTGGTATGGGTCACACGGTGGATCTGGTCGAATAAAAGAGATCTTGATTAAGGGTGTTAAAAATTGATGTGGTTAAATCACATTTAAAAGGAGAGTTTATCGTCATCTCTTCATTAATGACATTGTATAAAACCTTATTTTAAAGAACATCTTGATTGAAACTTGGGCTAAGCTTTTTTAATTAATTTTTAACTTGGGGACAAACTTATACCATTTTATTTATTGTTATCACCATGGGATGGGTTTGAACTCAGAGCTTCACTGTACCTTCTTATTTGGACACGTCTTGTCTGCAACTTCAAACCTATTTTCTGTCAGAAAAAATAGCAAATGAAACTAAAAGAAATAATTACTAGGAGAAGGTTTGCTATGAAAATTTTATGGCCAGCAAATTGTGAAATACGTATGATTGCGGGTGGATCGGATCAACCCGCTGTAAAGTACGTTACTGATTCAAAAATGACCCCATCCGACCTGATCCATTTTATCAGGTGAGTATGGTTCAAACTACTTGATCCAAAGTCTATTGGAGTGGATTTTGGATTGAGATAAGTGTGACTTCATTTGATCTGATCAGCATATGATCTTATGGATAGTGTCATAAATCTAGTTAGTTGACTTAACATCAAACAAAAGTGAATGATCATATCTGAAATTTAGTTTCGTATGAACTGATCCAATCAGATCCATTTCTAATGGGACTGGATTGGATTATGTTGAACTCAGTTTGATTTGATCCACTTGTAGCCTTGAAATTGCAATAAATTAGATGATCCTTTTGAGGTATGTAATCATTAAATGATAAAAGATTAGAAAGAATGATTAAGTTCTAGAGGTGGTTCAAGAGGCAAAGATGCGTAGGAACCACTCTTCTTGAAGTAGATTAGTGCTTTTTTTTTTTATGCACAGGGGTTTGTTTTATACTCCCAAGATACAATAACAACTTGCGGCCAACCATTCTAGAGTAGAGTGCATCCATGAAAATGTGAAATTTCTGAACATAACCACTAAATGAAAGGAGTGGAGATAGGGAGTGGGGAATATGTAGAACTTTCAGAGAAAATGAAAGCGAGCAGGGATTTTTGGTATTGTCTTGTATATGTATATATATTTTGGAGAAATGGGATGACCCATACTTACACAAATTTACCTAACACCTTTGCATTAAGGATCATAATGTGAATCGTTATTCACTATCCAATTGCTCCAACAATTCTCTTTATCATGTTGAAATACATCCATTAATGTGTTTTAGATACCAAACAGTTGCATTTTAACTTTCACATACAAATCTCCAACTCCAACATTCCCCTCTTGACTCAAAAGCTAGAATAAAAAAAAATTAAACATATAAATAACTAAAGAAATAGGAAAATCAAAATAGTTTGGCTTGGGTCACGCAGGAGTCAGACCATCTGGTCATGCACTATGATTATAAGTCATCGTGTGGTGAAATCCAGAGCCGAAGACGGAAGTTTTGGTGACAAAAATGTGGATCATAAAATAGAAAAACAAATCATATATATAAAAAAATGGATCACAATATAAAACTAAATCATGCTACAAAAACCTGGTTCAACCAACAAAAAAAGAATCAGTCGACAATTTTAGAAAACTCTATATCATCTTACAAAAAAATGAATTAGTTGACATCTTGAGATTTGAATTTTACCATGTGGTGCCAGATGACTGTAACGCGTGATCAGATGGATTCTATCCCTACGATGACCCAAGTCGTGCTCAGTTATTGTTGACTGCTTCTAGGTTTAAACCTTCACTTAGTGTAATATAGTTCCTTCTGAGAGAAGTATAGTCAACATTGATCTTAAACTAGTCGCTATATCTCAAATTTCTGCTAGACACAACATCTTGAGAAAACTACTTGTTTCATCTACTTGTGGACTAAAATTTTATTCATTTAAGGAAAAGTAAAATTTGACTTTAACTTAGAAGCCATATGCCTTAAGGTATATGTCTATCAGTCGTTTGTAATGCAAGAGGTTTAATTCAAGGATGTTGTTTAATATGACTTAATTTAAACAGAAATGTATTATAGCAAGTGAATGTTACATCCTGCATAGTACCCACCTATTACATAGTAGAAGTCACTCACAGTTTTGGTTTTTCTAGTTTCTTAGTTATTGCATGAATTGCCTATACTTCTTTAGTGAACTGCGAAATGTTGAAATTTTGATTGTGGAAGGAGAAAATCCATCAACGAACAATTCCATATCCCCAAGAATTACATCAGTAAGCATTGGAGTGTGTTTCTTTGTGTGTAATGATCCGCATTATCACATGAAATGTGGGGATTTTGGATACATGTACAATCATCGTCAACAACCTTATACACTTATATTTTCCCTTGGACTCAATTTCCATTCTTTTTGATTCATGGGCAATCACAAGGCAGCTAGCACAAGCATTCACAATTCTTCATGACTGCTTGCTAAAACAATTTATGGCAAGCTGTTGTTGTGTCCCAAGTGGGAGGGTGCACATTTTTATGGTACTCAATAAGGGGGAATCTAATTATTTCAATTACAACACTTTTGATATGCCTTTGCATTCTGAGACACCTTTAAAACTTAAGATCTTTTTTTTTTTTGTTCTTTGATTATGTAACTTGTAGTTGTGTTTATAGTTTGTCTGTTATAAAATTGTTTGTAGCAGGCTGGCTTCTATTTTTTTTTTAGTTTCTTTTTTTTTTACAAGATACCACCTATGCATTGGATTATTTTGAACAAGCATCTCTCTTTTGAATATCTAGTAAAAACCTTTGATGTACAAAATATCACCTGAACCTTGTTTAACTTCACCTGAGCTAAAAATCCTTGAAATCCCTGTTCCTTTTTTTGGTTTACTTTTGGAACTCGATGTAACTACCTAGCAATTGGTGTTGAACTCCAAATAAAAAGGAATTAAACTTTAGAAATGAGGGATTGGGTACCTCTTAGATGGGGAATTAAGGGTTAAAAGAATTATTCAGAGCCTGTTTGGTTTGAATCATTGTGATTTAGTTATAACAAACTTGTTGGGATTTTGAGCTAGAATGAACTGATAGCACTGTTACAAAATGTGATCATCATGTTTGTTAGTCACAAACCAAATGGGCCCTTATGGTCTTTTTTTTCCCCATTTTTGCAATGAACTAGTAAGTCAGGTGGTTTTTGCAGAAGACCTTTGCCAATGCATCCAGTTCTAGTAGAGCATGCATACTATATTCTAGCTAGCAGTCATCCGAAGCTTTGATATTATTTTGCAAAACTTCATTCTAGGAATGTAGACAAAGCTTTCTTATTTATCTTTTGAGCTTGTGGAAATACCAGTCTAAACCATATTTTTTGAGAAACAATTGATAGTTTTCCGATTGATGTGAATATTGTTTCTACTTTGATGTGTTTAACATGTCTCTTTTCCCTTCCTGACGTGATCTGCAGGGGCTTTCTTTGACATGTATATTGGAGATATTCCAATCTCTATGCAAGCAAAACAGGAGATTGCTCAAAATGTTGCTGGCCTTATAAGGAGATGCTAACACGCCAAAAACCAAAAAGTGTTTTTGATGTTTTACATCTTTTGGAGAGGCAAAAGTAGACGGCATCGTCAGCCTCTGTTCACGGTGATATATATTTGGGAGTGGTGAAAGGCATGACATGTAAGACGGCATCATCAGCCTTTGTTCATGCTAATATAGAATTTGTTAGTTGGAGAAAAGTTTCTCAATTCATACAGAGAATATTTGCAAATTGGAGCTTTCAGAAATTTATTTAGCTTACTGTGTTGTTATCAGCATAATTATTGATCCGAACTGAAGCAAAGATCCCAAAAATAGAGGGGATTGTTTGTGTGTTGGATGGCATAGACAATTTGCTCTTGTATATGGAATGTTGAATTGACCCGTTTGACCTTTCACCAATTAAAGTCGAGTAATGCATGGATTATTTGCTAATCTATTTTGTTCAGAAAAATCTGGATATCTAAATTGGATTTTAACTCAAATTGTCAAAATTTGTGCCTGATGTAAAGTGTACATGCAGCTTCTCATTGTGCATGGAAGTTGCCTCAATCCATTAGAGCAAGTCCAAGTAAATGATCCAATGTTGGTGTGGTATTTTTACTTAATTGTGAAGATTTGGCATATATTCAAGCTCTAGGATTTTAGATGAAGATTTGAAGAATCAAAACACAATCCTAATGAAGTGGCATGGAGCTTTTATAATTTATATTATCTTAAGAGGAGTTCTCCACAAATTCATTTGTTTGTTTGGGTACATAGCATGCGTTTATTCAGCAAGGCCCGGGCACATAGCACCCAGACATATCTTCTCCAGCAATTGTCATTGCTTTCTGACATTTCCTCAACATAGCTCAGCAACATATATGCCTTCTTCTCCATTTCGTACCAAATCCTCTACACCATCGTAATCATTTTCAAAATGAAGTTTCAGAATTGCTCCATCCATATTAAATTTCTTCAAGTGGAAAATGATCTCATTAGCTGGTACTATTGCACCTGGGTCACCCTGCATTTGATAAATGTGCTTTGCGATTTACCGATCTACCGATATCTCCTAGGAAGTAACCATCAGGGAACCTGCCGAAACAAACCCATCACAGTGTGTTGAGTTTTAGATGTCTTGAACTCTAATTAGAGTTTGAGTTAAAGTAGGAATCCAAAGTTGAATTTAGATTTATATTATTAGGATTTGTAATTGAGTAAAACTCAGGCCCAATAAGGGTTTATAAATATACTATAATATACAGGGTTTATGTGTGGCGTAGTATAGAGATTAAAACTAGAGAGAAATAGAGAGAGAGGAATAGAGAGAATAGAGAGAAGAGAAAGAGAGAGTGTGTTGGCTCTCGTGTGTGGGTCTTTCTAGTGTTTCTCGGTGGTCTCTCGTGGTGGTTCCTCGTGGTACTCTCTTGGAGATTCTCTCTGAAGATGGAGGCGTTGTCGAGGCTTGGAGAAAGAGTTTAGTTGAGTAAGAAAGAATGAAGTCTTTCTTGTAAACTCTTGTAAAAGCCTTTATCTATTGATAGTGGATCTCCCGTTGTCTTATCTTGTTATTTCCTTTTATCTTGTATTACTTCTCGTTTCTTGTGTTGTTTGAGAACAAGGTGATCCGTGAAACTTCCGCTGCGAATCCCAACAACCGTGCTGCCTCTGTCCCTATCTTTTCTCCGAGCACCATGGTGAACTGTGGGAGGTACAGAAAGGATATGCCTAACATGAATGAGCTCACCGGCACCATCATGGGCGGTCCTAATTGCAAGGACCAGTCCAATGACAAGCGATCTGATTCATATACCGCGAACACCACGTACATCAACTCCCTCACCAAGCTTGAATGGATCTTTGTTAATTGCTCCATCATAGAATCACAAAATTCTCTATGTTGCAAGTACACACTTGCATAAAATTATAGAAGCTACTGGCAAGCCAAATAAATAAATTAAGACGCTATTAACTAAATAAATAAAGTTCGTTATAATAAAATAAGATATTTGGCAAAATCTTAGATTAGTTTTAAAAAAGGTTTTTTTTTGAAAGTGAGAGAAAAAGAGAGATTTCCGCACTTCAACTCGACTCTTGGATCATGTAGCATGTTGATTTTAAGAATATTGACTTACCGTTGGAGAGCTCAGGCTAGTGTTTAATTTGAGATAATCTCATTTTTTTAATTGAACTAATTAATTTTGATTTAAATTATAATTAAATTATAATTATTATTTTAAAATAAAATCATTTAATTCTTTAAAATTTATACTAAACAGGACCCATAGCTCCTAAGCTCCGTAGCTGACCTCGATCCGCAACAATCGAGGTACGAGCTGATTTGGTCTAGAGCTAGCTGATGGCGGATTCGACCGAACTGGTAATGGCTCACTTGTTGAAGGCCAGCAAAGATTTAGTTGGTGTCCAATGCAGTAGATCTACTCTTTAGTGCGGAGAATCGGAGATGCTGTCGAACCGCTTGGATCCGATCTGCTGATCTAGTCAAAGACCAAACTCCCCGAGCGTTGTGACATATAACAAGTTGGCATATAATTTACCTACCAACCAATATTCCAAAACACTAGTCACCATCTTAAACCACAATCGTCTCCTTTCGGACCGAATCTTTTTTCTGTCCAATCACAACATCCTCTACCACACCAACCATTACTTCATTCGCGCCACGTGCAACAAATACATGTCATGCAGGCTACTCTACCATGTTGCACTCTGTAAATACAGGCAAAGCTGCTGTTGGCACTAATAAGGGGCATAACAGCATTCCCCTTTTATTTCTTAATCCTTAAAATGAGGATGTTTTCCTACACATCCCTGTAAAATTATGAAATTGAGCACATGCCCTTCTAAAGTTTATCTTCAAATATATGATATACCTAACAAAACTATGTTCTTTTTACACATCCATTCCCTTTCTTTTGGAATTTACTTTGAGAGTATATTTTTGTTTTATACATCCTAAAACTTTACAATGTCAAATGAAATGGCTAAACTACTCCTACAGATAAATCTATGTGAAAAAAATATATGAAATTTATGTGTAGTTTGCATAGTATATACACAAATATTTAAAATTAATAAATAAAATTTGTTATATGTGTCTCTATGATATTTTGATATTTTAAATATGACTCCTTAAAAATTTAAGATTATTTCAAATATATTTTTAGGAAGGTATAAGTAAGAAATCTTGCCAATCATGTTTTACTTAATGTTAATAAAAAATAAAAAAAATTATTTAGTTTCAATTCAGTCTTAATTGCCTCAGTACTTAATTTTTTAATAATGTTTATCTTTTTTTGGAAGCAAAAGGCGAAGAATAATCAAGTAATTTTCATATATAATTATTACGTTAACAAGATTTTTTTCACATGCCTATAAAAGCCACATATTTCATGGAACAAATAGGAATTTAAAATGGAGTCCAACCCTAAGGGTATAATTTTGTAAAATTTAAAGAATTATATACATACACACACACATACAAAGATATATATATATATATATATTCAAATGACTTAGAAGGAGCATATATGCGAGTTGAATAAATCGAAATGTAAGATTTTAAAGGGGTATTTATGTAAAACAATCCACAATTTTGCTCTTAATTATTTCTTAATTTTGTATTTCTTCCCATTCTCTGTCATCTTCCGCTTCTTTTCTTCAGCGAAGAGATCTGGATCGTTGGTTTCGTCTCAGTTTTGCCAACGGATGGATGTCGGTTGCGTTGGGCGAGATCGGACGACCGGGGCTGGCCCAGGAGATCAGGCGCTTCCCCGCCTGCTGCTCGCCGAAGATCGCCGAAGGAACTCCGGTGGAGTCGTGCAGCTCGTCGATCGGGAGGGACAACGACTGCTCGAGATCCGACGACGGCGGCGACTCGACGGAGGTTCGGAGCCGTCTCAAGAGCCCCTTGGAGACGATGGACGTGCTCGAGGACTCGCTGCTCCTCAGGTATTTGATCGCCATTCTTTGGTTGATTGGAATAAAATACTGGTTTTTTGTTTTTTTTTTCTTGATCGATATGTGTTTGGGGAATTGAATCTAGAGCTTCAATTGTTCAATTGGGAGTTTGTTTTTGACGAATTTGTGTGAAAGATTACTTCTTGTTGATTCTTGGAAGTTGTAGGTCGAAACTGAAAGAATTTGTTGTGCAAAAATGGTTTTCTTGGCTTTTTAGACGGAGCTCATAGTTCGTACTATACTGTATGTTGCTTTTTTGTGATAAATTGGATCCGATCCGCTTATAAGGTTCTAGCTAAACCAGATAATGCCTACAGCCGCAAGCGGAAGACCATTCTTGGATTCAGTAACTTACGGGGGGACAACCTAGATGATGAATAATCAGCAAACTGGCGGGGTGGCATGACCAAGAAGCCCACAAATTCTACTAGGAGAACCATCGCATTGCAGACTGCCTCCACAAGTAGCTCTGGAAGCAACAGCAGTAAAGAGGAACTGGAGGCAGTCTGCGATGCAGTGGTTATCCGACTCAAAAATACAACCTCCCATCATATTTTCGATGTCTGTAGTATTGCTTGTTTGTTTATAATTAGTGAGTTTAACTGTATGATATCTAAAATTAAGCATCCCTCGAAGCTATCCAGCAATAGCTGTTATAGCGTATAATTTAAGGATAATTGTTTACCAATTAGGAGATTATTTACCAATTAGGATAAAATATCTAAACAATGACCAAAACTTTGACCAGAGGAAATATATTGAGAACAAAGCTTTGCTTTGGGATTTGAGGTTTGATGCTTGATGCTTGATGCTTGATTGGCAAGGGATAAGCATGAAGATTTGGTCAAAGGAATTATTTTGTATTAATGTAGTTCCATTATTTCTTTATGAATCTCTAGTTCTTTAGCCATTTTTTGTGTATGAATTGATTAGGATTAAATAAAGCTGGACATTACTTTTGTGCTTGGTAGCTGATGTGTCTGTTGTGTTGAGAGAATTACACTAGGATTTCTTAAATCCTTGGATACTAGAAGGTTGGATGAAAAGAAATTCCTATGAGATTTTATTGGAGTCTTAAGTGAAGTTATTAGTCTAGGATGATTTGCAGAGTGTCCAGCCTTCGAACCTGATTTGACGTTCAGATTGGAACCTTTTTCTTGTTAGATACATGGTCTTTGGTAATGTGAACCTAGGTTTGATATGAATATCAGATATGAATCCTGACCACTAGTATTACATGGACACTCATGTTGAATATGAGTTGGAAATCTTGACCCTTTGAACTGATGAATTCATCCCTCTCCTTTTAATCCTCTATTCTCTTTGAGAGAATGTACTAAATTTATGTTTGTTCTACTAGTTTAGTAACCTAGAATATAGTTTTAAATTTACTGAATTATATTACTTATTGTGAATCTGCATCCTTTTCCCTTCATACTTTGCTCAACAATCTAATGTCTCTGAATCCAACACCTGTGTCTATGTGTGAACAAGACTGATACAACTTTTGGCTAGAAGTAGATTTTCAATGAATGACTTTTACTTTTAGAAGGGCTGCAATTATCCTTGTAATAGAGTAGATAATTTGTCACTGTTGCATTATATGAAGCATGGAGATTGTTATTGGCTGGAATTCTAATATCTAGTTTGCAGTTAGTTCATATATTAGCATGCCTTGTCCAGGAAGTCACATTTACATTATTCTTTTTTTGCACTTCCCATTTTTCTCTGTTGTGCCATTCATAATCAGGTTTTTCCTCAACTTGTATTCATGGTCATCTTTCATAACTAGGCAATTTATGAATTCAGTAACAATATTAGTTCCAGAGGAATTCTTAAGAACAAGTGGAGTTTTAAATGGAATATTAACCAAGGGTTTCTGTTTGGCTCCTGACTAGCTTATTGATGGTAATCATTTCTTGGCAAGAGAGGCATCTCTAATTTCTACTGTGGAAAATCCAAAACATTCACTAGCCTGGCAGATGCCGTCAAGACAAAATCTGCTAAGGATCTAGCTAAACTAGATAATGCCTACAGCCGCAAGCGAAAGACCATCCTTGGATTCAGTAACTTATGGGGGGACAACCTAGATGATGAACAATCAGCAAACTAGCGGGGTGCCAAGACCAAGAAGCTCAGAAATTCCAGTCAGAGAACCACTGTATTACCGACTGTCTTCGCAAATAGCTCTGGAAGCAACAACAGTAAAAAGGAACTGGAGCCTCACCGGCTTCTCCCACCCTGTCATCCAAATAGCAAGCTTGTCATTTCTGCTGGTGATACATCAATTTCAGAGAAATTCTCCTTCTCATTGAGATCATTCTCGATAGTGGATTTACAAGGAGTTGCTTCTTCTGGCCCATCCTTTTTCTTTAGGATCAAGCACCAACAATTCTTCAAATTAGCCCCCGATATTGATTCAGGAAATAAAATAAAGAGTCAATTCCATTCAAACCTTCATAAATTACATATTTTTTATTTTTTAAAATTATATATATATTTTATTTATGTTATAAAAATTTTCTCGAATGTCTATTTATCATTAAATTTAAAAATAATTTAAAAATAATTTATTAGAAATAAAGTAAAAAAATAAAAATATCTCTTATTTATTAGAGACAATAAAATTTTTTATAATAACATAATTTTTTGTAAAATTTTATTTGTTTAGAAAGTATAGGTCTTAAATATGGTTCAATCAGTCATCCATATGGTTTGGATTGACTCCCAAATTCATAATAATTCTGTGTTAAGTTATCATCCAAAAAATAAAATAAAGTTTCACATATTTTTCTATCATTTTTGTTATTCAAATAACAAATCTAAATTTACAATATTTTATTATTTTTTGTGATAAGATTTAAAAAATGTATGTAACTTTATTTTTATTATTTAAATGACAAAAAATATAGAAGAATATGCTAAAGTTTTTTTAATAACAAATAGAAGATTATTATGGATTTGATGGCAATCTAAATCAAAATTTATGGCTGATCTAAGTCAGATTCAGAACCCATATATTTTTTAAAAAATAAAATTATAAAAAACTCCATATAAAATTATCGTAATTACAAATAGCTTCATAAAAAGTCATATCATTACAAAATCCTTCATCATTTCTAATAAGATAAAAGATATTTTTTTTTTTTTACTTCATCCTCAATGACAGCAAATGAAATATTCTTTTTATATTTTAAATTTTAATGATAAATAAACATCTGAAAAAATTTTCTAACATATTTCAGACCTAAAAAAAATGTAATTCTTAAATTTTGAAAAAAAAAAATGTAATTTATAAAATTTTTAAGAAATTACATGTAATTCAGCCTAAAATAAATTTTCTTTTTTTACTTAGTCTCATTGAAAAAAAGTATATTCTACGAATATTATTATTTATTTTTGGGTATTTTTATAAATAACTCCTAGTGGGCTTCTCTAATGGTGTGTGGATCCTAGACTTCTTCGGATTTGTACTTGACTTCTTGACTTCTTAGTTGTTAACAAAAAAATCCTTAGGGTCCGCTTCATAAGAGATTAGTAGCGTATTATCACATAATAATTATATAATTTATTATGAAATCATTGGAATGCAGTTGAAGAATTAAAAGATTAGGGAGTTGTATGCAAATAGGAAGAAGTCAAGAATTATTGCACGCATACAAGTGTGAGCCCGGATCAACTTTGGGTCTTAGCTCGGCACGTAACAGCCCGTTTGTAACTCTGCTTCTTGGCCACGCACGCGTGAAGGATCCCGAGTTTGACACGTGTATACAAAAATATCCATTAAATATAAAAAATTTTATTTATGATTTTTTTAAAAAAAATGGCAATAGTAGACCTGAACATCCGGATTTACGAATCAAGATGGAATCAAACATATAATACTATATTAAATGAGTTAATTTAAATCTGATTTATTAATTAAATAAGTTAATTTCTTAAACTTAAATTCGATTCGATTTTTAAATAAATAATCTGATTTAATCCGAATTGACCCATTTACTAAATCAAGAAAGTAAAGGTCATGATTTGATTTGACCCAAATTAACCTATTTATTTAAATAGATTATAATTTGATCCAATTTATAATTTGCTCAAATTAATTTGAATGGGTCTAAACCAAGATTTTAAATCTCAATTTCGATTTCGATTTCGGTTTTAGCACCTAACGAAACGGATACGTTTCCGCCATTTCGATTTCGACCAAAAAATTTTTTTAATTATTAATTGTGTATTGCCAGAGTTTGACTATATTTTAATTGTACTTTGACTTCAAATTAAAAATATGATAAAATTTTAAAATTTTATCATAAAAATTTAAAAATTATGAAAGAATTTATAATTAATTTTACCAAAATATTAAATATTATTTTAATTAATTAAAATTAATTTTGATAGTTAACCACTAATATAGTCTATTTTTATATATTACTATAAAAAAAATATACGAGAAATAATATGAATATGATTAAAAGTTAAAAATTAACATAAGCAGATTTAACATATTATTAAAATATACTTGACACATACATAATTTATTAATTATAATACAATACAACTAATCATAATCATCATCATAATTATCATCAGTTGAGTTTGAAACATCTAGATGTGAAATTATCAAAGTTTTAAATCTCAGTCGAAACTGAACCGTTTCGGTCAAAACGGTTTGGTTTCGGCCGATGTCGCAACAGATCAGTCAGATTTGTTGGAGTTTAGGGTTTTCGGCTGAGCCGCATGGCGCAAGCGCAGCATGCGTTGCGAGCTCGCGCCGGCTTTGTGCCCAAGCCTGCGCCCTCGTCGGACTGGCCCCACGTGTTTGCCAGCCTGCCGCGGCTCCCCCAGCTTGTGGGAGTAGGAGCCAGCCTGCCGTGGCTCCCTCGCCCGCCTCGCACCCTCGCCGACCTGACTCCTGCTCCCGCAAGCTGAGGTTGGCCTTGCACCCGGGCCAGCACCGTTGCCAGCTTAGTTTCGACGTCCTTACCAGTCTCTGTCCAATACTATTCACGTATATGAGATTATTCACGTAACTGTTCATTATTTTAAAAATTTTTAAACATATTATAATTTTTTTATTTGAAGTTACAAATAATTAAAATAAAGTTAAATTTTAGTTAAAATATAATTAATAAATAAAAAAATATTTTGGTTAAAACTGAAATGAAAGCAATTTTGATCAAAACATGTTGATTTTTTTTCACGTACATACGTATATGACCGTTCCATTGAAAGCAAAGTAAAAAAAAAATTTGTGTCGATTTCACTCCCATGTGAATCGCTGTCACGAGATCGCGCAAAGCTAGTTATTCTAACTCGCATATTTATAAATATTCATTTGAATCGTTTTCGTACTGAATTCATAATTTCACATCTAGATGTTTTAAATTCACTTGATGATGATGATGATTAGTTATATTATATTATAATTAATAAATTATGTATATGTCAAGTATATTTTAATAATAAGTTAAATTTGCTTATGTTAATTTTTAACTTTTTAATCATATTCATATTATTTTTCATATGTTTTTTATATAGTAATATATAAAAATAATGGTTAACTATCAAATTTAATTTTAATTAATTAAAATAATATTTAATATTGTGGTAAATTTAATTATAAATTCTTTCATAATTTTTAAATTTTTATAAAAAAATTTTCAAAATTTTATCATATTTTTAATTTAAAGTCAAAGTACAGTCAAAATATAATTAAACTCTGGTCAACACATAATTAATAACTTAAAAAAATCTTTCGGCAGAAACCGAAATGGTCGAAACTGAAACCGAAACAGCCGAAACATATCGGTTTCGCTAGGTGCCGAAACCGAAATTTAAAACCTTGGAAATTATGAATTCAGTACATTGACGATCCAGATAAATATTTATAGACATGCGAGCCAGAATAACTAACTCTGCGCGATCTCGTGGCAGCGATTCGCATGGGAGTGAGATCGACATAAATTTTTTTGGCTTTGCTGTCGGTGGAACGGTCATGCACGCACGCATGTGAACAGAAAAATCAATGCGTTTCGGTCAAAATTATTTCCATTTCAGTTTCAACCAAAATATTTTTTTATTTATTGATTATATTTTGACCAAAATTTAACTTTATTTTAATTATTTTTTAACTTCAAATTAAAAAAATTATAATATATTTAAATATTTTTAAAATAATAAAAAGTCATGTGAATAATCCCATTCATGCGAACAGTATCTGATAGAGACCGGCGACGGCGCCGAAACCGGACTGGCAATGGCGCTGGCGCAGGTGCGAGGCCTGCCCTAGCTCGCGGGAGCAGGGGCTAGGCTGGCGAGGGCGCGAGTCGAGTGGCGGTAGGCTGGTGAGCGTGCGAGGGCCAGTCTGGCAAGAGAGCAGGCGCCCGGCTGGCAAGCCCGCTTGCACAAGCGCGCAAGTGCAGGCACCAGAGGCAGGCTTGAGGCCGCGGGCTCGGGCACAAAGCCGGTGTGCTTGCGCAAGCCGATGACTGCGGAAGCTCGCCGCGCGAACTCCCCGAGCGCTACGCTCACCCCGCCCGCTCTGTGCTCGCCAAAAACCCTAAACCGCAACAATCTCGATCAATATGTTGCGCCACCGACCGAAACCGAATCGTTTCGGCCAAAACGGTTCAGTTTCGGCCGAAATTTAAAACCTTGGTCTAAACTGATATAAGTTCATTTGATATGTTTAATTAATATTAATAATTTCAACATATTTCAAATAGTTAAAATAATTATATTCTTTAAAATTAATTATAATAATAAAATACTTATTTATAAATAATAATTTAAAATTTTATAAAATATTATAAAATAAAAATAATAAAAAACTTTTAATTGACTTAATTGATAAATGGGTTGATCAAATCCGACCCGACCCATTTATAATTTGATAAATAAATGAGTCAATTAAATTATAAAATGGGTTATGCGGGTTGATCTTATTATGATTCAAATTTTTTCGGATCATAATTGGGTCAACCCCATGATGACCAAAACTTGATTATAATAAATTTGAATTTACTTAATTCATACGATTTTATATTGTCAAGTCTAGGCAATGATATCTACTTTTGTTATCCATCATGTCTTCTCCTCGTACAATCTTCCCATTCTACCCCTCTTCCCTCGTTTCGCAATTAAGTTACACTTTTGCCCTTTTATTATTGTCATTTTAACAAAAAATAATTTTTAAAAAATAACAATCGAGGGAGTGATTTGTCCTATTTAAATTTCTAAAATACCCCTAACTTTGGTTTCAAGAATTATATTAATGAAATCATCTCGTTGTTTAATCTCAAATCATCTTATTTTAAAGATTTTTTAGAAATAAATTATCTAATTTATTGTGAATTTATAAAAGTCACCTATCTTATCAATATTAGTAAAAAATCACTAGTTTTATACTATAAATTTATAAAAATTATCTCAATTAAAATATTTAAAAAATATTTTATTTTATTTTATTTTATCAATTAAATTAATATAAAAGATCAAATTGTTCCCTTTTATTTCAGACAATCAATTTACAATTATCCAACAAACGATCTAACAAAAAAAAATTTAAAACTTTCGGTTTCATAAAATCAGACAATTGCTTTTTCATAATTTATATTTTTAAATTTTTTTAAAACCATGGTTAGATAGCTCAATTAAATTTTAAATTTTATTTATAAAATTATTATTATTATAATATGATTATATTATATATATGTTGTATCGAAATGCACATTTATTTATGTTATTATTTAAGGTTATTCATATTATTTTTTAAATTTATGCTTATTAATTTATTATATTAAATATTAAATATTAATTTATCATAAATATCACTATTTTTTTGATATTAATTTATTATTTAATATTAACTTTTGCAAATTTTATTTTAATATTAATTAATTAAAAAATAAATATTAAAAATATAAAATATAAAATTTAAATTTTAGGTCGGCTGATTAGATCTCACCAGTTGAACCGAGAGCCAAGATCAATAACACACTCTTGCTCCACCCGTTGACACCCCAACTCACAATCATCAATCGAATCTCCGAATCCGAACCCAAAATATTGGAATTAATTTGTCACCAAAAAATTGAAATTGGTTGGTGGAGCGGATAAAAGGAAATGATCAGTGAGAGAAGACGACATGCATCCCGCAGTGCGGTGTGGATTAAAATTCTTTTTTCAAAATGCTTTTTTTATATATATAGTTCTCTGTAAAAACTTTCAAAATTGAAGATTAACCAGTCAAACATTTATAAATTACATGGAGTACAAAACTGAATGGGTGGGAAAAGAATTATTAGATCATTAAAGAGCACAAGCAAAGATCTTCAATAAAATCAAGAAAGAGTGCCAACGAAACAAAGAACCTTCTCCTTTTCCCTACATTGAGACAACCCTAACGAGCGTGCAGTTTAAAAGGAATTGCTGTGCCTTTGAACCAAATATAAGGAATATATCCTCATCTTCCAGCCATGCATGGGTTCTATATATAAACCCTAGTCATATCACCATCTTCGTTCAACTCCAGACCCTATAGCTTCTTCACTTCAACACGCATGGCGCAAATCGCCCCCGCTGCCCCGAGCAGACTGCGGGACTATCAAGATTTCTTGCCGACATTCGAGTGGGTACGTGATGACACCGCCGACACTCTCCTCGTCGACCTGCCAGGCGAGTCATATCCTAGCTAATTCTGCTGATTGTGATGATCATGTTTCTCAGTTCTCATTTGTCCCTCGTCCTTCTTTGTAGACTTCAAGAGAGAGCAGCTAAAGGTCCAAATCGACAACCATGGCAACCTCAGGGTCAGCGGCGAACGCCCGATCGGAGCTAACAAGTGGAGCCGGTTCCGCAAGGATTTCTCCCTGCATGAGAATGCCACCCTCAACCAAATCCGGGCCAAATTTGAGGACGGAATCCTCTACGTCATCGTGCCCAAGCTGATCACCAAGGCCGAGCCAATAGAGCAACCTCCGCCTCCGCCGAGGGAGAAGCCGATGCCTGAGTCAATTCAAAAGCCGCCTCCGCCGAGGGACAAGCCGATGCCTGAGTCAATTCAAAAGCCGCCTCCACCGAGGGAGAAGCCGATGCCTGAGTCAATTCAAAAGCCGCCTCCGCCGAGCGAGAAGCCCATGCCTCAGCCAATTCAAAAGCCGCCTCTACCGAGCGAGAAGCCGATACCTGAGCCAATTCAAAAGCCGTCTCCGCCGAGCGAGAAGCCGATACCTGAGCCAATTCAAAATCAGCCTCCGCCGAGAGAGAAGCCGATGCCTGAGCTTACGCCGAGCGCTAAACCCGCTCCTCCCAAGGTCCCAGGCGAATCAAACACCGCAGCGGCGAAGAAGCAAGACGGGCAAGCAGACACTAAAAGTGATGCGTTGCACAAGAAGAACGAGGATGGCTTGCCCTTGAAGGATGGAGCATCGGATGCGAAGAAAAAGGAGCCACCACCCGATGGAGGCTATCAAATGGAGAAGACAAAGAGCGGCGTGGCTTTGCCTGCGCTCGGGATTGGCGAGCCAAGACAGCTTTTCGTGAACGTTGTGGTAGCTGTCATCGTGTTGGTGGCGCTGGCCGTGTATCTCAACTACAAGATGAGGAAGTCTGGAGAAGCAGAAAGAGAACAGAACTAGGTTTATATGTATATAAATCCACTGCATCTTAGTCTCTGAACTTTTCTACAAACCATACGGTTGATGATTGTATGGGCAAAATGCTGAGATGATGATACATAAAAATTAAAGCAACGGTTGAAATTCGAATAAATATCTTTGCCTAACCCAATATTTTGAAAAAGCAAGTAATAATGTTGTAGCTCATATCGCAACAATTTCTTTCTGAAAGTAATGATGTCTGGCTCAATTCATAGTGATCTTCTTCAATAAGAAGTAAAAAAAAGGCAACATAAAGATTACTTAATCTTCATTTCGTTCTGCTCCAGCAACATTCTTCCAGACCAAGCCTCGGGGATGGGCGCTTCGCCGGAAGGAGACAGAGCAGGAGCCGGCCATGACGACATCTTCACAGTTTCCTTCCTCGAAACCGAAGGCGATGGAGCAGGTGATTCACAGGCAGGAAGGACGTCGATGACGAGCTTCATCCCTGCGCAGCAGTGCTCCATTGGCCTTACTCCAAATGTACCATTTCCTTCCGGCGTCTGAAGCTAGATCACATCGTACCCCGAGCACAATGGCTTGCTCTCCTGCGTCACCGTGCAAGTTTGGAATTCAGGCCTCCCCACCATGACCGCATTGTGAACTCCCCGGGATACTTGAACACTGGATTGAAATCCAGAATTGATCCATTCCTGTAAATATATTAGTAACTAAAGCTCATAATCGGTGAAGTATGTTATTGTTACCGAGCTCGTCTCCGACGTAGAAGGTCTTGCACTGGGCCCAGGTTGTGTCGTTGAAATTGAGGATCAACCCTTCTCATCACCAACAATTTACCTCGTTGCTTGAGCAGTTGCAGGGAGCGGGATGGCGATCACGGGGATGATGGCAAGAACTTGCACATTGGAATCCATTGCTTGAAGCTGCTTCTAGTTTATGGACAGCAATACAATTATAATTTATTTATTGGATATATTTCTTTCGTAAAATTTAAAATTTTAAAAATTTTAATATTTAAAAAATTTAAAAATAATGTATTTGAAAGTTTTGAATCTATTTTTTTTTGGCACTTAAAAATTTTGAGATTTCAAATTTTGATAATAATAAAATATAATATTTATTATTTAGAATTTTAAATTTTCAAAATTTTTAAATTTCAACAACAAATTTGAGATTTAGTGGTCTAAAATTGACCCAATTTTAGAGTCCCATATTTTAGAATCTAATGTAAGATCACATACTGAATTACAAAATTTATATTTAGGTACCTCATTACTCTATCTCTTTCGCCACCATCCAATTTTATGTAATTTCTTTTTTCGATTGATCTTCCCAAGGTTAGTTTATTTTCTTTCAATTTTTGAAACAAGCATTTGTTGTTTATAAAAATCATCACTCCAAGTTCAAAAAACTTTTTGAAAATTAATTTTATTATTTTATCAGATCATAGGTACATTTTCCGAACCTTTCTCAATCTTGAAATCATATTGATTTGGTATGAAATAAGAAAATAAGTTAGAATTCCATTATAAATTTAGAAAATAGCCATCATCTCATGCACCATTATTAGCACATCAAGAGAATGTAAATTGAAATGATGTTTTAAAAAAAGATTATTCTTGAAAAAATTAAATCAAATACTTACTTACTAGTATATTTAATTATAAATGTTTAAATTTTATTTTGTCACTCCAGTTTGTAACTACCAAATAAATATTTTTCTTATAGGCATGTTAAAAAAAAATAAGTTTTTAAATAATCTAATTTCAAATTATGACTTAAAGTAATTTGTGGAGAGATGATGACTATAAAAAAATGTAATCATCGAAACTATCGATTATTTGGAGATCGATAAACTCTAATATTCAAATAGATGATAACACCAACTTTGAGGACATTAGACTTGATGGTCTAGATACTAAAAAATGACTTTGATGTAATATCCAATCCTTCTCAATCTATATATGTTGGGCAATCTAGTTGTATTGTTAGCATCCACAAGGAAAATATTACTAAAAAAAGACCACGATAAAAATTTATTATTGAAATAATTGACACAATGCAAAGCTTAGCTAATACTATGAAAAAGACACATGACAAATCTTTATTATTTGTATAATAATTAACAGTTGAAACTTACAAAGTACGAGATTATGGCTATACACTTAGGGAGATTGAACATTTTATGAATCTTTCTTTTCTTCTTGATTGCTTTTGTTTTGCTTCCCAGCCCCCAAATCCCTTCTATTGCCCCATGCTGCTCTTTTGCCGCGTGGGCGAGAAGCGGCCCAACCTCACCACCATGTGCTGCCTCGTTCGGTCCTGCTCCGCCCAACACCACCCATGGGCCGCCCGTTGGAGCCTCCGCCCTGTTCCTCTTGCAAGCTGCTAGCCTCGCTAGCCCTCCACGAATCTCTCAGCTCCTCCTACCACCCTAACCTCCTGAGGGAGTGTCGCTAGATCTCGCCGGAGAAGATGATAATGAGGGAGATCCTCCACATCCAGGTTAGCCAGTGCGGCAACCAAATCGGGGCCAAGTTCTGGGAGGTGATCTGCGTCAAGCACGACATCAACCACACCGGCAAGTACAACGGTCACTCCGAGCTCTAGCTCGAGCGCATCAACATCTACTACAACGAAGCCAGTGGCGGCCTCTATGTCCCCAGAGCCGTGCTTATGGACCTTGAGCCGGGGACCATGGATTCCATCAGATCTGGCCCCTTCGGCCAGTCTAGCGCCTGCAACAACTGGACCAAGGGGCACTACACCGAAGGCACCGAGCTCGTTGACGTTGTGCTCGATGTCGTCTGCAAGGAGGCTGAGAACTGTGATTGCTTGCAAGGATTTCAAGTATGCCATTCTTTGAGAGAGGCCACGAGAAACACTGGTTTGGACAAGAGAAGAGGAAGATTTGGCCATGGAGCTGTAAAGGAGAAGCTCAACAAGAGGAGAGGAGAGAAGACACGGAGGTCCGTTTGAATAAATTCTTAATCTTAAATCAAAGAAATAGTCAATTTTATCAATTTTGAGAAACGAATGAAATTATTAGAATTATCTAATTTCGGTATTTAAATAAAAGTAGAAATTAATTAATTTTCTTCATTTTAAAATTATATTAAATTTGGTACAAAATAAAAAAAATATAAATATAATTTATAAACACAAAAAATATATACATTTTTTTAAAAGTAATACTTTATTTATAAGTTAATAGAATAACATAATATATTAATATTAGAAAAATACTAAGTTAATTAAAAAGTTAATATAAATTTAAAAATGGTCCAAACGAAAAAAGTCTATAATTATAATACAATTTAATTTAGAATTTATTTAATATATTTTCTTTCTTATTAAATAGTTTAATAAACGTAATATATATATATATTAAATTTAATATTAAATTTAGTATAAAATATTAAAAAATATAAATATAATTTACAAACATAACATATATACTATTTTTTGAAAAAAATGACTTTATTTATAAGTAAATAGAATAATAGAATATATTAATATTAAAAAAATACTAAGTTAACTAAAAAATTAATATAAATTTAAAATATCCCAAAAATAAAAAATTTTATAATTATAATCATGATTTTAAATCTCGGCCGTTTCGGTTTAGCTAATGGCGAAATGTTTTGCCAAATATGGTTTTAGTTTAGGGTTTTGCAATGGCAAGCGCAGTGAGCGCGGAGAAGAAGCAAGCTGGTGAGGGCGCGAGCTAGGGCGTGAGGCCGGCATGAGGGCGCGAGCGCGGACGCGAAACCGGTGAGGCCGCGGGTGCGGGCGCTAGAGGGTCATGGGTGCAAGCACGGGTGCGGGCTCACCGGCGAGGGTGCAGGTGAGATGTGGGTGCAAGCGCTGGCATGGGCTTGATGCCAGCAAGGGCTCGAGTGCTGGCACAAGGCCGGCGAGGGCACGGGCGCTAGGCTGGCGAGCTCACTCGCACCGGCATTTGGCGCTCACTCCCAAGCTCGAGCACGAGCTAACTAACCAGCATGGCGCCCGCGCCGTCATTGACCTCACGCTCACTCCCGTGCACTCGCTGGCCTCATGCTAATGCCCGAGCTCTCGTCGGCATCGTGCTGGTGCCCTCGCACTGACCTCTGGCGCCCACACTCGTGCACTCGCGCATGCGTGAGCTCACCCATGCGAGTGCATGGGTGTAGACGCTAGAGACCAGTGCGAGGGCACCAGCACGATGCCGACGAGGGCTCGGGCACTGGTGTGAGGTTGACGAGGGTGAGGGCGTGAGCTCTAGGCTGGCAAGCTTGCTCGTGCCGACCTCTGGCACCCGCATTCGTGCACTTGTGCAAGCGCGACCATGCCTTCACTGGCCTCGCCCCCGCACCCGCTCCCCCACTAGCACGAGCGCCAAATGTCGGCACGAGGGCAGAGGTGCCAAGCTGGCAAGCTTGCCTGTTGCGGAAAATATCGATGTCCACCATAATTCACGATATAGAGGAAGAATAGAAAAGAGGAAAAGATAGCACACAAGAGATATATTTTGGGAAGACGATCCAAAGAATATTGTATTGATTAGAAGAGAAAGAGAAGATTACAACGATCGGGACGAAACTCCAATATCACCAACTCTCACAAAAGACTAAGTAGCCTGACCGTCACAAGACGTATTGAGAGTATTGATCTATATCTCTCTCTCTCTCACTCTTGAAACCCTTACATCAATGGTGTATTTATAGATGTGACCTAATGATGTTTGAGTCAAAGTAGAAGACTGACTCAAATAAGACTTCTACTAATTTAAGACTTCTAGTAGAAGATAAATCTAGATAAGGATTAGGTCCATTAAATAATTTCCTAATATAATTAAGGCTAACCGAAAAATCCGGATTCGAGACACCATAAAGCCAACAATCTCCACCTTGGCTCGAATCATCTTATTCTCTGAATTTGAATCTTCAATAGATGTCTTTGTCATTACCTCTTGGGATAGGATCAACGACCTTGGATATTGATCAAGTCCAAACAGAGCTTGAACTTATCAATTGGAATCGCCTTCGTCAACATATCTGCAGGATTTCTTGAAGTATGAATCTTTTGTAAAGAAATCTCGCCGTCTTCAATAATATCCCGAATAAAATGAAATCGGACCTCTATATGCTTTGATCTGGCATGATACATTTGGTTCTTCGCAAGGTGTATGGCGCTCTGACTGTCGCAAAAAATAGGAAGAACATGTTGAGAAAAACCAATTTCACTTGCCAAACCTTTTAGCCATAGAGCTTCTTTGACGGCTTCTGTAGCTGTCATATACTCAGACTCTGTTGTAGATAATGCTACAGTTGACTGTAAGGTACATCTTCAACTAATAGGTCCTCCACAAAGAGTGAAAAGATAACCAGTGAGGGATCGGCGTCGATCAAGGTCTCCAGCATAGTCTGAATCGACGTAGCCAATAATTTTGGCCTCTTGCACTGTGTTTTTGTCAAAACATAAACCAATATTAAGAGTACCTTTGATATATCTCAATAGCCATTTCACGGCCAGCCAATGCTCTTTTTCTTGATTTGTCATGTAACGACTAACAACGCTGACCGCTTGTGCAATATCAAGTCTTGTGCATATCATAGCATACATTAGACTTCCAACAGCACTTGAAAATGGGATGTTCTCCATGTATGCATGCTCTTTATCTGTAGAAGGACATTGTTGAGCTGAAAGCTTAAAGTGAGATGTCAAAGGAGTACTGACGGGTTTTGAATTATGCATATGAAAACGAAAAATAATCTTCTCGAGATACTTGCTCTGTTTGAGCCATAATTTTCCATGCTTTCGATCTCGATCAATCTCCATACCGAAAATCTTCCTTGCAGCACCTAAATCTTTCATCTCAAATTTCTTTTTCATTTTAAACTTTAAATCATTCAGTAGAGATATGTCTTGAGTAGCGATAAGCATATCATCAACATAAAGAAGTAATATAATAAACAAGTTATTGGCATGCATCTTAAAATAAATACAGCAATCATGTTTGCAGTGAATGAAATCTTGTCCCAGCACAAAACTGTCAAACCTTTTATACCATTGCCTTGGAGACTGTTTCAAACCATAAAGTGATTTGTTCAACTTGCAGACAAAATTTTCCTTGCCTTCTTGGATGAACCCTTCAGGCTGTTGCATAAAAATTTGTTCTTCTAATTCTCCATGCAGAAAGGCAGTTTTGACATCAAGCTGTTCTAACTCAATATTATGAAAAGCAACTAAAGCAAGTAGAAAATGAATAGATGTGTATTTAACCACAGGAGAGAAAATTTCATTAAAGTCAATATCCTCCTTTTGTAAATACCCTTTTGCAACAAAACGAGCCTTGAATTTAACATCATCTAATTTAGAGAAATCCTCTTTCTTTCGAAATACCCACTTGCAACCAATTGCTCTTTTACCTTCTGATAATTTCACCAGATCCCAAATATGGTTCTTTTGAAGGGAATCCATCTCTTCATTCATAGCAGCTTGCCACTGAGAAGAATTCTTATCCTGCACTGCTTCTTTCTAGGAAGAAGGATCACCATTGTCAGTAATTAAAGCAAAAGCTACCATATCTTCAAAATCATACCTCTCAGGTGGCTTTATTTTTCTTTGAGATCTTCGAAGTGGAGACTTTTCAAAAACTTGATTCTTAGAATTTTCTTGAGAGTTGGGCATATCCTGAATATCTTCTTCTGAAGGAACTACATACTCCATCTCCACTTGCATTATATCGTTAGGATCTTTTTTGAGAGATTTTAGCATAACACTTTCATTAAATACTATGTCTCTCTCAATAATTACATTTGAAATAGTAGGATCCCACAAACGATAGCCTTTGACGCCTTTGGCATAACCCAGGAAAATACACTTTTTGGAACGTGCATCTAACTTATCCTTGATAACATGCACATAAGCAGGGCAACCAAAAATCTTTAAAGAAGAATAATTTGCAGGATGACCAGTCCATACCTCTTCAGGAGTCTTGCAATTAATGGCTGTTTGAGGAGAGCGATTCACAATGAACCATGTTGTATCGATTGCTTCTGCCCAAAAATCTTTATGAAGATTAGCTATACTGAGCATACTACGTGCTTTCTCCAACAAGGTTCTGTTCATCCTTTCAGCCACACCATTTTGTTGAGATTTTTCTGGGATGGTAAAGTGGTGTTTGATGCCTTCAGCTTCACAGAATTTGAGAAATTCTGTTGATTTGTACTCTCCGCCATTATCACTTCTGATGTATTTGATTTTTCTACCAGTCCTTTTTTCAACTGAAGTTTTCCACCGTTTGAAAACAGAAAACACTTCGGCTTTGTGATGCAAAAATTAAATCCACACTTTTTTGGAAAAGTCATCAATAAAACTGACAAAATAACGAGCACCAGATTTCGATGGAATAGGAGAGCACCACACATCAGAATGAATATAATCAATTAAGCCTTTAGTGCAATGAATACCAGTGTTAAACTTTACCTTGGACTGTTTACCATAGAGGCAATGCTCGTCGAAATCCAATTTACATGAGTTGAGGCCTTTCAGTAATTTTCTTTTGTTGAGCTCACTTAAACCTTGCTCACTCATATGACCGAGATGCATATGCCATAAGTGGGTCATATCAGAAGAAGAGGCCTGAGAAATTGCTGCTCCACCTGCAACGATTTTTCCTACTAACTCATACAAATTTTCATGCTTTAGGCCCTTCATCACTATCAATGAGCCTTTAGCAACCTTAAGAACTTCACTTTCAGCAGAATACTTATAACCAGCAGAATCCAAAGCACCCAAAGAGATCAAATTCTTTTTCAAATCGGGAACATGTCTAACATCAGTAAGAGTTCTAATAATATTATCAAACATCTTAATTTTGATTATTCCAATTCCGACAGTTTTGCATGGATTGTTATTACCCATCAAAACCAAACCACCATCATAGGACTTGTAGTCTTCAAATCAATCCTTATTAGGACACATGTGGTAAGAACAACCAGAATCAAGAATCCAAATATCATGATAACGATCAAAATTAGAACTAATAGAGAGAACGTTACCCAAATTATCATCAGAACTTCCTTCAACAACTGACACTTGTTCTTTGGCTTGCTCTTTAAATTGAGATTCTCTTTCTTTCTTTGCTTTGAGCTTCCAACAATCTTTAATTGCATGTCTCATCTTCTTACAATACCTAAAATTTATTTCTTTAGATTTGGATCTAGAACGACCTGTCCTTGATCTCTCTTTGATACGACCTCTGACAATTAATGCTTCTGAGTGTGACACATTCCCTCCAATCTTTTTCAAATATTCATTAGATAGAAGGGCAGCAGAAATATCGTCAAATTTCAAATCTTTCCCATACATGAGAGTAGTTTTAAGATTCTCAAGAGAAGGAGATAAGGACGATAATAAAATAATTGTCTTGTCTTCATCTTCAATTTTAACATCAATGCTTAACAATTGAGAGACAAGTTTATTGAAAGTATTAAGATGATCAACTATATTCGTACCTTCTGTCATTCGAAAATTGAAGAGCTTCTACTTTAAATAAACTCGATTTGAGATAGACTTACTCATATACTATTTCTCCAACTTTTTCCATAACTCTAAAGGTGATGTTTCATCAAGAAACGGATAGAGTACCTCATCGGTAAGACTGAGGATGATTGTGCTATGTGCGCTAGCCTTCTGGTTTTCCCAGACACTTTCGATGACATCTTCAGGCTTGACGTCCTCCAATGTGTGTCTCAACCCTTGTTGAGTAAGAATTGCACGAACTCTTATTTGCCAAATAGGAAATCCTTGCTTTCCATTGAATTTCTCTATATCGAACTTCGTAGTAGACATGTTGAACCAAGCTCTGATGCCACTTGTTGCGGAAAATATCGATGTCCACCATAATTCACGATATAGAGGAAGAATAGAAAAGAGGAAAAGATAGCACACAAGAGATATATTTTGGGAAGACGATCCAGAGAATATTGTATTGATTAGAAGAGAAAGAGAAGATTACAACGATCGGGACGAAACTCCAATATCACCAACTCTCACAAAAGACTAAGTAGCCTGACCGTCACAAGACGTATTGAGAGTATTGATCTATATCTCTCTCTCTCTCACTCTTGAAACCCTTACATCAATGGTGTATTTATAGATGTGACCTAATGATGTTTGAGTCAAAGTAGAAGACTGACTCAAATAAGACTTCTACTAATTTAAGACTTCTAGTAGAAGATAAATCTAGATAAGGATTAGGTCCATTAAATAATTTCCTAATATAATTAAGGCTAACCGAAAAATCCGGATTCGAGACACCATAAAGCCAACAATCTCCACCTTGGCTCGAATCATCTTATTCTCTGAATTTGAATCTTCAATAGATATCTTTGTCATTACCTCTTGGGATAGGATCAACGACCTTGGATATTGATCAAGTCCAAACAGAGCTTGAACTTATCAATTGGAATCACCTTCGTCAACATATCTGCAGGATTTCTTGAAGTATGAATCTTTTGTAAAGACATCTCGCCGTCTTCAATAATATCCCGAATAAAATGAAATCGGACATCTATATGCTTTGATCTGGCATGATACATTTGGTTCTTCGCAAGGTGTATGGCGCTCTGACTGTCGCAAAAAATAGGAAGAACATGTTGAGAAACACCAATTTCACTTGCCAAACCTTTTAGCCATAGGGCTTCTTTGACGGCTTCTGTAGCTGCCATATACTCAGACTCTGTTGTAGATAATACTACAATTGACTGTAAGGTACACCTCCAACTAATAGGTCCTCCACAAAGAGTGAAAAGATAACCAGTGAGGGATCGGCGTCGATCAAGGTCTCCAGCATAGTCTGAATCGACGTAGCCAATAATTTTGGCCTCTTGCACTGTGTTTTTGTCAAAACATAAACCAATATTAAGAGTACCTTTGATATATCTCAATAGCCATTTCACGGCCAGCCAATGCTCTTTTTCTTGATTTGTCATGTAACGACTAACAACGCTGACCGCTTGTGCAATATCAAGTCTTGTGCATATCATAGCATACATTAGACTTCCAACAGCACTTGAAAATGGGATGTTCTCCATGTATGCATGCTCTTTATCTGTAGAAGGACATTGTTGAGCTGAAAGCTTGAAGTGAGATGCTAAAGGAGTACTGACGAGTTTTGAATTCTGCATGTGAAAACGAGAAATAATCTTCTCGAGATACTTGCTCTGTTTGAGCCATAATTTTTCATGCTTTCGATCTTGATCAATCTCCATACCGAGAATCTTCCTTGCAGCACCTAAATCTTTCATCTCAAATTCTTTTTCATTTTAAACTTTAAATCATTCAGTAGAGATATGTCTTGAGTAGCGATAAGCATATCATCAACATAAAGAAGTAATATAATAAACAAGTTATTGGCATGCATCTTAAAATAAATACAGCAATCATGTTTGCAGTGAATGAAATCTTGTCCCAGCACAAAACTGTCAAACCTTTTATACCATTGCCTTGGAGACTGTTTCAAACCATAAAGTGATTTGTTCAACTTGCAGACAAAATTTTCCTTGCCTTCTTGGATGAACCCTTCAGGCTGTTGCATAAAAATTTGTTCTTCTAATTCTCCATGCAGAAAGGCAGTTTTGACATCAAGCTGTTCTAACTCAATATTATGAAAAGCAACTAAAGCAAGTAGAAAATGAATAGATGTGTATTTAACCACAGGAGAGAAAATTTCATTAAAGTCAATATCCTCCTTTTGTAAATACCCTTTTGCAACAAAACGAGCCTTGAATTTAACATCATCTAATTTAGAGAAATCCTCTTTCTTTCGAAATACCCACTTGCAACCAATTGCTCTTTTACCTTCTGATAATTTCACCAGATCTCAAGTATGGTTCTTTTGAAGGGAATCCATCTCTTCCTTCATAGCAGCTTGCACTGAGAACAGAATTCTTATCTGACACTGCTTCTTTCTAGGAAGAAGGCTCACCATTGTCAGTACTTAAAGCAAAAGCTATCATATTCTTCAACAATCATACCTCTCAGGTGGCTTTATTTCATTGTATGCGTTTGGTGTATGGTGACTATTCACTATTTTAAATTTTTTTAAAATATTATAATATTTTTAATTTGAACTTAAAAATAATTTAAAATTACAGTAATTTGGGTCAAAATATAATTAATAAATAAAAAAAAATTTGGTTGAAACTGAAATGGAAATGATTTTGACCAAAACACGTTGATTTCTATATTCACATGTGCATGCATGACCATTCCACCGAAAATAAAAGTCAAAAAAAATTTATATCAATCTCACTCCCATAAGAACCGTTGCAACGAGATTGCGTAAAGCTAATTATTTTATCTCGTATGCCTACAAATGCTCATCTGCATTATCCAAGTATTAAATTCATAATTCCATACCCATATATTTCAAACTCAACTGATGATGATGATGATTAGTTATATTACGTTATAATTAATAAATTATGTATGTGTTAAGTATATTTTAATGATAAGTTAAATTTGCTTCTGTTAATTTTTAACTTTTAATCATATTCGTATTATTTATTGTATAATTTTTTTATACAGTAATATATAAAAAATAGACTTTATGAGTGGTTAACTATCAAAATTAATTTTAATTAATTAAAATAATATTTAATATTATTATAAAATTAATTATAAATTCTTTCATAATTTTTAAATTTTTATAAAAAATGTTCAAAATTTTATCATATTTTTAATTAGAAGTCAAAGTATAGTCAAAATATAGTCAAACTCTGGTCAACACATAATTAATAACTAAAAAAAATCTTTTGGCCAAAACTGAAACGGTCGAACTTAAAACTGAAACTGTCGAAACGTATCGGTTTTGCTGAGGGCTGAAACCAAAATTGAAACCAAGGTTTAAAACCTTGATTATAATATAATTAATTTAGGATTTATTTAATATATTTTTTCTTGTTAAATAATTTGATAAACATAAAATGCATATTTTCTTAGAAATATACTTTATTATTTCAAAAAGTAATATAATTATTAAAATGACCCATAAATGGAGAATTATATAAATATAATAAAATTAATTGAAGATTTATTTATTATATTTTTTAAAAAACTATAATATTTTAAAAATAAGTTATTTTTAGTTAAATAAATATTTTGAATTTAAAACAAGTAAATTAATTTAAAAATAAAAAAATTTAAAAATGGCCTAAATGTTGTATATATCATCATTTAATTTATGTGGTCCATCGTAATTCTCAGTAATTGGATAAATTTCTCTTAAAATTTTTGGAATGTAAAATCAAAATTGGAAAAGGATAGAAATTATCCAATTCCTTTAATTTCAAATTTTGAAATTGAATTAAATACCAAAATTTAAAAATTAGATTTTTTTATTTTTTAAATTTTCTTAATTCTAAGATTTTGGAATTTATCCGAAGAGGCCCAAAATGAAGAAGATGGGAAAAGAGGGAATATTAAAAGGAAAAAAACAAAAGGCTTTGCTCCCAGCTCGTGGAGAAGGTAAATAAAAAAAAAAAAAAGAAATGAGAGCTGTGGCTAGCAGGAAGGAAAAGAAAGAAAAATAAAATAAAATAAAATTGAGTTTATGAGAAAGGAGGATTGTTGTACTTAAAAAAAAAAAAAGAAACGGCAGCCACGTGGGAAAGACATGTATGAGCTGAAGATGCCAACCAAATATTGCTACAGCAACCAAAAAAAAATTCATTTTACTTCTTGTGCTATTATTATCACCTCTGCTTGTAATTTTTGGCGTTTTGATAGCCATTTTCAGTTTCTCGAAGATAACAATGAAAATGATGGATTTTGTGACTTTGTTGCAGTCACCCATGGCTCTTGAAGACGATGATGAAAACAGCGGATCCTGTGATCTCATTGTAACCGCCCACAATTCTTAAAAATGATAATGAAGATAGTAAACCCTATGATCTCACTGCAGTCACCTGCAGCTCTCTTGAAAACGGTGGTGAAAATGGTTGACTTCATGACCCAACCGCGGTCACCCGCGGTTACTCGAAAATAGCGATAAAAACACCAAACCCATGACCTTCCTGCGGCCATCCGCAATCCATCGAAAATGACGAATCCTCATCACATCCAAGACAGTCTTCGGGCTCGCATCCAAACTAGCTTTCAGGCTTGCACCTAACTAACTTTCGAACTCACACTAAGCTAACCTTCGGACTTGCATTCAAGCTAGCATTTGGGCTTGTATTTTAACCAGCCTTTGAGCTCGCATCCAAGCCAATTTTTGAGCTCGCACTTAACAACCATCGAGCTCGCATTAGCCAGCTTTCGAACTCGCACCAGTCAACTTTCAAACTTGCACCTAAGCTAGCTTTTAGGTTCTCACCCACCCAACCTTTGGGCTTGCATATAAGACAGACTTCGGGTTCGTATATAAGACAGACTCGGACTTACATCTTACCCAACCTTCGGGATCGCATCCAAACCAGCCTTCGGACTCGCATTCAAGCTAACCTTCGAGCTTACATTCAGTCAACCTTCAGGCTTACAGTCAGTCAGCCTTCGAGCTTGCACTTCACCCTGCTTTTAGGCTCACTCAGCGAACCTCCGGGTTCATATCTAGGTTAATCTTTAGACTTGCACCCAATCAACCCTCACACTCATAGTAAGTTAGCTTTTGAGCTCATGAACTAAGCCCATCTTCGGATTCGCACATTTGGAGCCAAACTAGACTCCATTTAAAGTCATCATAAATAGCAAAGGACCCTTAAATTAAATTGATGTGAAGTAATTCAATCATAACAAATGAATAAAGACCAAGTTAGTTCAAATAGACCTAAATTATCAAAAAGATAGACTAAAACTTAAATTAGATTGAATTTTAGAAATTTTAAATTGAGTTAACCTAAACAAAATAAACTTAGATTTAACCCTAATCAAACTCAAGATGGGTTAATCTAAAAATGAAATTGAGTTCAAATCAAATCCAATATAGATTAAAATAAGTTCAAATTAAACCATGACTAGATCAAATCAAGTCCAAATTAAAAAAATAAATTCAAAGTCAAACTAGATCCAGGCTAGGTTGAACTAAATTTATCTAAACTTAAACTAAAGTCCAACAAATTCAGACTCTATAGAGATTCAACACAAGCTAAATGAAATCAAGATGAGGCTTGAACCGTATTAGTCTCGATAAAACTAAATGGGATCAAATCTACAATCCCCAAGATTTGCCTTATTATCAAAAATTTTCGGGATTTCAGTATTTACTTACACCCCCTTTCTTTTCAAATGTATTACTTATAACACCCTAATTGTTATTTAATCAAAATTTTTTCTAAGAATTCCACGTTTATCCTCTATAATTTTACAATTAAACTCTTTAAAATTTTTAATTTCTCACTCTCTACTCTTTCTCTCAAATGTTTACAAATGAACCCTCAATCAAATTTTAAATTATAATTTACATATTTATATATTTATAAATAGACTACTCAAATATTTTTATTTATAAATAAATCTAAATTTTAATATTTTTTAAATAAAAATTTACAAAAAGGACCTTAAATATTAAAAATTTTTACAGATAAAACCTCCATAAAAATTTAAAGTATAAGTTTATTATTCATACATATACAAATAAACCCCTCAAATTTTTTTATTTATAAATAAGTCCAAATTTTATCTCTTTTTAATAAAAATTTTACAATATTGAATATTTTAAAACTTAAAATTTTAAATTATAA